>VWZO01020151.1:36999-104370 GCA_013396975.1 Bucco capensis
GTTTAAGAAACATGTAGATGTGGTGCTCCAGGACATGGTCTAGGGAGGGCAGGGGTTCTGTGGTTTGTTTTTGTTTGGTGTTTGGTTTTTTTGTTGTTTTTTTGTTTGTTTGTTTGGGTGGTTTTTTTTGGTTGGACTCAGTGATCTGAGAGGTCATTTCCAGCCATGAATGTTCTGTCATTCTGTAATGGAACAAGTCTTATCTGTGCAGCTTTCCTTCTGTTTGGACACAACTGTCTGCTGCTTATTAATATTTCATTTGTATTGCACATGCATGCTGCTAGGAATGGTGCTTATCTAGGCATAAAAAGCCTATTAATAACTGATCCTATATGTACCTGTGGGTTTCCAGAATCTTATTACAGAAGTGATTCTTTTTGCCCACTTCCATTCCAGTGCTGGTGGCTCCACTTGCTTTAGCTCTGTGTAAGCCCATGATTTTTTGGTTATATAATGAGAATAGCTAAGAAAAACATATGTCCAGAGATCTTAAAGGAACTAAGTAATTCTTACAAAACAATTTAAGAAGAATTATTTGGAATTCATTCCTCTTTATTTCCTGTTGGTAATGTTGTTTGTTATTTTTACTAGAGTTGTGTGTGGGAAGCAAAAATCTGTGTGAAAGCCAAAGGAGTATGTATTCCACTGCATTTTATCTACAGTGTTTCACTTAGACCCATAACACAGCTATAAAACAGGGTCATTCTGATTGTAATCATAGACCCAAATCAGGGTTAGGTCTGCTAAGCATAAAAATGAGAATTAGATAGAAGTAAAGATTTATGGGGCTACTCTTAGTTATATCAAGCAGGGAGAAAACCATGGATCTCTTGTGTAGGCATGTGAATTTAAAAAAAGAAGAGGTATGATATTATGTATAATCTACTAAACTTTATTTCATCCATACAATAAAAAAAATTCCTTAACATCAGCAAGAGGTAAACAAGCCAAGTTTTGTTGGTATGAGGGAGTACTTACCATTTCAGGTCTATGGTGTCAGTTTAGAAAACAGGGTATTTTTTTGTTTTTATTTTGGGTTTTGGTTATTTGTTGTTGTTTTCTTCCTCAGCACTAGTATGAACTCTAATTAACCAGGTACCCTTATGTTTACAGAGAAAGACAAATGGTCTGTTTACTTCAGCAGCTGTTTAACAAGCCACCAGCACAATCAATTAAATTAATCCCAGGAAATAACACTTAAAATAAAGATGATATCTGAAATCATTTTTATTCATGGTTAGAGACCATGCAGATTCTTTTGACAAGTTGAAAAATCTTATGGGTGATGTTGAAAACTTCAATGTACAAGTGCTAATTCAATTTGAGGGTGAAAAAACCTGACTTGATAGAATGGTTTCTGTAGAGATAGTACTAGAATAGCAAACCCCCAAGCAATACAAAGGCAGCCAGAGTATTGTATGCTCATTACCTGAATTTTCAAACACTTAACAACTGTGAGAAGTATGAATATGCAAAGCTTACAGACTCTGACCAACGTTTTTCTTATTCTTCTCTATTCCTGGAATAGAAAAAGCCAATGCTTTGTGTCACTGCATACATATAACTTCTTAACTCAATTTAAAGATGCATATGGTAGAAGGTCATAGGTCTCTAACTCAGCAGAGCATTTAAGTAAATCAGCTCCTTCACCAGTGGCAGCACCTGAAATATGTGTGCAAGTGCTCTGCTGAACTGGGGCTAAAATTTCAGCCCTTTTATCTTCACAGCTGTTATGCAGTGAAGATGAAAAGTAGATCTTGCACAGACAGTGCAATATTAAAAAATTGATTAAATCACAACTGTGGAGATTAAAATATTAAAATGGGAACAATCTTTTGCCTTTAATGATGAGGGGCCTAAATAGTCTTGCTCACCTCTAGAGTTAAAAACATAGAGAAGAAAGCCTTATAATGAATGTCCCATGTGAGGGAATGCTTTGAATGAGAATTTCTCTCCCATGTGGAAGACCTCTTGACCTCCATGAGGATTTTGGGGACTTACTGCCACATCAGGTCTGATGGCTCCAAAGGCAGTGTTAATTTGCCTAATTTTAAGTGCTGGGCCAGATCCTGCAAGCTCTTGTTTGCATATCCAGTCCATTATGCCTGAATATTTTGTGGTGGCATTTTATGACAGATAATGTACCAGCCCTGATGTTTGAACTGGAAATGTGAAATACCACAAAGTGTGCACCACAGTTGCACCTTCTTGGTTTTTCTTACATGAGCAATACCATTGATTTCTGACAGGCAAAAAGCCTCGAGATATTTGTGCAAGCCTCAGGATCTTGTGCTTACTGCTCAAAGCTTTGACATCTAACTTTAAACAAGACACTAAAAACTACAAGAGTCTGTTGTTAGTTATTTGGGGTTTTTTTTTAAAGCTAAAATCATGTTACTGTAAATAAAGGAGGACACCAGTCTCTGCATGTTAAGGCTAATAGGGCAGTAGCAAATCTGTTTATATTAGACTCTCTTAAATGGAAGAAAAACATGTTTTAAAATTTAAAAAGCTGAACTGTGTGTAACACTGAGGAATGCCACAAAAAAGAGCAGCTGATATGCCCTGAATGCTTTTATCTTTTACAAGCCATGTTTTTACTCTGTACAGGAATTAAATGATTTATTCTGAGAGGGTTTTTTTCTGAGCTACCTGTAGTCTTCCTGTTCCTTGGTAACTCTTGCTGATGCTGTTTGCAAGAGATTTCTTAGGGGCCTGAGTCCCTTGACAAGCAGGCAAATAGCCTAGGCTGTAACAAAAGAGTTAAGGCTCTGAGTAAAGAGCTGGCAACATCTACTCCTCCTCTAGGCTCCCAAAGTCCTTGAGCTCTGGTCAGTTTGATGGGACCTGCTGTAGCATGTATGTTTACTTCCTCTTCAGCCTGGATGCTCCTATTTCCTTTGTGTGGAAGCCAAGGGGAAGAGTGGCCAGTCCCAATGACCCCATCACCAGGTTGTTTTTTGGTGTGGAGATAGGTGCTGAGGTACCCAGGGAGCTGGAAGGTGCTTCAGGGTCTTTAGCATATGCTGAATTACAGTGAAGGGGGAATATCATTGCAGTTGGGAAATGGTTGTGGAAACTGAAATGACTTGCTAAAAGCAGAGCTCCTCGCTTGGTTGTCAGTGTCTCCACAGTGAATTTCCTCCATGGGCAAATTTTCCACTGAAACTTTTTGGAGCCCTCAACACAGAAAGGACATGGAGCTGATGGAGCAGGTGCAGAGGAGGCCACGAGNTCTATGAGTCGTCAGTCTATGAGTGAGTCTATGATTCCATGATTCTGTTACTTAACCTGAAAGGTAAAAAGCAGTCCAAGTTTCTGCTTAAATATTGTTGAAAGATGTGTCTACCTACTTGTCCACTGTAAATGTGGTTTTATATATATATATAATCTGATGAATGTATTCATAGAATCATATACCTTTTACTGAGCTCTTTTATGATAAAAGAAAAGGACACCTGCTAGTCTTTAAAGCACTGAATCATTTGTAAAATAAGCATCTTGTGCAAATAATAAAAATAATAAACACAGGGATGGAATGGTGTCACTTTTACCCAAAGTGCAGAGCATGGCTTGATCTTAACTACAGAGGGCACTGCCAACTACTGACTGGAATTTAAGGTTTTAGTTGCTGTGTGGCTTCCTATCTCAGAATTGACAAGTGGTTTGAGTAGTAATCAATATGGTGTTTATTCCTGGAGTTGTACACATTTCCTAATAATCAATGCAAATTTTTGTTTGGCTATCATTGTTGAAGATGATCAGAAGAGAAGGGGTTTGTGAATACAGATGAAGCATCCTATTGCTCTAGGCCGTGCAAAGTGATGTTACTTGGTGTTAACTCCATAGCTTGCTTTTTGCATAAGAAGGCTGGCTCTGTATTTTGGAATGCTGAAGAGAAAATTAAAAATGCAGGCCAGTCTTTGGGAACATTTTACTTACTGTTTTAATAAACTTTTGTTTATGCCTAGAGGTGCCATTAAATTACCAGCCAGACATTAATATACAGTACACAAGGGATTTTGTATATAAGCAATGATTATTACTGCCTGGCTCAGATGAAGCTTGCTATATACAGAGAGAGCTGCTGCTGGACAGGAGATGAAAAGTGATTACCTGTCTGGATAAAGTGTGGTGGTACTCAGGCAGTGGATGTGCCATTTGGGCAGCTAGCTTTAGAAGTAAGCTATTTTGTTTCAGAGCAGAAGCATGACTCAGGGGGACAGTGGTGTGTCATGGTAGGAACACCTCTGCTTGCTTTCGTAAAGTAATGGAAGATAAGCCCATAACGTGGATGATACCAGAGCTAAAGGTACTAAGCCTATATTGTTCCAGACCCCCTTAAACAAGAAATCTTTTTACACCACCAAAGCATCTGCTTCAGCTGCTGACTCTGAGTGTGCAGGGATGCTGGAAATGGTTAATTCCAAGTACAGATTGCTTTCTGTGCTATTATGTCCACAGCAAGGACATTGCTGAAGGAAGGGAGGACTTGAAAAGCAAGCTGGAGTAAAGCAGCTTGGGCCAAGGACACCACACTGGGAACTGAGTAACAGGGTGGAGGGGCTACACTGGAAAGGTGTTTTGCTGCAGGCCTTGTGCTTGCATGCTTACACTGACAGGTACCACTTCAACTGTGGGAATGCAGGAATGCTGCAAGTTCATCTAGAAGGAAGAAATTCAAAATCCCTCCAGCTCCTGAAAAAATGTATGCCAATTAATTCTGAATTGGGATTTTCCTTTACATCTGATCTACTTAAGAATGCACCACAAGGAAAGCTTCCTATGAGGAAAGCTCAGAAATGCTCTTAGGGAAAAGGCACTGTCATAACTCTCCTACTTCCTAAAGGGATCAGGGTAGAGCTCTGCTTAATGTACATCCTCCAAAGGAAATCTAAGGCCCTACCTAGTACAGCCTCCTTAGGTTCTGCTGAAAATAAAAATAAAGATAACCAGATTCCTCTCTAACTCTGCCCTTCTTGTTTCTAGCTTTCCTACTGCGCTCTCTGACTGACTTGCACCTACAAAAAAATGAGTTCCTTTCCTTGTTTACTACAGCACCAGGCTCTGGCATTACAGCCGCTTATAAGGACTGAGATGGGGGAGATTGGATGAGACCTGTGAAATAAACAATCCAAAATGGACCTAAGATGACTTGTGTAGGTTGAAGTGGATAGGTGGCAGGCAGCAAAGAGTGCTGCTTGGAAGTCTTTGTGAAATCTGCTTATGTTGTAGGAATATTTCAAGTTCAAAGAAAGAATAACTCTTCTTTTCCGTGGGAATAGGAAGGAGAGGGCAAAGTGTCCCAGGGTGGAGCTCTTTAGCAGTGTCCTGGTAAAGGTGTAGGGCAGATGCTGAACATGAGAGAAAGGAGGAGTGAGAGGGTTTAGCAACTGTTGGCTGTGCACTGGATGCACCAGAGGTGCAAAAGTCTTGCCTTCTGGTTGATGAGGCAGCAGAAAGGTAAACAAATCCACAGTGGAAGGAGAGCAGCATGGCAGTTGGCTTCTTGGATAAAAAAGGCTTTCTCTCCAGGCTGTGTCTGTCATGGTGCTGTTTACCCTGAAATGGTATATACCCCCAAACTCTTAACCTCAGTGCTGCTTTAATCCTCTGTGATTCTATGATTCTCAGTTCTCTTATCTCCCTCTCTGTTTAAATAAGCAGTTTGGGCTGGACACCTCTGGAATAATGACTGCATCCAAAACTTTCATCAGACAGTGCTGACTTCATGATTTATACCTGATTACTGCCAAAAACTGAGGCAGTCATGTTTTCCTTATATTGGATGGTTGGAGGGGCTCTATTTGTTTCTGTGGTTTTGTTTTCCATTTATGTCATTATTTGCCAGCAGTACACAATCATGTCCTTTGTCTTAGTTCAGGTTTATTCCATTGTCCTCATGTGATGCTGTTTCAGGCACAAAGCATCCCCAGTTTTTTTAATACTTCATCACTTATTAATGCTGCAGATCATGGGATGAACAATTGTCAGCACCCTCATTTTCTTTGTATTGACAGATATAATAGCTGATTTGTTATTAAATAGCTTTTAAAGGATCTTTTCCTTACTGTTATATTTCCCCCTAATTATTTAGTGTATTTCCCAATAGCTTATCTCCCTTCCTGATTCTACTTTTTCTTCTTCTAAATTGAGCTTGTACCTAGTTCTTACTACTGCATTATGCTAATGGTAGTAAGTCCTGCAGCTGGCAGTACCTAGGTGCATACAGGCAGTTAATAACATCTGGTAGCAACAACCAAAAGATCCCTTGCAGATGTCTGAAACACTAAAAGCACCTAGGGAAGGAGAGAATAAGAGTTGTGAAGACCATTTCCATAAGGACAAGCAGCTAGTGGGATCAGTGCAGCAAATTCTTCAAGTGCCTGAGAAAACCTGAGATTATGCCAGCAAGTGCTTGGGAGAAATATAAATGTGTTGTAAACTGTCTCCCATATATTTCCACTTTTTCTCCTCAACTTTCCCATTTATAATTAACACCTCTCTTTATCTTGTTCATTCTGAATATCTTTGTTCTTTTCAAGTTAAATTATTTAATACTCTCTCTTCCTCTCATTTAAGCTCCCTTTATCTCATGATGCCCTCTCCTTTATATTGAAATCTCTCCTGTCTAAATGCATAATCAGATGATATCTGCTACTATGCAACTTAAAAATCCCAGCACATTCCCTAAAATCACTTACCTGTGTAGAAATTAGCAAGGTATATTGTGCAGGTAAGAGGCTGGGTACAGAGAAGTAATAGGCTCCATGTGGCACAAAGGGAGCTGACATCTCAGCATCATTTACAAGCCATGTAAGCCTGGTTGTTCACACTATGAAGTCCAGATATGTCCAGTCCACTTCTCAGTCTTTGCAGACATGTGAACTGGTTGCTGCTCACAAGAACAATCTTGCTGATTTCAACAGATTACCTGTGAGCAGGGAAGATTTGGTGTCACACAGCTACATATATCATGAAGATTTTGTATCACGCAGAAGGAAGTACAAAAGCCTTTAGAGGCAGGAAAGCATCTGGAAGCCCTGAGGTATGTTTGTGGCTGAACAAAAATGAGAATTTGGTCATGTGAAATCAGAAAGAAGCTGTATTCTCATTCCTGTACTGTGTCTAAGCTACAGCTGAATGTACATATACATGTGCCAAACATTTCTGGGAGTTAGTTGAGTCCCAGTGGTTAATTAGGGTCTGTGCATTATCTGTGCAGCAGCCTGATGAGGAAAGTGAAATGTTGCTGGATATGGCTTTGGATGACAGACACTGAATTGTCCCTGTCTGATACTGACCAAATGTTTCAATATAGATGACAAATTGTCTTACAGCAACAGTGATGCTGTTTTGCAGAGTCAGGATATGTGAGAGTCCTGCCAATTATCCAATACACTTGCAGAGTTTTCTTCCTTCCTGTCCCACACTGATGGGTCAGGGGAGGGCTTACAGAGTGCTCTCTCTTCTAAAAGGAGGAACAAGTTTCATCTAAGAAACTCTTATATATGCTTATCATGTTCCTTTGAAACAGCTTAGAATAGCTGCATATGTTCTTAAAGGTTACAGAAGATGAGAGCTACACAAATCCATGTATTTTGTAACTCACTTGGCAAAAGATATTTATTAGAAAGTTCAGGTCTCTTGGGAACAAATTTCCAGGCAAAGCATCAAATCAAAGCAACAGAGCCTTATTAAAACTTATCCTTTTCTTTAGTGAGTCTAGACAAAAGGGTTTGGTTGGTTGGTTTTTGCATTTAACTGCTCTAAATCTAATACATAGTGAAATAGCTTGTCCTTCTCCAGAGAAGGAGAGACAGGCTTGGAACAGCACACAAGGAGTGACACTTTGGACATCTGAGATCATCAAATCCAACCCAATACCCCCATGCCACTAAACCATGCCATGAATTGCCATGTCTACACAGTTTTGGAACACCTCCAGGGATGGTGACTACACCACTTCCCTTGGCAGCCTGTTCCAGGGCTTGACAATCCTTTCAGGAAATAAATTTTTCTTAATATGCAACCTAAACCTCCCCTGGTGCAACATGGGCCTATTTCCTCTTGTCCTACTGCTTGTTACTTGGGAGAAGAGTCTGACTCCCACTTCACTACAGTCTCCTTTCAGGTAGCTGTAGAGAGTGAGAAAGTCTCCTTTGAGCCTCCTTTTCTCTAGGCTGAACATATTCAGTTCCCTCAGCTTCTCACATGACTTGTGCTCTAGACCCTTTGCCACCTTCCCTGCATGTTCAAAAAACTCAGCTATGATGTATATATGTTTACACAAGCGAGCCTCATAGGACATATAGCAATATATGCCTCCTGAAGCAGCTGAGATCTCTGCTGAGCTTTGAGCTATAAACATTTATTTACTTGGTAGCAGAGAGCACAAAACACGCAGCAAGGCTATTCTTTGAAGCCTGGATACATCCACAGAGACTGTGAAGTATGAACTTGCCTAAGTACCTAGAAATGACACAGAGGTGTTGTGTGTTTGAAGCCTGCCAGAACCAGGCAGCTGTGGCAGCACGGGGCTGAGCTGCTGTGCTGGCAGCATGTTTCCTACCTTATTGTTCCCTTTTTAAGGTGATTTAGAGCAAGCGGGTTGTGGCTGGGCAGAGGCTGGGCTAATGAATCCATTGGGGAAGTGGAGACACAAGGAGAATAGGGAATGGAAATCATAGAATGTCCTGAGTTGGAAGGGACTCACAAGGATTATGGAGTCCAACTACTGTCTATGCACAGGACACACACACACACACCCCACCCCCAGATCATACCATGTGTCTGAAAGCATTGCCCAGTTGCTGCTTGAATTCTGTCAGGTTTGGTGCTGTGACTGCTTCCCTGGGAAGCTGTTCCTATGCTCGACCGCTTTTTGCGTGAAGAACATTTTCCCAATATCCAACCTTCATCGCAGCGCGATGAAGTCTCTCCTCAGCGCAGGTCCAGCACCAGGATGAGGTTTGTTGGAGACTCTTTTAATGGAGATGTATTGAACACTGGAATAGACTCATCGACTTCCGCCCAGGGACCCGTCCCGTTTGGCAGCCGGTTCTCCCGGCAGGCACTCGCACATAGCGGCGGGGGACGCCGCAGGAGATGCTAATGATGTCGGCATGTCGCGATAGGCATTTTTTTCCCTGCGGGCAGGGCAGATGCCTTTGGGTCTGAATGGACGCTGGGGTGAGGTCTGAGGCGACGTCGAGCAGCACCTCGTTCCCCGCCGCCTCAGCGCACTAAGGGGACTAGCCGCACGCTCGTGCGTGTGAGTGTCACAGGTGACACCCGTGTGACACGCAGTCACCACCCGTCCGAGCTCCCGCTTGCGGGATTTTAACTGTCAATATTTTCCCCGCCCGCCACGGAGGGATCCCGGCTCCCAACCGGCGGTTCCCGGCGGAGGCGGGTGGAAGCGGCGGGCCTGCAGCGTGTGGGACCCGGAGAGCGCCTCCCGCCCCCTCAGCCCGGCCGGCTCGCGCCCGCCCTCCCGCGCGTCAGGAGCTGGGCGTCACACAGACGTTGTAATGTACCAAAACAGCGCGCACCCCCACCGCGTCCGCCGGGACCGCCTCTGTGGGCCCCGCTGCCTGGCCAGCCCGGGGATGGCAGCGACGGCGGCCGCGTCGCCGTCCCATCTCCTAACCTCGCGCCGTCGCCACCCGCTGCTGTGGCGATAGAATGTGTGGCGAATGGAGGCCGAAGCCGGTGTGTGGATGGGTGTGTGTGTGTGTGTGTGTGTGTGTGTGTGTGTGTGTGTGTGTGTGTGTGTGTGTGTGAGGGAGGGGGGGGCGCTGCGGACTGCCGAGCGGGCGGCGGCTGCGTGTCTATTAGGAGGTGCGTGGTAGCGATGGCGGCGGTGGGTGAGACTTTTCCCGTCAGCCGATCCGGCTGGTCCTGCCGGCGGGCGGTGGGGCCGCACCCCGCCCCGCCGCTGCGCTGAGCCGGGCAGAGCTGAGCCGGGCCGGGCAGGGCGGCGGGGCGAGCCATGGGGCTGCTGGAGCGCCTGCGGAAGGAGTGGTTCATCCTCGGGATCGTGTTGGTCATCGCGGTGGCGCGGCTAGAGCCCGCCGTCGGCGTCAAAGGGGGTGAGTCCGGCCAGTGTGCCGAGGCAGGAGGTGCGGGGAGCGCCGGTGGAGTCCCCAGGTACCTTCGGAGGAGCTCTGGCACTTTGATAACTACCGGCGGCTGGCGCTGCCTCCCCGCCTTCCTGCTCTCCTCCCAAAGCCCGCGTCCCGGTCGGGCCGGGCCCGGTGCCGCCCGCGGTGGGCCCGGTGCCGGCGACAGGGCTGGGAGCCGGCTGCTCGCTGCTGCGCGGGAGAGGCGGGAGAGGGTCTACGGGCAGAGGGAGCCGGTCGTCTTGCTGCCGGGGATGCTGAGGCTTGTTCGGATGTTCCTCCGGCGTCAGGGCACCCGCGTCGAAACTTTGGAAGTGGAGTTGCCCAGGGGTGCGGGGAGTGAGGCACAGGCGGCCCTGCTGGGCCCTCCTGCCGTCCCAGCCCCTCCAGCAGCAAGCCTCCTCTGCTCGTTAATCGGTCACAAGTTCTCAGGTACCCAGGAAATGTCTCTTGGAGTATTCCTGTGTGTGTCTTTGCCAGGCGCTATACCAGCTAGCTTGAGTTATGTCCGACCCTTTTCTGGATTAGAATGAAAACCGGATAGCAACTTACTTTGAAAGTACTCCCGTGAAACCAAGTCGTGACTTCCACAAGTTATCGCAGCTCAGTGTAGGAACGTCTACCAGCTGTCAGCTTCTCGAGAGGTGGTAAAATCTCGGGTGCTGTATTTCAGCCAGGTGGATTTGAATTTCATAATAACACACTTGTATTTTAAAGATTTTTTTTCTTTTATCCCCTCTTACTTCCTCATGAAAGATGAGGCAAAACAGTGAAAAAGATTCTGTACAGAATGTTGTCAAATGCTCACAGTAAACAAACCAGATCTGTCCTTTTCTAAGCAAAAAGGGCTTGTATATTTCTTGTAACAAGAGCTGATGAAATATCCAGTGATATTTTGAAACAAACGGTGTATCTAACTATAAACACTGGCAGCATCTTCTGGTTAGTTTCTATTGTAACTTCACTTCCTGATGTTCACAATTTTGAAGAAGAAATTAAATCTTACGTATATATATTTCCAGTTGATCCCTGAAGATTTAAGAAAAGGAATGTAGAACACTTGAACGTAATTCCTTCAGCCATTCTGTGTTATGAGAGGGGAGGAAGAATCTGGCTGTGCTTTTATATGGATAGATTTATATTTTTATTTTTCTAACAGAGCTGAAGTTTGAGGATAGACAGCTGCTCACTGAGGAGCCAACCTTTTCATCCTTCTTAGGTTCTGGGGGGGAAAAAGTGATTAAAAAAATGTGGCTCTGAATACTTGCAGTGGCAGCTAAGGCTCAGATGCTTCAGAGAGTTTAGGGTAGGCAAATGCCTGTTGTGCAAGGATCCCTTCTAACATCTGTGTGCTGTTTTGCATAGGTGAATAGGACCCACATGAAGCTTCTTGCAGGATCCATGCTGTGTCTTCAGCAGACCAGAAAGACTTTAAATTGATAGTACCAAGTGGTTTGTCCCTTTCTGGTTTGATTGTCATACTAATTGTTAGCAGCAATGCGGGAGATCCTTTTAACTAGAATAGGAGATAATTTTTCTTCAGCTTACTTCCTGCCTGGAAGCACTATGATAGAACACTTCATTTTATTGTCTTGCTGTAAAGAGATGTCAAACTTTCATGTGGTGTTTTTCCTGGGACAACTTGCTTGAAAAATCTTGTAAGCATTGATTGAAACTCATGAGCATGTGTTCCCCAAAGTGATATCCTTTTTCTGAAGCTTCATGATCTCAGTGCTTATTTTAAAACCAGAAAAAAGAGGTGGGACATATGAAAAACCCTTAGTTTGTCATCTTCCAGCTTCCAAAACCCTGTGCTCTAGTTTGCAGAATCCATACTAGTGGAACTGCTGTGTCACAAATAACAAAGATTTGAGCTGTTGCACCTTCAGGGCATAAGCCAAGCCCTTTTTTGTGTGTTTTCCTATTTGATGAATGAGCCTATTTAGCTCCTTTGCAAAAAGAGCTTTCCTGACCAGTCTCTTGCTCTAGAGATGAAGAGGGGGATCTGTTCTGACCAGAGTTCCCTGTGCTCCATGAGCATGTGGTTGCTCTAGTGGTAGAGGTTTCTTCTTTGTAAAGGAGTTCAAGTAGCCCAGTGAAAAACCCTAAGCTAGAAAACCTGAGCCCTGGAAGAACCCTTATCTTAGCCAGATTAACCAACTCACTGCCTGTCTGCCCATTGTGTATATGTGTGCACAGCCATGCTCTAATCTTCTAAAAGATTAGAAAGAATATAGTAGATATAATACAATTTTCTGTATAACTATATTTTTTATATAACTTTTCCCCCCTGCCTCTTCAGTTAACATGCCATAATTTTTCATCTCACCCTGTGCTTTATTGCAACTTCAACTCTTGCATTTCCTGGCTTATTTTAACCTAATGCTTCCTAGAGGTTGCTTCTTGGTTTATTTTTGATATTTAACACACACAGTTTTGCTGTCTCCTCAACAAAGTTCTCTCTGAGAGTAGGATTTGGGTTTAAATGACTTGAGATGCCGTTTTGATTAGACTTAGTGTAGAATCAAATCCCTTTAATTTAAGGATCATTGACCTTGCTAGAGTGTGACCATCAATGTATCATTCATCTGAGAGCAGAAAGGATCTTCTCTTCTGGAGTATCGAGTAAAGACTTGCTTGTTTCCTGCTGCAGTTTTGCTCATGACAACTTACTGTCACTTGCACAGTTAGGATACTACTTTGGTCCTAAGTAGACTGCTCGTATTTTCTTTCTAACATAATAACTTGTTGAATATTTGTGAAAAAATAAGTAGATACATTTTGTGCTTGGTGGCCTCCAAAAGCAAAGTGTGTTAAGAGAATTCATCGTTTTTATAGGAGTGTAAAAAGTATTTTATTTTAATCTCCCTGAAAAAAAAAAGATATAAATATATACAAATGTGATTCTTTAATATAGTGGAACCTTTGGAGGTGCAGGCATCTGCTGCCCTTGCTGTTCTCACTGCAGCAGTGTGTCTAAAAAGTGTTATTGTAGGGCTGGAATGAACCATTTTGCCACAGCCCTGTTGTTGGGGAATAATACAGAATTGTATTGCCCCAAGGAAATCATTGCAAGGTATGATTTGGTTTCCTCTGTGCAGGCAGCCAGACAGGGGCTGTGTTGTGGGGGAAGAAGAAGGGAGAGTAGATACAGGAATGATATCAATAGTCCTGTGGAGGGAGCAGCTAATATTTTTCTTTGAGTGTATGGTTGGAGTTTGCTGATGCTATAGAGATACTCAGCTGACAGAACTGTGACATTTCCAGAATTTGCCCCTTAGTTCCGTGTGGCCTGTAATCATGGAAGCCAAATTTGTATGACATCATACCTCACTCTTCACTCACTGGTTTGCTTTTATTTTAAAGTGAATAGCACATTTTCTATAACTTAATATAAACCTCATTCTTTTTGTTAGAGACGTTAATGCTTAGATTTTCTCCAGGTGTTTTTCCTAAGTATTTTAATTTACTTTAATGTGATAGATGCATATCATCTCTTAGACTGTAGTTGACTTTGTTCTCTATGTCTATATTTTTTAGGACCCTTGAAACCAGAAATTACCATAACTTACGTTGCTGTTTCAGCTATATTCTTTAACAGTGGACTCTCCTTAAAAACTGAGGTATTGTCATTTCTCATTACTTCATTCTTCTTTTGCTTTAAAAATTTTGTGTTGCTTTTGATCAGATTTGAATGTAATTGGAATATTTAATTACCATGCTGTTGTTGATGATGCTGGGGGAATGGCTAACAAGAGAAAAGAAAGGTTAGATGTTTATGGAATAACCACTCTTGATTTCAGGAAATTCTTGACAAAGTAATGAGCATGATGAGAAAGAAGGAAAGTGTGACTAAATTTCACCCCTTCCTAGATGGTGGGTTGCTTGACTTTACAGGGCTTTGATTAAATGGAGGTGCTGACTACAATTTAGAGACTGGTTCTAAACCCTGGATGTGTCCTAAACCCAAATCAGGGTGAGACCCAGGAGCACAATAGCACCTGCCTTCTGCCTCTCCTTTCACACCTTGGCTTCCCCACTGCTTGTTTAAGACACTGGCCAGAGAACTGTGTGAATCCTAGGGCAGAACTTTGTAGGGAACCAGGCAGAGAGGGGCTATGTGAAGTCTTCACAAAGACAAGATGTGAGCTCTCTGTGCTTCTCTCCTTCACCTCACCTGCTGGTGTGCTCTCTAAGGAAAGCTAGAGAGGCTAGTCACTACAGGATTGATGCATGTAAAGATCTGGTGGCTTTAAGTTACCACATTTGGTAGGCACGGGCAACAGCTAGTAGCAACACAGAAGCATTCCTCTGCAGATGCAAGGCCAGTAGATAAGTCTTGGTAATCTTTTCCTGTAGGTTTTAGTTGTGAAGAGGTGGACTTGGAAGTGGTTGTGCTCTGCTGCATATCACAGACACTGAGACTTGTTTCAGATTGTGTAAAAGAGGAATCATCTGGGAGTAAGAAGAGATGAAGGGGAGACACCTCTTAGTGATGTGTAAAGGAGGCATGGAGAAAGGAAATGGTGCCTATGTGCCAAGAAGAGAAAGAGCAGCCCGAGTTGAAGTAAAACACTGCATGTCTCTGCTAGTCTAGTTTCTTGATTGCTTTTATCCTGTTGGCTGTGGTAACAGGTGATATCATTCATATGTTGCATGATACTAATGCCTAAAAGAATGATCATGATATTGTCCAGTTCTCTTCTGGGCAAACTAGCACTTGGATGAACAGCAAGCAGGAAGGATCATGTCATCTGTTTGCCTGGGACAATAATTAGTCCTAATGGAAATGGGCTGCAGAGAGGCACTTTCTTCCACAGAGAAGAGAACCTGAAACACAAAGCCCAAGTAGTACTAATGCAATGGAGTTTTCTGCTTTCAGGTTCAGGAACCTTTGCTTGGAGACAAAAAATGCAAAACTTCTTTCCCTTTCACTACTTTGTATCCTTGAAGCTTTATCTTTGTTTGTAAAGCAGCTGTAAATGAGGGTGAAATCAGTAGCATTATCAAAATGTTGATTAGAGTCTAATTGCTAGAGTCCATCTAACTTCTTCCAGTTAAGGTGACATGACTGACAGGTTCCTGGACAGTGTCATGTCCTGCTTTGAACTTGCATGACTTCTTCATCTGTGGTTCTAAAAACAATGTATTGGTGTAAATGAAGCTTTATATGAGCTGCTATTTATCTCCAGGTAATTGATCTCATATTCTTGTGGGAGCATCAGTTAGGACTGGTGCTATACATTCTGCTTTATATTCCATCAAGAAGCTAAGCCTTTTCTGGACTTCTGCCATGGGGGTGGAAGATAAGGAGGAAGAAAAACCTTTCACTCATTGTATCTTGTGCTACTGCTGTCTAAAATGTATGTCAAAACCAATCCTTAACTGTATTAGGAGGCTAAATCATTTTATTAAAATACTTTGGATCTTATTTTAATTGAGGCACAACCTAACATTGGTGATATTAGTCAGTTAATACATCTTTTTTATTGTATTGCAAAGTAAATTGGTTTTGCTTTTGTCTTTATTAGTTCTTGGCCTGTGTGTGTTGGCTGTTGTACCTTGGATAATATCTTAATTAGATCTAAACTAGTGTTTGGTATGCTTTAGGAAATGGTAACAAGTAGTTTAAGTGTTAACAGAGGCTACCTGATAAATCTGACAAAATCAGGAATAGCTGATCCTCTTTCAAGGTGATGCTTCTGATTTTATCTGCTGTGAAAGTGCACACTCAAAAAAACCTTGCTAATATCTGTTCAGAAAGCATTTTTCATAATAACTGGCAGCTTTCACAGAGAGCTTGTCTGTGCATGGCCTTGTTACATGTTCAAATCTAGGGGTGACTGAGGTCCCCTTAAATTTGTAGAACTAGTCTGTGTCTAGGAATGACAGGAATATTTGATTCCAGCTTAATATAATGCTCTTGGTTTTCAATGACTGGATGGTTTGCTCTTTTAAAGCAAATAACTCCTGGAGGGCCCCAGAAATTAAATCATATACTTGAGTTAGCCATTTCAATGGGGAATTTTGCAAGCCACTGAAAACACTGATTGCTCTGTGTGAATATTTGCCCAGGGGAGCCCAGTTGTGACCTAAGAAGCATGGCAACAAGGATCCACACTGACCAGTGAGAGGCTAGGATAAGCTCTCTGAAGGGTCTGAAATACTGGGGAAAACAAGTTAACCTGGTGTTGCTGGTGTGCAGAAACAGAGTCATAACTAGCAGCTTCCATTAGCTTTTCTGAGACTTCTGCTTGTTTGAGGGCTACAGTGATGGCTGTATTTTGGGACAAGCCCTTGTAGATTGCTTGTAAGAGTGAAGGCTGTTTGCCTCAATGTGCTTTCTGTGGTGATACAGAAAGTCAATCCCAGAGATATTTTGAAGACTCAGACCTGTTGCACTAATAATGCACTAGGTTGGCTGTGCTGGAATCACTTTCCTTGCCCCCTGGAAGCTCTAACCAGTCTTTCCCAAGTTTCTGTCTTGGATTTTGCTTTTGAAAGCATCATACACTTCAAATCATCTCATTTTAAGGCATTTTCCAATTGTAAAAGTACTAAATTTAGAGGGCACTTCTGTATGTGTGCTGGTGCCTGGATTTGGAGTGCCTTTAGAGATTGGTCCACGAGGAGATCTAGGGCTGGAGGTGAATTGGCAGGAAAGGAGGAGGAATTAGCAGCTTTGCTGGAAGAAGTCACTTGGTTTGGTTTTTCTCAGTTGTATTATTTACTTTTAAAACCTCTACTTTTATATATACTTATTTCCTGGTATCTTTTCTTCCCACACAGGATGTTTTCTACTCCTAGACATTTTATTTGGCTTTCTTTTTGAGATAAGATGAAAAGTACAACAGTGAAGCTATTCATAATGCCATAGGTAGTGTGACAGGTGATGTGTGAAGAAGGCCTGGCTTGTCATGCTGAGTGATACTAGGCTGCTTAAGAGCTTGCTTTAAAAAATAAATGTTGTTTCATTCAGATAACCAAGCCTTGAATGTTATGATACTTTCTTGGTAAAACTGGAGCAAGATGTACATTTCAAGTCCATGTTTTGTAAACTTTAAGAACAGGATATGAACAGATGTGTATTTTTTTTTTTGTGGCAGGTTGTTGTTTTTTTTTTCTCAACTCAAATTTTGGAGATAATTGAAAGAGAATTAAAGTGCTTCCAGATACCAGTTACATCAGTGTGCATCTGAATGGTCAAAAGTGCAATGTTTGAATGTTTCATAAAAGTTCAACTGTTTTGCAGCTAAGAGGATGGCATTTGAACATCAGCTGCTGCTTTACTGTACATGGAAAATACACATTTTTATATTACTCTTTTACTGGTTCAATTCATCTGGAGTGTCAGAGAGCCAGAGAATCCTAGCAAATTAGCCCTTGAATAAAAGTGCCACCTGTTCTTTTCCTGTTGGATTGTTTACTTGAAGAGAGAGCAAGTTATTTTGAGAGAAAAAGGAGTTTTTCTTAATGAGAGCTGCAGTGAGCTGAAATGTACACAGCTTTTCCCTTGTACTCAGAAACTATGTAGAAGGTCCTTGGAATGCCTGAGAAGACAGAAACAGGGACACAGAGCTAACTGAAGAGTTTATTGTGTAAGGATGCTTGATCACCTCTCTGGAGTGCTCTTACACTATTTAAAATGAATTTTTTTTTTTTTTTTGCTTTCTGAGTCTCCAGTGGTGTTTTGCACTTTATTTCTCTAAATGTTATGGCTCAGTGGTTGTTAGCTTGCTGCTGTCTTGATACTCTTTCTTTGCTATTGTTTAGCAGTCTAATTTTTTTTTCTATAAATTTCCTTGCTGTTGATGCAATAAATCAGCAAAATCTGCCATAGATTACTTTGCTTTTTATGTTTGTTAGTCTTTCCTTAAAAAAACCCACCACAAATGATGACTGTAATGCGAGGATCACAGTTTATGGCTCTCTTTAGACTAGAGAAACCTGAAATCACTTGGACACTACAAGTTTTCCTTGCCCTTGGTACCAGCAGTCAGCAAAGTAAAGAGGCCATCAGCATAGTTAGCCCAGGTTTGGAAGCAGTGAGGAAGTGCTGAGGCTGCCTGCTGAAAAGGTACCATTAGGAGAGTTACAGTGTTAGTGCAGGGCTGGACAAGTCCTTTGGAAAAATGCCCAGGGAGCAGACAGAGCTTTTCTGTTGTCTGCATGTGCTTCATTATTAAAGAGAAGATCTGATGATCCCTAAAGTTGCCTTTTTGACATTCTTTGCATTATAAAGATGATCCTAGTTTTAAAAGCACAAATGTGATCTTACTTCAGCTGTTATGACTGCAACTTCCTCTCTTCTTTTTCTTTTGCAGGAGCTGACAAGTGCTTTGATGCATGTGAAACTACACCTTTTTGTCCAGATTTTTACACTTGTGTTCTTCCCAACAGCAATATGGCTCTTTCTTCAGCTATTATCAATCACACCTATAAATGAATGGCTTTTGAAAGGGTATGTTTAAGCATAATAGAGTAAAATATATTTGTAGCTGTCTTCTTAAAGGGCTGCTTGTCCTGCAGTGGGTGTTTTGTGACTTGTATTGTGAACAGATTTTGCTGGTTGTTTTTGTGCTTCAGCATTTGTTGTTGAAAGCACAGGACATGCATAAGATTATCCTTTCAGGAACCTGATCTTATTTTTATAACATCTGGTCAATAACAGGTTAGCTTTCTCTTTCACAGAGCACAGCTGAGGATGCTGTGCTAGTTCTCAAGGAAGATGAGGAAGAAAGAAAAGGAATGCTGAAGGAAGTCAGTGAATAAAGAGATGAATATGCCATGTAATGCTATTCTGTTCTGTTTTTAAATAGTCTGTATTGAGCATCTCCTGCATGTGTCCAGGTTAGGGTTCAGTATCAACTCCTAGCAAAATGAGAGAGGAAAGTTTTTGGAGGAGTAGAACTTTGAGATGAGCAGAAGCTAAGTCACTGTGAAAACAAGGTGTTTTAAATCTTTGATGTTTTCTGCCAGGGTACTGCATTGCTGTCTTCTCCAAAGCTGCTTTGGTGGTGCAATAGTGATAGATGTTATGAAAAATCCAAATAATAAAAAGCTTTTTTCAGAATCAAAGATCAGTACCTAGCACTGTACAGCTATACTGGAATGTTTGAGTGCAAAAATCAATTATTTTAGAAATATACTTAAGGAATCCCTCTGGTGTCTTACTGCTTGGTGGAACATTGCTTGGGGAGAGGTCTCTGTCTTAAAAGTTTAATGATAAAGCTGCTCATGTTTATGTTTTTACAAGGCCTAAACATAAAAGAGCATTTTGTTTTGTTTTGAAGAGGCTTCTCCAAGTGTTCCACCAAGTGTGAAGTGATCCAAATGTTATTGAGAAAGTGAAATGCAGATGATAGAGTTTAAAAGTTAACACTGTTTTGCTTAATGGTATTAGTACCTCGAGGAATTAACAAGGCTGCTATACAATGTTCACTTGCATTTGGCTATTCAGAGTATTTAAAGTAAAATCACTGTGAAGTTCTTCCTCAGCTGGAACAGAGATTTTCCACAGTGAGCCAAAATTCCCTCCTAGTCCAAGGGCATCTCAGTTTCTAAAGTGCAAGGTGCAAGACAGTTCACAAGTTCATCCTAATGCCTTACAGCTGTATTATTTTTTTTGTCCCCTAGAAACACTGAAGGACCCTAATGAAAACAGGTGGGAAGAAGACAGGCTTTGGCAAAGTTAATTCCTCACCATGCATGTTTAGCAGAGCTTGTAGTGGGAGCTGGTTGATAAAGCCTGATAGGCCTGGAAAAAGAGGCATGTGCTCCCAAGGGCATGCAGCACCCTTTGGCAGGCTGGCAACCCTGGGAACTGTAGTTTTCCACTATTCTCTACACAAGGGTATGCCTAAAGGATACAGTCAAGCCAGTTAATTTCCCATCTTGCTTCAGAATGAATGGTAGGTCCTCCCATCCTCTGTGATGGTCTGTTTTGCAGTAAATAGAGGCAGATTCAGATGGTACCAGCTTTTCATCTGTGTTTCTACAGTTGGATTTGTTGTATGTTTGTTTGTTCTTTGCCTGGGATGGTATTTGGAGGTTTGTTTTTTTGCAGTTGTTTTGAAATGATAACATAGAGGAGAAACTAACATCATCCCATGCCTCTTTAAGTTATTTTTTGTTACCTGGCTAGATTTTGCATTGGCAGCATCCCTTTGTAAAGGAGTGTGAAGCATGTTGGTTGTTTGCACAGATTCGCTTCTGCTGCTGCTCTTGGCATACAGCATTTATAGCAGAGGTGGTAAGGCATGAAATGCAAAGATATGGCACAAGAAAAGGCTTTGGTAGTTCCAAGACTTTGGACTCTGCTACTCAGTTGTCTGTAATGTCAGCAGGACAGGTATGGTTTGTCACTCTTCAGTAAGTTTGGACCCCTGATGTTAGAGCTCACAGCATGGCCTGAACCAGTGAAACCTTTCAGTTTGTTGGCTGTTACCTGTACTAATCAGTTGGCCATTAGAGGAATTTGTGTATTGGTAGTGTTGTGTGTGGTTGATACAAAGCAAGAAAAAAGTTCACAGGTTCCTGTTTTAATCCTCATGGTTAAAACTGTTTCCTTTGAGTGTGTACCAGTTTTTTGGTAGATTAATGTTTTCATGTGAAGAAGATTTAAAGCCATAGCTTGACAGTGATTTTGGGTTTTAATTCCAAATATATTATTTTAAATTTGAGAGGATTAACAGAGCTTGTATTATTAAACTTTTCCCTTATAGCATGGACAATCCTTGCCAGCTGAGATGAATGCCCTTGTGCACATTTCATACCTCTCTGGGTAACTTTGAACTTAATCCACCCCTTACCAGCACAGGTGAGAAGTTCAAGGAGCTGGCTGCCCAGAGGCCATAGAGAAGAGAGATGACAGTATCACAGCCCATGTAGGGGATGGACATCACTCACAATGTCTTTGTCTGCTGGATATTTTTGCATCTATTTCTAAACTTTTCCACACCATTTATTTTTGCTGTATTTCTTTTCATTATGAGCTTATCCTGCTAAGTGCTGACAACTCTCTGCTTCCTTAGCTCCTTTCACTGTAAGCTAAGGACATGATATACTTCCAAGGTGGTGCTTGGCCCTCTGTGATTGGATTTATATAATACTTACATTGGTTGCCTCTTTCCTTTTCCACAGTGTGTGTAGCTGACAAACTGCTTATCATCCTTGTCACTTACCAGTTTCTTCTTTCTAAGCTTTTTGTATATTTGCAGCATATCAGTTGCACTGTAATGGGCTTCCTATTGTTGGGATTTAATACTTCTGTTTCCTACAGCTTTTTGACATTGGGTTTCTTGGGGATCGACTAACAGAGAAGTGTAAAGCAGTTTACCACTAGCAATTGATTTTTCTAAACTAGAATACTGTCTCAAATCCAGTACTTCAAAACATACTGAGGGATCTGGGCCTGTTTAGCCTGAAAAAGCAAAGGTTGAGGGGAGACCTCCTGGCTCTCTAGAACTACCTGAAGGGAGGTTGTAGAGAGGCAGGGACTGGTCTGTTCTCCCTAGTGGAGAGTGATAGGACAAGGGGAAATGGATGGAAATTGCCCCAGGGGAGGTTCAGGCTAGCCATTAGGAGGAATTTGTTTGCTGCAAGGGTTGTGAGCCATTGGAACAGGCTGCCCAGGGAGGTGCTTGAGTCCCCATCCCTGGAGGTGTTTAAGAGACAGGGAGATGTTGCATTGGGAGGCATCATTTAGCAGGTTGCTAGGGCTAGGACAAAGGCTGCACTGATGAGCTTCAAGGTCTCTTCCAGCTGTAACTGTTCTAGGATTCTATGTTCTATATGTAGATTCCATGCTTTTGGGGTTTTTGCAGACTATTTTATTCCATGCCTTACTGTCCTTCTAAGTTAACACAGTTTTTCTTCAGAAGCCCTGTTTTACTTAGTCCCAAATTTGTTTGTGATATACTGTGGTATGTTCTTGCAGTTTCTGAACACACATTTGATACAACTACCTTTTGTAATAACCAGTTTTTGAGAACTGTCTTTGAAAACAAAGGAAAGCTCACCATTTATTTCCTTACTTTGCAACAGCATTGACTATATACATCAATAATTTTGCTGCACAAACAGTGGAGAAAATGACAGATAATAATAGTGTATTTTAGACTTCTAAAATGCAGGAGAAAGCTTTTGCTGTTTTGATTAATGCAAGTCAGGTGACTTGGCCAAGAAGTGAAAACATGTGTAAAAATTAAGCATTTGATGACCTTTTAATGTTCTGGAAATAAAAAAACTATTTGTGATTTATTTATTTATTTTAAAGAGGCGTTGATGAAAAACAATGTGTAGTAGGAAGCTGAAATAGCATGGTTCTTCTAACTCTTCAACTTAGCAGTAAATGTTTTTATCACTGAACAGCTTCTCCTAGAAAATAGGAGTTTACATCCTTATTCTCTTTTGCCAGGTAGTTAAAGGTATCTCAAAATTCACTACAAGGTTAACTGCATCCCATGTCCTGATGCAGTAATCTTTGTGATGGATGTGTAGATATTTTTGTGAATGGTAGATATAGTATTACAGGTGGGGAAATGATTCTATGAAATGGAGTCACAGAGAGGTTAAGTGTTTGGGTTGGGAAGGTTTTAGGTTGCATAGTGTTTGCATCATGTGAGGAATGTAACCCTTCTTTTTGTTGTTTTCAGTTTGCAGACAGTAGGCTGCATGCCACCTCCTGTGTCTTCTGCAGTAATATTAACCAAAGCTGTTGGTGGAAATGAGGTGAGTTTTCATTTTGCTTTGGAATGCTTATTTTTTTTTTAAACAGAAGTTCAAACAAATGCTTATTTATCATGAATTAGTGGCAAAGACACTAACTGCAATGTTATGCTATTTTGGTTTGTTAAAATTTCTAGGAACTAAAGCTTGGGTATTTTGTTGGTGTCAAACAAGCAAAATAGTGATATGTTATCTACTGCCATTGGTCAAACTGAAAGAAGCTCAGTTTGTTGAGGTGATAGAAAGGTTTCTGATAAAAACTGGTGGTAGGAGATTTCTGCTTATTGCTGCACTGTAATTCCTAACTTTGTATGCTGTGTACTAGTTATCTCATGGACCATTAATTAGCTTTATGGTGAAATTCTACTCTTGCAGGGATTATTTGGGTGATGTTTAGTATTATGAGGTCCTATAGTAGATGTTCCTCAAGCTTGAGGCTGCAAATGTAGCTATTGGGATGATGGAGACACAAACATTCATTTAAATCTTATATTGCTTTTTGGGATTGCATGAACTGAAAATTCTGGGAGCAAGGAGTTCTCTGACAGTGATGTAATGGAAGGTTCTCAACAGGCAGGAAATGCCAGAATTGTTCTTTATGCAATCTTAGTTTGGTCATGGTCTATTTCTGCCTTAAAATGGCATATGCTGATGTAATTTCAGACCCTTTTTTTATCACAGAATGCTTTTTCAGGAGGACCAGGTAGAAGCATTTAGGGAATTAATCTAGGTGTGCTAATTAATGAGGCTGTTTCCATTAGAACTGCCTCCTCATACTCAATAACCATTATGTTGAGGGTAGCTAAGGATTCAAAGGGTTTAATTTCCTAGGAAAGACGATGGCATAACTGCTGAAGGTACATGAGACCTAGTAGGTGAGGAAGGGAGAGAATAACACTGAAAGAGGTTGGCTTTAAAGCTAGAGCTCTTCTGGAGGGCTAGAGCCAAATCTTAATTCAGCCACAGAACTCCTGTGTGAGGCTGAGTGAGTCACTTCAACCACATTTTTTAAACATGGCCATTAGTTGTGTACTTCTCATTTTCTGAGTTCAGACTCCTGGGACCGATTAATGTCAGCTTTGAAAACACATGATGGCACTGAAATAGATTGAAGTTGTACTTTGTACTGACAAAGTGCTGTTTTAATTGCTCTATCCTCTGAAGAGAGACCCAAAGCATCTCAAGTCAAGCATCCCTAATTATAGGAATCTTGATGCACATCACTGTCTCCCAGTTTGCTACCTGAAAACAAGAATCATGAAACTGTCTGATGGAGGTGCTGTGGAGTAATTAGGATAAGGAAATATTATTCAGGGACATAATAGTGATCAACAGAGATATAAGAAGTTTTCTAGTCACTATTCTAGATGGAGGTGTTGTAAATAATACAGAGATGCTACACAGTGAACAGTGAAGATAAAATGAATTGTTGAGTGAGTGCTCATTCAGGGTTAGCACACGAAAAAGATCCTCTGGAAGAAAGGGATGATTAGTTAGTTGAAGGCAGTATCATGCAGCATTTCTGTGCAGGAGTGAAAGAGGTACTTCAGTTTTGTGACTGTTAAGAGTTCACTTTTATGTTAGTATTCTTCTGGGGTAGTGGGGCTGTATCTATTTTATACTAGCTGAAAAATGGAAACTTTCTATCATGTGAGACTTGGGTAAGTAATTGTATAAATGACTGACAAAGTAAGCTTGAACCTCTAATTCTTCTGAACCACACCAGTGTTGGAGGAATATGAAAATGCATAATTTGTTAGTGACTTTTAGAGATAGTTGCTGACAGTGAATCCAAGAATTGGGTCTTGGTCAGGCTCTAGGAAGGTGTGCAAAAGAGAAACACTCTTTAAAGATGCTCAGGGTAGACAAAGTATATGGCAAATTTATTGCCAAACTGAAGTAACTGACTTTCCAATGCAAACATAGTTTTGGAATTTGATGCTTCTCTGTAATTAAGACTATTGTTGATTTGCTCTTCTTCTGAAGACAAATTACATTTGCTGTGGTAGGGGAGAAGACCCTCTCACATCTCTCCTTGCCAAATTTCACTTCAGCTCTTATTGATATATTTACCTTCCTGACATGAGCAGAGCAATGCACTTTTTTCCCATTTTAATTTAAAAAATTAGGTTGGTCAGCCTGGAGGAGAGAAGGCTCCAAGGAGACCTTCTTGTGGCCTTTCAGTACTAAAAGGGACCTATAAGAAAGATGGCATTTGGGTTGGAAGGAAGCTTTCATCTAGTCCTCTATTCCAATCCCAGCACTGAGCAGGGACATCCCCAACTAGATCAGGTTGCTCAGAGCTCCAAACAACCTGACCTGGAATGAGTCCAGGGATGGGACATCTCTCACCTCTCTGGGCAACCTGGGTTCTGATACAATAAGATTTTAAACCTGTGAGTCAACTGTAAATAGATTGTACTGTAAGAGCATTTGTTTGTAAGTGTCTTAAACTACTTTTGCCTCATCAAGTATGTATCCCTTACCTAGAGAAACTGGTTTGTCTGATGGTGTATCTACACTGCATAGTGTATGGTATGGCTAGGCTTGGCGAACGAAGCTTCAGGGAGGGCTCCATCCACGCTCCTCCTCAGTGCCTTTTCCAAGCGCTGATAAAAAGAGGATAGCAGATAGCACCCTCGAGCCTGCACTAGGGATTTTTTTTAGGTGAGACACAGCATGTGCAGAGCTGGACCCACCCTTTAGTCCTAAGGTTCATCTGCCAGGGCTTAGCAAGCTTGGACGCTGGCAGCGAGGTCCTTAGGACAACTGCATAGTGTAATATGAAGATAAATGAGCTTGCTCAGAAGCAAGATAATGAGGAAGCTCTGCATGAGCTAATGAGTCTGAGAAGTGTCCTGCTGCTGTAGAGTACAGGCACACCTTCAGTAAGTGCTCTGAAGACCTCTTTTGATTTCTTGAAACACAGCACATGAGAGTTGTGGCACTTGACTGTATTAGGACAGTGCAGAGGATTTCAGGTTTTCTTTATCTAAGTAGAAGTGACTGTTTGGACTTGGGTTATTCTCAAAGAAACAGCAGGCATTATGGGATGGTCAAAGTAGTACTCACCTGACACTGAGGTAACATAGATTCTCTTTTTAGCTCTGTCATTAACCTATTGGGTAAAACAGAGTGTGGGATATCATGTCTCTGGGGTTAGCAGTAATAGGTAATGGCAACTTTGTGCAATGTTTGAAGATCAGTGCTGAAAAGCTAGATGTAGGAGCTATATTTTATTGTTCTGGGATAGGGTGATTAAGTATTTGGTGATTTAGTAAATGCTTATAGAGTCTACATCATTAGAAGCTGCTTGGATGAGGAGATTTGCTGCACATCAATTGCAAAATGCAGTTGAGAAGAAAAAAGGAAGACTATTTTTGTTAATCTTACAAGGTCGGATAACTACTTTTGATGAGCAGAAATACCACTTGTCTACCAGGGCTACACATTCATACCTGTTGACTCTGACCCATTCTTTGGTTTCTTCAGTTCCTCTCCCTAGTCTCTGTATGATGTGTGGTTTGTTCTCTCAGCTGTCTTTCAACTCTTATTTTCTCCCTTTTCCCCTCTTCACCCTGATTTCCCATCTTTTGTCTTGTGATCTCTTCCTATATGATACTTTCCTTAACCCTGCAAACAACTTTCTGAAACAACCCATTCCTAGTTTTATTGCAAAGCCAGTTTTCAGTACTGAATTTAATTTGGTGTATATAAAGCCCTATATGAACAAAAAACCAATGTTCATATGTACAGTGGAAAAAAATGAGAGATCACCATGAGAAAACAAAGTGTAATTTTTGATTTGGTAGTATTTTCTCAGTAAAGTAGTTGTTTCTGTCCTCAGTGACACTTATGAAGTCTCTGTTGTGTGAAGAGGACAGTCCATGTAGTTAAATGGAATGGCAACCAGAAGGCTTCACTCTTCTTTGCTCTTGTTGAGCTGTGAAAGGTCAAGATTTGAGTGACATTCTAGCATCTGACAGCATGGAAGGCTTTTTTGTGTCATTTGCTTTGAAAAGTCTTGTAGATTCTCAGTGAAATGATAAGCCCCACTTATTTAAAAGCCTGCTTCTAACTATCCTTTTCTGCAAGAGAGACAAATAAGTATGTCAACATTTCAAGGTGCTGTAAAGAGAAACCTATTAAAAGCTCAGAGATCCTCAGACAGAAATGTTGTAGAGATGCCAGATATTACTACAAAGTATTCAGACAGCAAATGTCATACTCTCCTTAAGAATCAAAGTAATGAAGAAAAGAAATTGAAAATTAGATCTATAAGTCTATTATCAGTTTGGGAGAAAAACCAATTTGTGATGGCTTTTATGGCAGCTTAATGACATAGTTTTGAAAAGTGTAACAGAAGAGGCAAAAGCTGTGGTGGAATTGTACAGATAAATCGTGGCAGACAGTTCATTTTATTGAGGAATACTTTGGCTCTTTTGCTATCTCATACACAGCAAAACCATTGAGGGTTGTTTGTTTTTTTTATTCAGTTAAGCTGTAGCTTGTCCAAGAACTCATAATCAAGGTGCTGTTTTATTGTTTTGCAACCTTCATGTGGCTCTGCTGTGCCTTTTGTAAAACAAGGTGTTGCCTATGCAAGACAAGATTTTGAAATGTAAAATAGACTCTAATGAAGAAGCTGGAAAGGTATTTGCAAAGTAAGATATAAAGTAAGGAAAGAGTTCTAGTGTTGATTTTTAGCTTTGTTTTTTGAAGCAGATGCAGAACAGGAAACCAAATATAAATTTGCAAGGTCTGCATCTAGCCTTTCTGGAAAAGAATCAAGGGAGAGTAGTAACATTTTATGCAGTGGTTTTGACTGACATTTTAAAATAAAAAGCATATGAGTACTTACTGAGAGATGAACACTGGAAAATTCCTGTGTTTGAGTGGTGGTAGGGTTTTTTTCCAAGTAAAAACAAAAAAAATGAACCCTAACACTACTGTAAAGTCACAGGAAAGATATTGATTTCTCTAAAAATATCTGAAGTTCTTTGAACTGTGTATACATGTACATTCACCTTTAAAAAAAACCCAAACAAAATAAAATGTATAAAAATAAGTACAAGCTCTAATGGTTTGTGATTCATATACACTGAGGCAGCAGTGTACCAAGAGCATTTTCCCTTGGAAGGTAACACATGAATATTATGAAACAAAATCATTGAAGATCTTCAAATAAACTATATGTCTCATGTTTACTTGTCTTTATATAATAGAGTTTTTTCTTCTCTAAATATAAGTCAAGATTTACATCAGCGTTGTTTAAAACTTAGTTTCCAAATTGCACTTAAAATAGTCATACTTTTAGGCTTTTTTTGTGAAAGGGTAAGTAATTTCATTCTGTTGGTTTTTTTAAATTGATAGTGCAAGGGGAAAAAATGATGATGAAATTATTTTTGTATTTTTTAAGGGGTAAACTGTGTCTGCCCACACAGATTAAATCATTCTAAATGAAAATGTAACTAATTCTACTATTAGATACTACCCTGAAGTCTCTGGGAAATGTATGTGGGTGTCAGAGGACAAATCCAGGGAAGATGTCTGTGCTTCCTATGTACAAATAAAGAATTAATTCTGTCAGCATAAGCCTTGTTTGTACATAGGAGCTGTTGTGCTATTAAATTCATTCACTCTATTCTAGTATTACAGTCTAATTTTATATGTATCCTAAGAGTTTACTCTTCTTTTATCATTACTGTGCTTTGAGCAGATGGTTTTTATTGAACTCTTTATTGACACTTAGGGTTTTTTCCTTCCCTGAGTGGTAAGTGCATTTTATATCCATCAATGCATAGGGCTAGCCCAAATTATTACTTACATTGTAGTGGTGAAATTCATATTGTATCCCAGTCATGCAGCTCCGTTAGATATCTCTAGAGCTCATCATCATCTTCTCAAGTCTTCTATAACCTAGAGCAATTGTGGAATCTTCTGGGTTTGTGTTTTGTTTTGTTGGGTTTTTTTTAACTTCTCTTACTCTTCTCCTTTCATTTATCACTAGTAGTTCTAATACAGATGCACTACTAAACCTATTCAGAATGGAAGGGATTTTCAAAGGCATTCAGTGAAAGCAAAGTTCAGACTAACAGTGACGTTTCTGAAATCCCCATATTTGAGCACTTCACCTCCAGACTCCTTCCTTACTTTGTACAAGGTTCCAGATTCTCCCAACACCTTAGAAAAGCAGCTGGTTTACTAACCTAAGGTGTCCATGGTTGAGTTAGACTTGTGGTAAAAGATTTAATTCTGTCCCTGGTTGCCAGTACCTCTAACTCAGGGTCTTTCATATGGCTTATATGGTGGACAAGCCCCTCTCCTGTGTTCCTGGAAACCTAAGAAATGAGGGAAGTGCAAGAAAATATATTGGAATCATCATTGCCTTGTGTTTTTACACCAGCATTTGCCTGACTAGATCTGGCTTTATAACAAGAGTGTTTTCAGAGGCTTTGCTGTTGCTCTTCTGCAGTGTTTGGCTGGGGAGATCAGGGGTTTTGTCTGCTGTGGGACATTCAGTGACCCTGAAAGCTGTTTGTGGTGTGAAGAAGCCAGGACAGAAGAGTCTTGCTCTCACGCTTGACAAAAATGGCCTTTTAAAGCAAGGTGGTTTTGTATTTATCTTGGTCAACTGGTTAACTCAGTGTAAACTTATAGTGAGCAAGAGCTTCCTATATTTAGAAAGGAGTGCTGTATGAAATGCATTGCCTATGCAAAAGAAGCATTTTTAACTGTGTGAACGAATCAGTAATACTATTTGCAGAGAGTGGGGTCTGCTGCCCTCCTAAAATTCAACTTCTGTTTTCTCTGCTGTTTAATCTTTACATCTGCTTGAAAGAGAGGCTGCAGGTATTTTACTAGTGAGAGAAGTGTTACCAGTTCTCCCTACCTCATGCTTTAAAATGAAAGGCTATCTTTTAGAGAACAGTGAAGACTGGAAATACTATTCTGAAGGTGACTGCTTTAAAAAGTTACAAGTGATCTGTTTGCAATGGAGTGTTTTGTGCAGTTTTAATTCCACCGACTGCCTGCATGATGCCAGCATTCACTGTGTAAGGGTCATTTTCTAAGGGCTTTCTTTTGGCAGAGTGGTTGTTTGCTGGCATGGAAACTCAGTGACACACTGGGTTCTAGTTCTGCTCTCCCTCACCTGTTGGCTTACAAACCAAATGTTACTTTATTAATTTTAATGGTGAGGTGTTTAATCATTGCATATGTTAGGATTGGTGTTAAATCATTGATACAGCAGAACAAAAACTATTGAGCTTTGTCCATTGCTTGTAGGTGGTTTATCTTCTACCATGAAAGCTAAAGATGGTTCCTTGGACATCTCTGTCTGAGGACCTGGACTCTCTTGCATGAAGGAATACTACTGCAAATGGTTTAGCATGGCTGTTGGTTGTTCCAGAAATGTAACTAGGAATGAAAACGTGTTTATAAAAGTAGCAGAAGCTAATATGCAACAGTATTGATTTTCAAAAATGGAAGTAATTTAGTATTTCTTTCTGAAAAGAACATTTGAAGTGATGTGTAAAGCATTGCTGAAAAATACCTTTTACAAATGACTGCAGCTCACTATAGGTAACTCAAAGTTAAACTTGTCTATTGAGAAGACAAAATGCTCTTTAGGAATATCTTAAGTGGATTTACTCAAGGACAGAATTACTGTTCTTGAAATGTGCAAGTTCTGAATACTGTTTTATAAAGAGGTAATGTTGTGCTGTTTCTCCTTTCCTAAATTTGTCCTCTATGTGTTAAAATCAAAACTTCAGAATATTACACGTGGGAAAGCTTTTGTTTCTATTGAAGCACATTTTTATCTGGAATGAATGTATTTGCTTAGTGGCTAATAATAGTATCTAGGAAAGAAAGCAATCAGGCTTGCAAATTCAATATTTCTATAATTTGCTTTCTTTAACTCTATTTTAGGTATGCAGTATTAAGTCCTCATTTGTGGAAATCATAGGTGTAAAACATGAAGCAAGACTTTCTGTTAAAATTACTATTTACTGTTAAATTCCATTCTTTTTCAAGGAAAGAAAATTGATTTTATTATTCTTTTTTCATCATTATGATTGTAAACACATTGTGAAGGTTTTTGTCTTCTAAATTGTTTGTCAAATGATTGTATTTGAATCAGGTTAAGAAAGTGTCTTGCATTCTCTGAGGAAAACATCATCTGCATTAAGAGACAGTACAGATTTCTAGATGGCTTTATTTACATAAAAATAAACAAGCCCAAATGTATTTAAATATTTTTATAGAACTCTTACGAGAAGATACTTTAGAAGTGTTTCCTGTTTGTATTTTTCTTGTTAAACTGACTTTTTGTTCATTTGTTAGAGCATTTGGCAAAAAATGTTGAAAGCAGTAGAGCAGCAAATTTTCTCTTGATTTCAAAGCATTATCTAGTCTCTAGTTTCTGGAAAATATTTGCCCTGTTATGAAGTCTGAAAACAGCAAGCTGCTAGTGAACTGCTTCTGGACATGTTGAGGAAAAGCCCCATGCCTCCTGGGAAGGCTTTTTCAGGCCTGCAGTCGCACAGCTGGGTGCTTGCATGCTCAGCTAGGATTCTGGCCAGCTGTTCCCTTGTGCATATGGCCCTTTGTGTCTCACATCCACCCCACCTGGAGCAGCTGGAGCACAGCTTATGCTCTTGTGCTCGCATGGGAAGCCCCTGTGAGAAGATGGTAGTGGTTACCACATCACCTCCTGATTATTCATCTGTGTGATGGGGAGGGAAGAAGTTTTACCATAACTATAATCTTTGCCAACACACTCAGTAGCTCATGTTAGATCTCCACCGCAAGCTGCGTTTCCAGGCTCTTTGCTTCCCTGGCATTTCAGGTGCCCTCACCACCTCAGCTTGACCTCTCAAGGTCTGTGCTGTCTGCATGTGAATCCTGCCCTGCCTCAGGCCCTTGTATGCATCCCCAGGGAGTTAGCTCCAGCTGCCTTGTTGCTCTGTGAGACAGAGGTGAAGTGGGAACTGGTGGGAGCCATGGTCATGCTTGGCAGTGTGTTACCATTCAGTGATGTGCACTTAATGCTGTGAGGCAGTGGCTGTGTACTTTTTGACTAGGGCTGCAAGCTTGAATTTAAGGGAAAATAATGTTTCTGAAGGAATTTTCCTCAAGATTGAGGAGAATAAAAAAAACTTGCCCTGTGCTGCAGTGGGTACAGTAGTTCTGACTTCAGCTATTTATTTTTAATAATAAAGGGATGTTTAGTAAGAAATACATGAGCAAAACAAAGCTGGTGTACTGCTTATCAGCATAGAAGTCACCAGCCATACACTTACTGGGTAGTTCAGTGCAGCAATCCTGGTAATTGTGGCACATAAACTAAAGAGAGTATTACTGTGCTTGAACTGAGTGATGTTTGAGCTGGTAAGTCCAGAGTAACAGTACATTTCCTGAATTAGTTTGCCAGTATACATGTAGTAGTTCTTCCAGGAAATTTTGAACCACCTTGCTCTAACAGGTATTCTGGATTATTGCAGCAAGGCTCCCAAAGTATTGAATTTCTAGTGTGTGGATGACTTTGCTTAGCTAGACCTTTTTGTTATTATTTAAATTCATTTTGTTTGTTGATACTGGTGCAAAAAGTCTGTAATGTATACAGAGATATATACTTTGATACATACTGTCTGAGTGTTTCAGCTCCAACTGCATATCAAAAACCTTTTAAAAGGAAATCTCAATGAGCCCCATGGGGCAAAGTAAATTATTACATGTGGTGAACTCTTAAGTCATAGACCAAGGTCATGGCAGTGAGAGTGTATTTCAAAAAGGTTTTATCTGTGCTTGGAAAGCAAATGAAATCTCTCATCATTAACTTTAGAATTATAGTTATAAGAGGATTTTCACTAAAGGTGAAAGATCAAGTTCATGGTGGACATAATGGAGTCTGAAAAGTTATTTCTGAGACATAATACTAGGGCATGAAACATTCACTGAGGCTTTCACATTATCGATGGGGAGTTTACAGCCTCTAATCTGGATACTGAAGATCAGAATTGTTGCCATTATTGCTACCTATTTTGGCTTTATTCCAACCTTTTAAAATGAATTCCTCCCCCCCTCCTTTTTTTTTTGGTAATATTGTAAAGACTTCTAGAAAAATCCCCTAGCTGTTCAGCTGTATCAGTCTCTGTCACAGCATACAGACAGTGCCTTCCTTAGTTAGTAACAATAATCCTTCTATAGAGATAGAATTTAGTAAACCTGAATGGTAGTCCATCCCTAATGAATTAATCAAAGCACGTGTGTATGCAGTGATATGGTGTCTCTGTCCTTGTTTGTTGCTAGTTCACATAAACTAGAATGTTGAAAGGGAACAGTGCAGAAAAACAGAAGTAGAACTAAGGTTTTCAGTGTTCCTGGAAATATATATTTCTTTCTCTGTTTATTCAACAGACTATTTGCTAGACTTTGCTTATGCTTTACACCCCCCCTAGTTCTTCCCTCTGCTATTTCTGCTTGATACATGTCACTGTGCCTATTGTGTAAGCATCCTGTCATGTCTCTAAGTGATCACACTGATTTTAATTTCCCTCCTCTTCCAAATCACCAGCCAATTCCAGCATGTTGTTTGTCATCTTCCTTAACCAGACTAAAATCTGCACTAGTCTTCTGTTTCCCAGACTGCCTAGTCTCAGTAGCAGTCAGTGCTTCTAACTTGAAGAGATTATTTTACTTAGATGAATCAGTTGCTATGCTAACTTATCATAGAGCATCTTGTGTAGTAGATAGCTCATTTAGCAACACTTCCAGCAGGCTATGTTCATGGTTTCTGTATCAGCTCTTGTGTGTTGTTTTTTGGGGGTTTTTTTGTGAGTGGTAGAAGGCAAGAGTGCCTTTTCATACTCTGTAATAATTCTTTGCAATTTAATGCAGATCTGCCATACAAGCAGATTTTAAGGTGATTTCCTGTCTTTCAGGCTTCAAGTTCCTTCTAAATTGTGTGATGCCAGGCAATGGAAAATTTCATTTTGTCAGCTTCTTTCCTCCTGTAGAGCATATTGGAATATGCTGAGAATTAATTCTGAGCCATCTCTCTTAGATGTTTTTACAAAACTAGAAATAGTTGCATTTGGGTTTCCTGCTAATTAGCACATGCCAGCTGCTCCCAGTAAAAGAACACCTGTGCTGCTAGGGAGGGTACCTGGAAACTTGGGCATGATTCTTCTCCTTTATCCTTGTGTAAATCAGATATTCCTCTCTTGAAACCAGAGCAGTAGACTGCGTAAGTGTGGGTAGGAGTCACAAAGGAAAATTGGGTCTATATGATTTGTAGTAGGTGGATTGAAAATATGGTTTTGGATCGAAATAAATGACACTGGGCCTGTAAATTTAGAATGGAAAAGTGAAGGCAAATATCAGTATTGCTGATGCTGTAAATGCTTGTGGGTTAAATGTATGTCATTATCTCAAAGTTAGAGTAGTCATCTTTCTTTAGGAAATGTGTTCATTAGGAAACATCACTAAGCTTTCCCTCTACTATTTCCTTATGCAGATATTAGAGGAGTATAATGTCAGTTTATTAGCTGATGAGCTATTTAACTACAAGATAAGAAACAGAGCTTTGCTCAGTGGAGGAAATGTGGAGTTCTTACAGCTGCATTCAGCAGCACATTCAGAATCCTATTTCCCCCAGCCTTCACTGGAGGTAAAGGCAGCCTCCAAAACCTGGGAGGATTTAATCAAAGCAGTTTATGGATGTTTTTCCCTAGGTTTGTTCATACATACATAAATACCTAGGTCATGAAGAGCTGTGTATTAGACATGTAGTCAGCAATGAACTATAGAGCTATACTCTTAAATGTCCCAGAGTAGGAAGGATGATGTAATAGTTGTATATACAGCATTTCATGTCTATGTTGAAATCAGAAGTCCTAGTTAGAATTTAGTACTTGGGCAGGATTAATGGCTCTGCAGTGAGATCAATGCTTGAACTGTATGTCATTTAAAATGCTGGTTTAACTCTTTGGTATAGATAGACTAGGTTCTTGGAGGAGTTCAAGGTGTTGTTACTAATGTCTGAAATGGCATTTCCCCTGTCTGTTCCACTGTACTGACAGACAAATGGGAGCTACTCCATTCCATGTGCAAATTAGGAGAAGTGTTAACATGGATTAAGGCAGTAAGTGTGTGCTGGGAGCACCTAGGGCATAGGAGCACTGCTCTAGGATGGACATAGGAGCTTCCATACAGGAAAAAGGCCTTCTGCAGGGCTACCCACAACAGTTCTTGTCCAGCTGCTGCTGTCACCTCTGTAACCTGGAGTGGTTTGGGGAGGATGGGAATCTACTAGACCAGGGTTTGTGGCAAAACCCAGGTAGGCTCTGATGGTATGAGAGCCTGGCCTTAGAATGAAACGTTCCTCTCTCTGCGTTTGCAGCCCATCTCACCCCTGTGGGCTCAGTGCTTTGTGAACTGCCCTGTTCCCTAGCCCAGAGCTGCTGGCTGGGCATTTGGCTGAGTCTATTGCAGTTGTCAGAGGGTTGTTCTTCAGGGCTAACACTGCTGGCAGCTAAAACCTCTGAATTAGTCAAAAATAGAGTGCTTGGATGTAGGAGTCATTTTTTGTAGGCTTTTAAAAACCTTGCTTGATGATGCAATGTGTCCTGACCTTTCAATAAAATCTCTATTAAATCCACCCATTCCTTGCAGTTTTTTGTTTTTTTTTTTACTTCTGTTTGCCTTTGTCACAAGTTCTTTCCTGGATTATCATTCATTAGCTTCTCTAAAGAGATTAACAGTTCCTTAAAACAGGATCATGTGTGTGTTTGGTGTGAGAGCAGAGAAGCCACAGGATCCCTATAGAAATTTGAAGACAATTTTGATACTCTAGTCCACTCAAAAATCTGCTGATACTGTAATGTTTTTTCCCTTGCCAGGACCCTCCTTGCTTGGTGTCATTTCTGGAACTCTCCTGGGATGAGATTAGTCTAAAACAACAAAGTAGCCAGATGTCTGGTTCTGAGAGAGTCCCAGAGGCCAGGGTATGGTAGGCAACAGTAATCGCTTGGGGCTGAAGATCAAAGATACCTGAGAATTACTTATGGGCACATACTATGTGTCATTCCCATTATTAACAGTCTGAGAAAATTTGTATCCCTAATTAACCCTTTTGTTGTTTAAATTTTCTTGCCAGTACAGTCCTGTCTCTAGTAACTATTTGTAGTTTTTGGTATCGTTACATAAGGATGTGTTAGTTTAAAATAAATAAATAAAATGCAATACTCTTATGATAGCAAACTTATGTAACCCATCCAGATCCTTTTTATCATGGTAATTTGTGAAAGTCAAAAGTTAGCCTGATCTGTTTTTGTTTACTGTGCCATCATCCTTAGGGTTGGTGTTACTTCTATCCAGAACTGTGGCAATAAGAATAGTTAACTTGTCAGGGTAATGGTTTTAGTTCACTGCTTCCTAATCTAAAATGAATTAGAATCTAATCCCAGAGGCAGAATGTCTGCACATCAGTGCTTTTCCCCATATTGATATCTCTAATGAAATGCTAATTAATATTTCTAGTGATCAACTCTTGTTTGTATCATGTACTCTGAAATAACAAACTAAGATTATAGGTGTTGTCCCTGAATTTTTGTAGTGCTTTTAGAATGAGTGCTGCTTGGAGAGAGGAAAAAACAGCTTCTTTTTTTTCCTTCAGATGAATATATCAAGGTTGTGAGTGGAAAGCCTATTTTCCTAGATGATAACATTATCTGCTGTTGTAAATTGAAGACTTAGATCAATTTTTCCTGGCTTTTGCATACTGAACTGTAATTATCAGAGATACCTGTTGTTTATGACTGCCATGATTTCACTTTCTTTAACGTGATGTCACATTAATGTGTGGTAAATACTGCATGTGTATATTTAAATGGGATGATGTGAGTTTCTAGTCACACTGAATGCTTGCAATTTATTATCCATATTGTGTTTAACACTTCTGAAGGACATTTTTGAATGAGTAGTGGGTGAGGCAAAGTCATTTAAAAGATTGAATTGACTTACCTGTTTCGATCTCGAGAGTTTCTCTTCAAAACATGTTGTTTGAGCAAGAAACCCCCAAAGCTGACCTGCCTCAAACTGTGTTGTGTTTCTGCATTTTCATTTTTGACATATTCTGTCTGCATCTTCCAACATGGCCATGACTGCTCTCTGTTGTCTCCACTCCTCTTCAGTGCATACCTCATCAGTCTTGCTCTTCACAGCAAGCATCTAAAGCAGTGTGAGGGCAGAGTTTCTGGTGGTGCAGGATCATTGAACCTTTCCAGCCCTGTGGCTGCTAGCAGGTGTAGCTGATCATCTTAATATTATGAACCCCATTACAATTTTCATGGGATAGACAGATACTCAGCACTTCTCAGAGACACAGGGGAAGAAAGAGCTGTGTAGGAGTGGTTCACAGGCAGGAAATAGTTGTTCCCACACAGATGTTGTCATTCATGTGCCATAATCCAGGCACAGAGGCCTCACTGTGACTGCTTGGAAGCCAGAAGATTCTGGCTAGCTATCCTAACATAAAGAAATCAGCTCTTCATAGCACTTGGATTGTGTTTTGTGCAACCCTTGTGGGTTGAGTTTTTTTCTTCCTTTTTATTTTCAGTGGTTCCTTTGGGAGACATTGCAGCAGTTTTGATTGTCTGCACTGCTCTGTTGAAGGTCACAGAACTGGAATAGGTAAAATCCAAGTGACCATGAAGTCATGTCTGCAGAGGCCAGTATGACCTTCTTTTGAGTTACCTCACACAGGCAGCAAAGTGCTTCCCATGAAGATGTTGAATCTGTAGCTGAGATTTTGGGAGAGCTCTCTCTCCCAAGTGGTGGAGCAGGTGGATGTGACCCTGTGGGAAGCTTGTGCAGGAGCAGGCTCCTGGCAGGGCTTGTAGTGCTGTGCAGAGAGGAGCCCATGCTGGAGCACGTTTGCTGGCAGGGCTTGTAACCCCAGGGAGGAGTGGCAGAAACAATGTGTGATGAACTGAGCATAACACCCATTCTCCTTACCCCTGTGCTGCTGGGGAGGAGAGAAGTAGGGAAAAAATTGAGTGTAAAGTTAAGCCTGGGAAGAAGGGAGGGGCAGGATGGTTTTAGGACTTGGTTTTATTTCTCATTATCCTACTCTGGTAATAAATTAAATTAATTTTTTTACTAAGTGGTGTCTGTTTTACCCCTGACAGTAATTGGTGGGTGATCTCTCCCTGTCCTTATATCAACCCATAAGCTTTTTGTTGTATTTTCTCTCCCCTGTCCAGCTGAGGAGAGGAGTGATAGAGCAGCTTTGGTGGGACCCTGGCATCCAGCCAGGGTCAACTCACCACGACAAGCTGAATAAATTTGAGTACATTAAGGTGTTATATTGCATATTAATGGAAGTAGCCAGAATGAAGCAGTATTCATTACAAGACAGTCTTTATGAATTTGAAATAACTTTTGTAAAGGAAAAAAAACATGGAACTGGAGAGACTGGCCTCTACAAATCTGTGGGAGCACTGTTCTCTAGTTAGGGCTGATGGGCAGCTGGGGGTTATAGGGTCGTAGTTGTTCTGCTGGCACAGCTATGTTCATACATATGCAGTTGTCTGTTGCACTAATGTACTCCTCTCTGCTGTTTAAGATTAAAACTGTAGGAACTGTGCTATCAAAGCAAGAGCTGTACAAGTAGTGAGGAAGGGTGAGTCTTGCAAAAGGAAAGAAAATTATGGTTGAATTGAAGGAAATTAAAATACCTCGTAGACCTAGTGATTATTTCAAAGAAACACGATTTTTATTCTTTTCATAATTATGTTGTTATATGAAACCTATTTTAAACAACATGTATATATTTTCCTCTATACTGCAGCATTTATATTTAGTAATTTCAGAGGTGTTGACTGCTTTACACAGCCTGTAAGAGGCTGAGCACATCTTGGAGCAAAAGCTTCAGCCACAGCAATGTTCTGACCTTGGGCTGAGTAAAATCAAATTAAAAAAATCTATTGACTTAATTGAGACATGGATCTGATCTAAATATCATGCCATTAAATAAATAGAAAAATCTATGTTTCCATTCACAAGTTTATTTCCAATCACATGTTCCATTCACAACATTTGAATTCATAAGAAAAATGGTGAATGTAAGTAATACTGCAGCTGTAAGCACAAAGCATTCACCACTAACAGCAAAAGCTACTTGATGTCTTGATTATACTCAGATCCTTGGTAGAGATTTCTTGCTGTTGAATTTTTGGCTTTTCAGTGTGTCTAGTACAACTTGTCATTGCTTTAGTTTGTGCAGGTTTTGACCTATAATTTGGAGAAGGATGGAAATTAATTAGAACAAACCTCTAGCAAACCATGAGTGTTCAAACAAATCTTAAAGGAGAAAAGCTGTAGTTAATGTTCCAAGTGCTATTCAATTTTACATTGCTAATTGATTTATGGTGCAGAGGAGATGGTTGGAAGTATCACGAGATAGTTGACAAAGCTCTTCTCTAAACTGCAGGTCCTAAAAGTCTAAATCAAATCATAGTAGATATATGAGCTTGTAGCTTTATGAAGACTCTTGACTATATTAAAATATTTTTGCAAACCCCTAGGTTATTCTCCTGTTTTATTGGTGACCCTGTGACCTAGAATAAATTCAGTGCAAAAGGCTGTTTTAACTGTGTGCCCCTTCTCAGTTCAGAGGGGCATGCTGCTAACCAGTTATCATCACTAGGGGAGCAAAGAGTGTGTCTGCATTGTGAAGATTAATTACTTGTAAGCAAATTTTTTTTAAACATGTGACAATTTTCATAATGTTTTTTTTTGTTACCATCATGTATTTGAGGAATAGTAACAGGCAAAAATTCTATAGCAGTTGCTATCTAAAATATTTAAATTATTATATAGCTATCATTAATTGTTCTTCTCTGACAGACTATTGTGACAGAGATTGCTATGCATTACATTTCTTTGTACTGATAATGTAACAACCAAGCATTTAAAGTAAAATATGAAATTGCTTCTGAATGTTTCCTTCTTTGACAGAGCTAGAGAAATGGAAATTAATGAGGTTAGGGAAATTTTGCTTCACAAGTGGTCAAGTAAACCTGGCTTTGCACAGTCTGCAAAACATGGTTTTAATAAGGCTGTATTACGTTTCTGTTGTGCCTTCCATTGTTAAGGGGTATTAGAGAATATGTACTACTCAATGAAATGAAAAGCTATATTAGAACCACAGGCTTTTTTCCTAGTAGTCTTTGGAATTGTCTTGTATAATATGAAGAAAATAGTGTCTTTTATTGGCAAGTGTGCTTATTATTCTTCTTTCTTATTAAGTACCTGAGCTTGTACTCTGTACAAACAGCAGCTATACTGTAAATAAAAGGGTTTGTAAGAGGCCTGAATTGAAATACACTGCATAATAAATGTAAATACTTTTCTAATTTAAAGGGCTCGATAGAGGGCACATACAAATTAGTAATTCTGAGTTTTAGTTTGCTACCTAAACAATTTGAAATGTAGGAATATTTCTTAGATATTAAAAAATACTAGTTGGGAAGCATAGTAGGATTTATAAGCCTTCTTTAAATTGGATGGTTTCATAGGTCTTGCATCTGAAATCAGCAGTATATAGTGAAACTTGGAATTTTCTTCTGTGTGTGTTTGCACAGCTGAAACCTTGTCATGGGCTGTATTCCTTAATAAGTAGCTATGTCCTGTGTGGTGACAGTCCTTATACCAAAGGTTGTGAAGTAGCTTTGCTGCTGAAAATCCCCCAGTGTTGCAAACCCCAGAAAGAATAAGCAGTTCAACCCTGGACTGTTTCCTTGAATGGCATGGCACAGAAATAACAAAGGCATCCGTCTGCCTTTTTGGTTTTTTTTTTCCCTGCTCTTTCTGTCAGGGAAATATCCAGAGGATAGGTAGGGCTGAAAGTTGCATCTGGAGAGCAGTGCTTTGTACTTGGGATTTTGTTTCATGATCTAGTTGCTGCCAGCAGCAGCAGTAGGTCCTGTTAAACCCCCCTAGACTTCTCAGGAGCTGGAAGGCAAGGAGCGAGTCTGCTGGAAATGGCGTGGCAAGGTACCTTCAAATCCTAAATAAGGATGTACATTGAGCAGCCATGGAAAAATGGCTGTGTGTCTTCTGTGGGGAGGTAATTGGGCACTGGGGCTTGGCAGGAGCTGGTGCAGCAAGACAGGGGCGACTGCCACAGGTTGATGGGCAGGTGATGCAGCGGCTTCCACCCAGGCGGCACAGGAGGCCTACCTAATATGCTGTCTGCCCTAAGGGCCTGGGGGAACACAGTTGGATTATTATGTTAATGCCGGAGCCTGCTGCCCTCTTCCTATCCCAGCTGGGCTCCCTGTTGTTAGGAACTGCTTTGCTCTGACAGTGGAGTAATATACTTCATGATGGAAAGGGCAAAGGGGCTGGCAGGAAAAAAGAGCAGGTCTGCACAGAGATGGAAATGAGGGGGGAAGGCTGTGGGAGGGGCTGCGCCTAGGTGCGGGTGCAAAGTTGATTAGCTAATGAGCAATATAAATCTGCTAATTGAATTGTTATTTACAAGCCCTGTTTCCTGATTTGTTTCTCTGTGCATTTAGCCCTCCCCTCCCAGTGCTGATGTACAGTGAATTTGAAGTGCTTACCAAAGCAGGCACTTAGGGTGATTTATATTGAACCAAGGTGCTATAATACACTGGTACCAGTGTACAATGCTGACAATGGTGTATTTTTCAGGACTTTGATTACTGTTTCGTGCTCTGCCACTATATTGCTACACTACAGCTTATAGTGGTGATATGATTCTTTTATATATTGTAGGTAATTATATCACTCTGAATTTTGTTGATACTTCCACAAGAGTAAGGAGATAGATACAGGTTACAGAAATATATTTGTTATGGTGTTAGAACAAATTGAACTTTGATTCAACAAGACGGTGACTATGTTGTGATATTTTTCTGAGGTGTTTTCTGCAATAAAATTGACTAAACAGAGACTTGGTTTTAGAATGAGTGTGAGAGGTGAAAATCTGTTCTGCGACCAGATGATGATGATTTTTTCCCCTATGATGATGATATGACCTGGTATGCAGAGTCTTTTTCTAGCTTGTATCAAGCTTGTGTCAGTGGCAAAACTTGACTCAAAATACCAGCCAGACATGACTTCTATCACCCTTATTTGTCTATTTTGTCTCCAAAGTGGTGATCACAGACTACTGAAGGAAATGGCTGTTAGCCTAAATTAAACTTTTTAATGTGAGAGCTGTTTTTATGAAATGCAGCTTGTGTGTCAGATATGTAAAGTTGTTTGAAAGGTAAGGTGCCTTTCTTGTGTAAGATGTGAGTTCTGATTGCTTCTAGTATAGAAAGTGACTTTTTCTACTCTTCACACAGCTGTTTACATTTCTCAGTTCTGTTCCTTAGTTTTGTGCTCACATGTACTGCTGCTCTGCATTGGCTTGGCATCAGGACAGTTGGCAGCTCTCACACTTTTGACCTGGCAGTCGGGAATGTACTGCTTAAGCAGTCTTGTCTGCTTAGGTGGGCATCAGGTGTTACTGAACTGCTTTAAGGTGGAAAGGAATTCTAGCTCTACATTGCTTCTACAAACTTAGTTTGGTCTGACTGTGTAGATACAGGGTGTTCTGGGCTTACATGGCATGGCAGAGTACCATTTTGCTTCTCTTGCCCTTGCTTCACTGGGTGCTCATGATGAATGGTAGGAGCAATATCTGTGTTCTGCTGGAGCCTTTGTACTTAACACAGAATTATTGGTTTTGTTATCAAGTTCTCCTTGGAGTTCTTTGTGGGCAAATCAGAATGTGTTGGCCTTGTCCCTCCAGTTTATCAGTAAGGTGAGAAGGTATTTTTAACTACAAAAAGCTGCAAAATAGGTACATTGTCATAAAATGAGTGTTTTCCAGTTGAGGGACTTTTTTCCAGTAATTGCATTTTTATTTGTTGTTCATATTATATATACACCTAGTTCTTTACCAATTGCTTTAGAAATACTGAACTTAGGCTACAAACCATGTTGAGCTGGGAACTTTTCCATTCTTTTTTTTCTTCCCTCTATATATGCAATTTAGTCTTTGTAGAAATATTGTCACTTTCTTTCAGGAAAATTTGTATGTAAATATTTTGTTTCAGGTCAGGTTAACCTGGGTCAGTTTTGCAAACAAATCATTTTGGCTTTGTCCACGTTTTTCAGTGTAACTTAGGTTGCTCGATGCTTTCATTTCTCTTGATAAACTGATCTCCCTGGCTGTATTTTCTCACTGCATTGTTAGAATTTAATAACAGTGGATCTTGTGGACCAGATGAAAAGCTTTGTGCAGCAACAAACACAGACAGAGGCCATCTTCCACTAGGCACAAGAGCAATTCAGCTGAAAGCAGCAAAATATCAAAATGAAATGGTTAAAGAAAATTTCAATCACTGTCAGAAGTGGTAAATCTAGAGGCGAGGGGAACTTGGGTTTGAAGCCAATGTTTAGATACTGGCATATCCCTTATGCTGGCTAATCCAGTTTTCAGCCAACTCATGTAAATGGAAAGTGCAGAAGCTCAGTGAATGCTGCCACAAAGAGCATGTTCAATGCAGATGGCAAGTTTGTGACCTTTTGTAGCAAAAGAAGCTTGTGCATTTTTCAGGCTGGCACCCAGCACAGCTCTTGGTGAGCCTCTGCTCTCCATGGAGCATGAGTAGAATTCCTTACATGGAACTCACAGCTTTTAATGCTTTCTCTCCACCATTTCTTCAGAGAAGTAGTGGTTATATGGTATTCTATCCCATTAGAGAATAAAGTAGATTACTTCAAGGAAGTAATAAAAATAATGTAGTTGAGTTTCTGTGTATTTTGTATAGATGTTTATGTTGTAAATGAATATATGAATGAAAATTCCAAAGAACAGTTTCAGCATTTTTGTAGTTTGTGATGTACTTCTGCTGCTAGCCAAGTAGTTGTGAAATAAAGTCTCTGGACCTATACTTGATTGCTATTTGAGTATCTCTACCCTGCTCTCTTTAGATTAGAGGATATAGCAGTCCTCTTGGAAAAAGGGGGCAACTGATTAGGATTTAAAGATGTTTGGGGCAAAAGAAGGGTGGTGGTAAATACCAATGTTGTAGTTCCTTTGTTTTCAGAGAAAAAAAAGCTTGGAACTTCAGTTGTTACCGATCCACTGCTGAACAACTTAGGCCAATTTTGGGGATATATGTAATATGTAAAGAAGCATGTTTCTGTACTTTTTCACTGTATGTGTCTATGTACATGTAACTTACATGAATTGCTAATTTAGGTGACAAGTATCTGAGCAGCATTTTAAAAGAATGCATGTGTTAAGATTGGTCCTTTAGTTACAGTTAGGCAGTGGCTATAGTGCTTTTTAGTATGCTACTTGTTTTCTGCCTTCTCCTTCTACCTCTACCACAATATTGCAGTGTGTAGAGCTTTGGCTGGGACAAAATTGTCTGAAGACAACACCATTCTGAGCTGGTTTGGGTGTCACGGCAGTTAAAATATCTGGTTCTGTTACTAACTGCCCAGAAAGCAGTATGGCAGTGGGATATTTATAGAAAAATAGTGGTGCAGACACAGCCTTACAGTTAAGGCATAGGGCACCTTTTAAGAAGTGGCCTTGTGCTTTCATTTCAGTTCAGCATGGAAGTAATACTCTTTGGAGTTTGGGATGCATTGTTTAACTAGACCTGTAATCATGTTATGGATGATGTGTCTCCAGGAGAATCAGGGGACAAGACCTTTAAGTGTTTTTATCACAGCTTAAGATCTCAGAAAATGTGAACTTAAATAAAAGTATGTTTGGGAGGTTGTTATTGCTCTGTATCCTTTTGAGGATACCTTCTGCAGCAGTTTTGTTGGTTTTTTTAGAGAGAAAAAGTCACTTACAGTTATGAAGTGTTTGACCATAAAAGAGGATCAAGTTGGCAGAGTTACTTACATACTGCTGTTCAGCTGAGCCTCCTTTATTAAATCATTGCTCAGCTGTCCATTTGGTCTGGTGTGAGAGCTAGTGTCTTCACTGCTAAGGTAGTAACCCTTGAGTCACTAACAGATGCATGATGTGTGTAGAGTTTGTAGGTAGTTTTCATACCAAAATCTCAATGACTGGTTAGATTCTTTCCTTATTGCTCTCTAATTGTGTAGCATGGTCTGTTTCACAGGTCAAAGGGATGGCTGCTTTACAGTAGGTAGTCAGAAGGGGCAAGTTACCTTCTATTTCCCCACATCTAGGAAAATTATGGAAATGGGCTTTCCATGTGGAGAAAAATACATCCAAGAAGTTTGGCTACATGCCTTTCTGGGAACCCTGGCAAAGACATATGAAGGTCATGGAGGAGTAGGTCAGGTTCAAGAGTGTGGAGTTTGTGGATAGTTATGCCCATCTGTACTCAGTATGAGAGACAGTGTTGTTACAGTCTGTCAGTGTTAAATCATGGCTTGCTTCAATGTTTATGCTGGCACTGGGTAGTAATCTTAATGTTTGCATTTACAATTTTTAAGTAGAGGAGAGAAAAAGAGAAATTGCCTCTGTTTATTCATGTTGCTATTCAAAAGTCCACTGCAGATGTTCAGGTTACTGCCGCACTGGGGTGAGTGACGTAGGAACCTACACTGGAAGGCACTGTGTCTTTGTGTTTTGTACTGTGGCTGAGGAGAGGACAGGAAGGTTAAGTTACAGCTTCAGGCTGCTGCTGGGCTTGGGGTATGGCTGGTCAAGTGGGCCTGCAGTATCAGGAATGGAAAAGATCTTATAAGAAAAGCGCTTATGAAGAAACTGAAGAAGCTAGCCCAAATGCGTTAAAAACAGAGGCTTTTACTGTTGTGGACCAGGCTGCCCAGGAGGCTGTGGAGTCTCCTTGTCTGGAGCCATTGCAGAGCTGCCTGGACACATTGCTGTGTGAGCTGGTGTAGGTGATCCTGCTCTGGCAGGGGGGTTGCACTAGATGATCTTTCTAGGGCCCTTCCAATCTCTGACATACTGGGATACTGTAAACGTATGTTACAAAAGGGATTCTTTTGTTCTTTTTCCCCTTAGTCACCTCCTTCTTCCCAAAATCCCCTGAGAGAACCATCTCATCACCTAGGACTGCTTAAGTTGTCCTTGAAAAAGTTTTGTATAAGTTTTCTTATTGGTCTTTATTTTCCTTCTATTGGTTGTTATCCCTGGTTCTGTATTGGTTGTTAACGGAATCCCACCAAAGCCTAGAAATGCCCCCACCCATGTTAATAAAGGGTCACTCTCGTTCCTCTCCGGCGGTCTCTGTGTGGCTCTTTGGGGGCATCTCGGGGACCACGGGGGGAGGACTAAGGGGGAGCACACCCTCTCCAGGTAATGGGTTAGCTCCCAGGACCTGGTGCCTGCCCCTCAAGTGCTGCAGTCAAGGACTGTCTCACCCAAGGACGAGGTGTGAGTATTGGTGACTCTCTCTGCTGACAGCTCTGCTCATTGCTGAAAGGAAACAGAGTGTGGTTCTTAGGAGGGGGAGATCTCTCTTCACCTTGGTGTCCTGAAGGGATAGACATGAGTTTGCAAAAGATGTGTGTTGCCTACAATTTGTGTTTCTGGATAGGGCCTAGATAAGCCTTTTCCCTTGGTAAGCCTTGCAGGCATCACACCACATTTGTATGCTATGCAGCCACATAAGCATCTGTGGCATTTGGAATAAAGTAAGGAAACTATGAACAATGCAACGTTAGCTTTGTAGAGCTGGTAGTCTGGGCTAGTTAGGCACTGGGCACTGTGTCTCGTGGAGCATCTCATTTCTTCTGGACCTGAGGAGACCAAGTCTTGATTCTTTCTATGTGGAGATGGACATTGCAGCTCTTGAAAGAGGTTCTTCCCACATGGCTTCCTTCATGTGATGATGAAGGCTTTTGTTTTCATTCTGTTGGGCTGTACAAGTAATCTGAAGTAAAATGATTCAGCTGTACAGGACAGTGTTGCTTTCCAACCTTTGCTCAACATGGATTTCCTGTTCCTCATCTGTGTATTAGCATTGGTGATAATTTGCAGAGTGACACGTCAGTGTTCCTGAGATCTGAATGCTTGATGTTTGTCATTTGAATTGTTAACAGATGTTTACATGCTGGTTTTACTCTCTGGCAAAAAAACCACTTCAATGTACACACTCTTCTGGTTTTTAGTCTTCATCTCCTACTGCCTCTGAACAACAAATACCATGGTGACCCTCCAGAACTCCCTTGAGTCATGCCTATTGCATACAGTAGAGAGGTTACCATTTCTGACAAAAAAATGGTAAGAAAAATGGAAAGAGAGTGGGTTAGTTTCCTTTCTCTGTCTCAATATTGTTCAAACTATTGGTGAAACAGAAAAATCCTTCAATGGAGAGCACCACATGCACTAAGTAAATGTGTCTTAAAAGCCTGCCTTTTGACACCCTTTTGATGGATGGGTTTGTATTTGTAAATATTATTACCAACAGGCAGTGATGGTTATAAGGAACTACAAAAATAGGGGAGTGAAAGACTGATTTTCAGCAGAAAGAACCTGGCTAGTGAGAGGTAGGAGGCAATAACTCTTTGCCAGCAGAAGCCCCCAGCTTATTTCTGTGCACTGCCTGTGGCAGAATGCTGAGCCTGGCTGAAGCAGCTCAAACTTGTACTGGGATGATGACAACCTCTGCCAGCCCAGAACAAATCTGTGGTGTGCAGAGTTTTGGATTCATGGCTCAGCAAGGTGTTTCAGAGAACATCATTCTCTGGGTGACGTTCTCCCCGCTGAAATGCAAACAGCACATTAGTTACTCTGTTCTCATTTTCTGCTGCCTTTTCAGCACCATTTCCACACAATGGATGGTTATTGAACATGGTTGAAATAAAGAAATATTTTCATATTGTCAGCACAGCTGTAGAGGCAGGTTGGGGATTAGGTGGGATCTTTTTCACAGTCAACAAATTGGTTTGGACCACAGGGAGCGTGGCAGTGGATTAAAACATAATCCCCTCCATAGCTTGGTGGGGTTTTCTGTTGGTGTTCTGGGGTTTCCTTGGTTGGTGAGTGTAGGGAATTGTGTGTGGTAGGGGCTTTTGGGTGATTTTGGTTTTGTTTAGAGGATGAGGTTATGTCTACAGTTCCACTCCACTAAAAAACCTAGTGTAATTTAGTATTTTTTAAGAGGCTTTTCAAACATCAGTTCTCATTTTAATAAGATTTCATTGGACTCAAAACATAGTTGTTATCAAAGTCAGGTTTTGGGTTGGTTATCTGAAGGGTTTTTTTGTTTTCTATGAAATACCACTGTTGAGATGCCCTATGACATATACAACACATGGGGCCAGATTCATGTGTACAATACATGCTATAACTTCTGTTAAATTCAGTATAGAGTGTATATACATCTCCAAGAGTTAAATCTAGGCCCCAGCTATATCTCAGAGGTGATGCTGGAGTGTTAAAAAGGCATGTACTTTGCCTTTGAGGGGGCAACTGTGCAGCTAGAGATTTTGTTGAGCAGTTAATGCTACCTCTTATTTCTGCCATGCTGTAGTAGGATTTTTATATGCATTTTAACAGTTATTTAAGAGTCCCTCTATGCTTAGAAAAGAATCTGAATATATGTGCCTTTTTTAAAGCTGCATCATAACTAGGTTATTCCATCAACACAGTGGAATGACTGGGAGCTGCAGTTGGAACAATATGTAAAAATACAGCTTGTAAAAGATTTCCTTTATTAACTGTCATCATCCACAGAATATATGTTCAAATAAACGTTGTGTAATAACTAAATTTGAGATTAATAGGCCCCTTAAGAAGCAGCGAAGTCATTCAGGATAGTCAGTGAAAAATAGCCTGTAAGACTGTAACATGCACATATTGTCCTGCTTACATGCTCTCTCTGGTGTCATTGCCATTTATCAATGTCGGCAGGCTCTGTTCTCATTAAAACACTCGTGCACAAAAGCAACTTAATTTTCTTAAGAGAAGAGGACACCTGATTCAATTTAGTGCTCAAAACCAGGAACTTGAATATATATATATTTTTCCCTGTCTGAACTCAGATGAATAGTTATGAACAGCAACACAGATTAAACCTTATTAGGTATATTTATATTCTGTTTGCAGTAACAGTGCTGTGGCAAATAGCTTTCTACAGAGCTGTAACATCTTATTAATGGAAACAACAGTTAAGACCTGAGCTGCAGTAACACTCACATGAGATTTTATTTTTAAATAGGAGATTGAAGGAGTTGTTTAAAGGGATTCTGCCAACTCATTCAGGCTGCTTCTGCCATCCTGCCTTCTTCTGCCACCTTCTCGAGCTACGCTGATCTCTTTGGGTAGATAAAAGTTCCTTTTCTGTCCTGTGTGGTCAAACCATTTTCATTACTTAAGCTTTTTTTTATTATTATTCTGTGTTTTTTCTTCTCCCTGTCAAATAGGAGACATAGATTTTGCATTAATAACGTGGACACTGTAAAATGTTATACTGCTGCGTTGTGCTCTCTGCCCTCTGCTGTATAATCCTGCAGTAGTACTGCTCCAATCCTTACCTTTCTCCAGTTCTTTTCTACTCTTCTAGATTTTTCTCTTCTTTATTGTGCCATGTGTGTTAAATAGGATATTTAGCTTTATGGCTGGTGTCTGAGTTGTGCATGTCTGAAAATGATAAGGTTTTACCTGCAGGTGGGGAGGAGTGTACACAAAGCAGTTTTGTATGATGCCCAGGCTGCTTTCTTCTGAGATATTTTGAGGCCTCTTTGTTCACTATTCTGCATCTGTGGCCTTAGCCCTAGAACATCCTTTCCATGTGGCAGGGAAATTATGGGTCCAGACTTGTGTGGTTTGCTGCCCAGTCACATGCACTTGAATGCTGCATGTATGTGCTGCTGCATTCGGGTCCCCACCCATGGCAAAGTGCTCAGTGCCTGGGTGCTGCCTTTGCCTTTTTCTTCTATATTTTGCTAGCCATTGTTGCTCTGAGGTCTAGTTGCTGTCACTGTTCCAAATCCTAGCAGTATTTTCCATATGTATATTCCAGGAGGAGGTGACAGACAAAGAGCAAGTATCTGCCATGTACTCCCAGATAGGTTTCCCTCAGGGGTGGGCTGGTTACTTCTCACTAGAAGGTTCTCCAGGCCTGCTGATTCTCCCTGGGAATGCAGACCAGTGAGAGAGTTCCCTCATGCTCAAGTGCCAGACAGAGCTGGCTGAAACTGTACCTGCTTAATATGAAGTAAATTTGTTGTCCAGTGGAGCTAGCTAGCATGAACTCTTTTAAACTTGAGCGGGATGTATTGTATGTATGGCTAGGCTTGGCGAATGAAGCTTTTGAATGTGTTCTGACCTTGCATTTCAATACATCACTCTGCATGTACCTTTTGAAAGGATCTTACTATTGATTTTATAGAGAACTCTCCCCTCAGATTAATGGTAAATGCAATGGCAGTTTGCAGAAATGCAGATCTGAACTTGGAGTGTTTTAAGGACATCTAAATGTTTTCATGTTTTATTGTTTCATTTAAGCTGACTGCAGATAGTCTGACATCTCTTGAAGCACAAAAGGAGCAAATGCTAAAAAAAGTTACACAATGATAGTGACTAATAAATTCTCCAAATAGAAAATGAAGAGCCTAGCTGTATCATGTGTCAGCACTAATGTTTATTTGTATCATCCCTCTAAGGATCTCAAAGTGCTTTTTAAGCATTGAATTAATTTTGACAATGCCCTGTGAGGTATGTAGGCAATATTATCCCTCTTGATAGAAGGGAGCTGGAAGCATGAAGTGTTTAAATTCTATGGGGTCGTGCTACTAGGTGTGTTTAATTATAAATTGATTAAGTTTACTACCAGTTTATTTAAGCTGAACCAGAATCAAAAATATAAGCTCCAAGTCTGTGAGTCTGAGAGAAATTTACTTCTAAGTTTATTTTGCAGGAGAAATGTTTATAAAGAAAACTGCAAACAGAGTTATCATCCCTCACTGAGGCAAATCATGTGAATGATTATAGCTTAATTTGTGGCCTTGCTGATTTATTTCTTCTTTTGCCTGTGATGAGTGTTTAATCATCTACCCTGAACAATTTCTGACACTTTAGAGAAGAGGAATTAAAAATTGAAAACTGCTATACCCCTGGACCAGTTGTGAATTATGAGTTTTTCACATGACTGGCTGAATACCTGAAGCATAAAATTTGTTTAAGATTGTTGTCTTAGTACCTGTTACGTGCTTGAGAATATTGAAAAAAAAGCAGCAAACAACCCAGAAGTCTTCCAGGTGGATCAGGAAGGAAGGAAGAAAAGAAGTTTGTTGATGGCTAAAATATCACCACGCTAGGACCATCCAGTATTTCTCCTTACCATCTTTCCAAGTGCAGACTTTATCCTTGAAGTGGAATTACAGCATATTTGAAGTAAAAAAAATAATCATGTCTCTAGATGCTCCTCAGGTCAGGACTGGCAGGCACTGATGTGGCTAAAACTAGAAGCACAGTGCCCTTTTAAGTGTTTTGCTTCTTACAGCTCCTGCTTTGTTCTTTGTGCCTTGTTGAAATGACCAGGAAGATGGTTGAGGGCTGTGTGGCCCTAAAGCTGCTTTTCTTGCCTCACTAGATGTGATCTGGCATGCTCACCTGCACTGTAAGCCTGAACCTAACTTTTTGAGACAGGGAAGTAAGTTTAGCTGCTTTTTATGCTCTCTATCCATTTGATGTGGACTTCCCCAGCTTTCCTAAGGAGGGTGAGTGATGAGGTTCTTGAGAGCAGACAGAAATGTTGCTGTCATTCTGCACACAGTCTGCATGGGGAGGAGGGCACCATGAAGTTTCCTCCCAGCCTTCTGGTGCAGAAGTGGAGCCCAGATGCTTCTGTCTTTCAGATCTTAACAGTTGATTTGCACTGCTTTATATAGCAAAGACTGTTTTGCAATGAAGAGATCATTACATGTGCTTAAAAATGGAAGTCTAGGTCCTTCTTCATGGATTTGAAGGCAGGATGTAATAAAAGGGAGCTTTCTGCATCTTTACTGGATTGAAGTCAAATATAATCAGTCTGTATCAAAAGAATAGCACATGTCCAACAAATACCAAAGAGACTTTATAAACCTGATGGGTTGGTTAATGTAATGATACTAGGAACTTTAAGAGGGATAGAAGAACAAAAAATACCTGCAAGGACATCTCCTCTATTGAAACTGATCCCTTGCAGTAGGTTTGTGTGCATGGGTGTAATGTATCTCTCTCTTGCCACATGTAAGTATCATCTGCACAGCTTCAAATACAAAGAGGAAATCCTGATTTAATTCACACTTGTTGAAGAATTGTTTAAAGTAGTACTCACTGTTGCCTTCAGCTGTGATCTCTAGCAAGAGGAACTGTTTGGACTTGTGTCTCTGTTGTTGTTTTTTTTAAGTTCAAAAAGGCATGCTGATGAGGGAGAGGTGTTAAAATATGTAACTGTAGTTTACAAGTGTCAAGTCTAGTGTTTTATTTAGCTGTACCTGTTCAGATGCTCCCTCCACAACATGCAGTGCCATATGCCATTGTCCCTGTTAGTAAGCAAGTCAGCAAAGGTTTCTCAGTCAGCATTTGTTGTTGTGTTTGGGCCACTGAGGAGCTGCAGTCCAGTGCCATCTTTTATTGATAGGGCCAGCAGAGGAGGAATCTAATGAAATTATCAAAGCTCTGAATTAATTATGAACTTGAATAAGAAAGCTAAGCTCTCTAGAGCCAAGGATCTCATTACCCATTCATTTTCATTGCATCCTCTTATGGAGCAGAAGGCAGGTTCAGCTACAGCTCCTACCCTGGTTTTGGACTTTATTCAAACTTGCTAAACTCACTAGCATCCACTTGTTATTAATCTGTGGCTGGAAGTGTCCAGGGTGATTAATTTGACTCTGCTCTAAATCTTCATGTAGATGGTAGATTTCCCTCCTGCCTTTCCTCTTAGCTGTGTAGCTTTTCATCATCAGACTTGCTGCCATACAAGAGTTTCTGTTCTTTCTTGGTAATTGGGGAAAGCTACTCAAGACTCAAGTTTTAACTTCCTGGACTTTAATGAGTTAATATTGGGAAATAATTCTGCTACCCTTTATTTTCTGGATATTTAGGTAAGCACCAACACTTCTAAAGTCATTATCAAAATGATTTTATTTTCTTATTTTAAAAGACTAAGGAGTAAAAAGTAATGATTAGATATTTTGACCTCAGAAGTGTGGCATTGTTGTGGGTTTCTGTGCTGGTTTTTTGTTGTACCTATTTTAAATTTGTTGGCCAAACTATAGAAACTTCTGAATTTGGCAGTACTTTATTATGATGAAAAGTTAAATTAGTTTGCTTGACTGATTAATAGTCCATTAAAAATGGAGTATCTGTGAAAATGCAATGGTTTTGTTAAATCAGATTATACTTATTTGAATTAATGGATCAATATGTAAAAATGTTCTTGGCAAATTAAACCAAAAGCAATGAGACCAAGCTTCTGTGTAATATTTTTAGTTCTTGTGGATATTCCTCTTAAGTCTACAGGCAAGGATTTTCTTCTCCTCCTGCTTTTGTCCATTTCAGCATGTTATTTATGAATGCATAAACCAGAACCAATCAGTCTTCATAAGTTATAGGCCACTGGCAATTTTTTAAGCAGTGGCTAACTGCCTAATGGTCTCTGTGTATGTGGAGATTCTAATAGCTTGTTGGGCGGGGGAATAACATTTTGTTCTTGTACTAGAGCTCTTTCACCATGGGTGATATTTGTCTTTTTCTCTCTTCAGGCAGCTGCTATATTTAATTCTGCTTTTGGAAGTTTTTTGGTAAGTAATGCAATATTGATAGCAAGTGCTTTAATAGTCTTATTTGTAACAGTGTCGTTGGTGTGTTTGTATTTTTCGTGTTGGTGGAGCTGTGCCAGTTAGCTGGCAAAAATTTGAATCATCTTTCAGTTTGTCACCATGCCATTAAATACAGATATTACCCTTTTTTTTTCTTTTTGTTAAACTCTTGAGAAAAGTAGTGCATAAATTGTGTCTGTTCATGGCAGATTAATAATGTGTAAACACATCTTAATATTCTCCTTAATGGGTTAACAGAATCTATTATTATGCAGATGTTTCAGACATGGGCATCAATATATTGATTTTTCTAATAAGGCCCATCAAATACTCATTATTTTCTATCAAGAGGCCATAGATTTTGAAAAGAAAACATGACCCAGCTGATCAGAGAGTAGATGCTAATTTACTCAGTGACTTGTCATTTGTTTAGCATATTTCACTGTCAGTGAAGCCACTCAGTGTCTCTGAGGAGCACACTAAAATAGCTAGCTATGAGAAAGCAATCAATCCAGCTGGAAATACAACTGTTTCTGGAAAAAGCACAATCAGTATTTGTGGGCTTGATGGCCTAAAAGATTCAGAAAGGACATGATAAAGAACAGTAAATAAATATATTTATGAAGAAAGGAAGAATAATTAGTGTTATTGATATGTTGTTTAGGGAGACATTAATGAATATTAAATAGAAATTGTTGTATATGCAGGCAAGCTCCTGTGATTGTTTTATGTAGTTAGGCAGCTAATAATGAAATTTGTTCTTCTTTACTAAAATTTGTGCATGTTTGAAGTGTGTGCTTGTGATTCCAATCTTGTGTCCCCAGAAAGAAGACTATGATGTATAAAAATGAATGAATAACAAAAGAACTAAAATTAGGAAATAAAAATCAAAAGTGCAAGTAGAAAACAACTCACTTTTAGTATATTTGCTTAATGAAAAGCTGGAGTTAGACTCTGTAAAGCTGTACTAGCAAAAGAGGAAGTTGCATGGCATTTTGGAGTTAGGCACTGTGCTGCTGCTTTTTTGGGGGACCAGGTCAAAGTTAGGAGGGTGGATGTAAGTTTTGTGGGGCTAGATGACCATTCATGTTTTTAAACTATCAATTCCTAAATACTTGTTTCTTTTTGTCACCTCTCATGTCTTTCAATGGTAAGAAGGTACTTTGTGCCTCAATCTGTGGACTCTTGGTGTTAGAGCAACTCTTTGGTCTGTGTGTGTGTGTGTGGAATTTTTCTCTGCTGTCCCTAGCTTTCAATTCTGGAGGTTTCCTTGAATACCCAAAGGCCTCAATTCAGCTGTCATTAGGAAAATGTCTTTTGACTTCAAATAAGAATTTAAGCCCCAAAGCATCTGACGACAATGGCAGCTCCTAGGAAAGCAACATAAACATATTTTAATTTCTAGGACCTCTCTGTAGCTCTTTGAAGAAATCTCAGTAAAAGAAGCTGAGCTAGTTCGTGTGTGTTCATATGTTCCTGATTTTGGTTTTGATCTTAATTCTGTGAACTGATAATTGAAAAGTTCCATTTACATATAATTATCTCATTTTGCTTTTTATTCACTTCAGATTTTTTCTTTTTAAATCTTGGAGCAGCATTGCAGTAAACACTCTTCTTAAAAAAAAAAACCTTCCAGAGAAGGCTCTTCAAAAATACTAAAGATCAGCTGGAATAAAACCACAGTACCACCTGATTTTTTTAAAAATTAAAATTTAAAGCAAGTGGCTGCTCTTCAGTCACACACACTTAGCTGCTTATTGTGGTATCCTAGTCTGAAATCATCATTTTGTAGGGAATGTGAATGCATGATGGAAAATAAATCACAGATATGCTTACTGAAAGCTTTGCTCCTACAAACCTTTCCAGTTATGAAATTGATGGGATGAAGCTTATGACTGCAAATGCAGTGGAGTGACAGTAGCAGGCCAGGGACTGTAGAGCAGCCTGAGTTCAACAGTGCTGGAGCTCTGCATGGCCTTGAATTGAGTGACTCCTGAAGCTTTGTCACTAGCATGTGCTTACTTTGTAAGTTTTCAGTGAACAAGTGGCAAAGCATTAAAACAAACAAACAAATATTTATATACTTGCTTCAAGTCAAAGCTGTTCTATAAAACACGAAATTTGACCTGTTTTTGAGAAGAGAATGGAATGTCCTAGTGGTGTTTTTGGAAATCCAGCAGTTTCTATTGGTGCCTAACCTACGAGCTTGGCTTTGGGTGGAGATCCTATTTCCTGTATAGAATCATAGAATGGCCAGGTTGGAAGGGACCCTAAAGATCATCTAGTTCCAATCACTAGCCCAGGTCACCCAGGGCTGCATCCAGCCTGGCCTTGAACACTGCCAGGGATGGGGCATCCACAACCTCTCTGGGCAACCTGTGCCAGTGCCTAACCACTCTCTGGGGAAAGAACTTCCTCATAATCTCCAATCTAAATTTCCCCTCCTTCAGTTTATAGCCATTCCCCCTTGTCCATGAATCTTTAATCCATGATGAATCTAAACCACATTTTGCTTTCTTCTTGTTAACAGCTGATGATGTGCTGTCTGTGCACAGGCTTAGATGTAGTTATACATCTAAGTGACTATAACCATATCCATATCCTGGTGATCATTTGGAAGTATCTGACCACTGGCAACACTATTTTTCTTGTGTTCCTTATGTTGCAGTGTGTAAGATGCTGCTCTGGTGTGTAGCCCTGACACAGCCAGGAGGACAGTGTGTTGTCTCTTCTCAGATTATGCCCTGTGGGCCAGTGCCTGTGTGTGATAGTGTGAAGCAAGCTGATTTAAAAGGGCTGAAAGATGTGCTATGTTTTTAACTCTTCCCTCCCCTCCTTTTTTATTTTTAAGACTAGGAAATGCTCCTTGAGAAGTTAAATTACAATAATCTGTAGAACAAAATGTCTGTAGGAAAAGGCTCAGTGTAATGTTAAAGTGCTACTGAGATGAGCTTATTCAGATCAAAAGGAACACATTGTGATAAGGCAAAATGTGGAAATGACAAATATGTCTTGATGAGCAGAAATACACTTAGGTTAAGCATCTGGGAGTGTTTTCACTGCTGAGGAGATTGACCAAAACTACCAACCAACTGCAAACTCCTCCAAAGCCCATATTCCTATAAATATACAGGCAGAACAATGCATGGAATGATACTGTACATATTTACACTCAGTTTAATAATGTCCCAGCTCTAATTAAAACACAGTATTTTAAAGAACTAATTGTTACAGAAAAGTGGGTTTTCTGTAGCTGGATTAGTAATAACTAACGATAGATGAATTCAATTTACATAAATTTCAGCCCAGAGAATATTTAGAATAGTACCACAGAGGATTGCTTGGAGTTTGGTAGTTAATATCATTATCTCCTCCCTTCATTTGAACAGTTTGGTTTGCAATAATCGTGGAACATAAGATGTGATTTCAATTTTTCCTCTGAATAGGATTTTAATAAAATCTGATGGCATTTTCCTAATAGTGGCTGGTTGGTTATCAAAAAAAGTTGCTGTTGTAAAGCAGGCAAATGGATGCAAAGATCTGGAGAGCTAGAAAGCACTGAGGTAGCTGCTTGCACTTGTAGGAGGGGATACTTTTGCACCTAAAGGCTAACAAGATTGTCTGGGATGTTAAGGATGGGTCTACTGAGATTCTTTACATTGGATTACTATGCTTCCTAAGCACTTCTAGTCTGCTTTAAAAAGTTGTGCTACAGCTGGCAAATAATGCTTGTTAATGTCCAAAGGTCAGAGCAGTAGACAGGATGCTGCCAAACAGATCTAGGAGTGCTGGTGGCTAGGAGGATGCCCATGAGGCAGCAATGTGCCCTTGTGGCCAAGAGGCCAATGGCATCCTAGGATGCATGAAGAGGAGCGTGGCCAGCAGAGCCAGAGAGGTTCTTCTCCCCTCTCCTGTGCCCTGGGGAGGCCTCCCCTGGAATCCTGTGTCCAGTTGTGGGCCCCTCAGCTCCAGAAGGATAGGGAGCTGCTGGAGAGAGTCCAGCACAGGGCCAGCAAGATCATGAAAGGAGTGGAGCATGTGCCCTAGGAGGACAGGCTGAGAGCGCTGGGTCTCTTCAGCCTGGACAAGAGGAGACTGAGAGGAGACCTCAGGAATGGTTAGAAATATGTTAAGGGTGAGTGTGAGGAGGAGAGAGCCAGGCTCTGCTCAATGGCATCCAATGGTAGGACAAGAGGGAATGGGAGCAAGCTGGACCACAGGAGGTTTAGTATTAACCTGAGGAGAAACTTGTTTGCAGTTCAGGTGCCAGAGCACTGGCCCAGGCTGCCCAGGAGGCTGTGGAGTCTCCTTGTCTGGAGCCATTGCAGAGCTGCCTGGACACATTGCTGTGTGAGCTGGTCTAGGTGATCCTGCTCTGGCAGGGGGGTTGCACTAGATGATCTTTCTAGGGCCCTTCCAACCCCTCACATACTGGGATACTGTGAAACAGGCCATGCTGGTGCTTGTGCCATGGTGTTTGCCTGGGTGGCTCAGCTCCTTTGATTTTTAGGTTCACCAAGGCAGAGCCTGTGGCTGAGGCTGTTTGTGCACTGAAGTGGAGACATGCTCAGGTCAGAGCTGAGTTCTGTTTGCAGTGACAATATAATGCCACGTGTGTGGAGGAAGGAGAGAGCTTGAAGTCCAGAAGAGGATGTCCTCACAAACAGCAGTGCACTGCTAGACTGGAAACAGACTGCTGTAATCTATTTGTACCACTCATTAATCTCCTTTCTGCTTGATACAGTGGGCCTGGAAACCCATGAGAGTATCCAGCTTGTGATGTTAGCCAGTGTTGTCTGATTCTTTGGTTTCTTGGGGTTATGAACAGTAAATGTGAAAGAACAGCCATCAGCTTCACCTTAAACAAAAAGCTAACCAAGACCTGAAGTTCTGTGGTGTCAGGAAACAAGAGGAAAAGAGAGGATTCAAGAGGATTCTGCTTTGGTGACCATTGCACTCCTGAGAAAATGGATCAAAGGACAGCAAAAAAATGAAAGTATTGGGTGAGATTTGTCTGATGCTGTCCTGGATTAGCTTTACTTGGTCTGTTGAAATCTATGGGATGAAATAAAGCATGTATCCAGGCTATATAAGGCAGTCTGAAGGAAGGAACCTATTCCAGGTGCCCACCATTTCATTACTCTCCGTTGTCCAAATAAGGTAGTTATGGTTTTGTTGGTTTATCTGACCATCTTTCAAAGCAGACAGAGCTGCTTCATAATGTTCAAAAACTCAAATTACTTTTGGAGCAGCCTCTTGGCTAATCAAAGCAAGGCTAGTGTTTTTATTTACCAAATGAGAGCTAAAGCTAGCAGAGAATATATAAGTTAGCTTCTCACATACACACAAAGCCTAGTTGGTTAATGAAAATGTATGGAATTCTTATCTACTCTGCTTTAGCAGGCATAATGATTTACACAGCCTGACAGCACTAGTGCAGCAAGTAAATGCATTAGTCATAGTGTCCATTTTTCTTGCAAATTTGTGACACAGATTTAATTATGGGAATGACCAGCAACTTACAAATCTAATTTTGGGAGGCTGAGCCAACTTTTTTATTTTAATAACAATGGATTTTTTAGCAATGATTTCATTACTATTTAAAGAAATCCAGCCATATGGAAATAACCAATTGGCTGAATTTATTTACTTTATTTTACTTTAATGGATGTTGAGTGGTTTAGTTGGTTGGGTTTTTTTTATTACCACTTCTTAATCTTAGTTATTTCTAGGATAAATATCTTTATCTAATTATCTAATGATTTCTAGCACAAACATTATATTTTTCTAAAATCAGGCAAATGTTTGTATAGCCCTTTGTGCCCTCTTACTTGTGTCCTTGCAGTATGAAAAGGGGCACAACAGTCATCATCTGGGATTCCCTTTCTAGTATGCTAGCTGTTTACAAGAAAGTCTTGCCAGGAAGTCTGTTTACAACAGGTGCTGAATTCCAGCTTCAGTCTTGTTTCTTTTCAAAGCATAGCTGCTTTATGTTGTGCCACCACACTTGGACAAGTGGTCTCCTCTTTCTCTGTGAAGCACTGCAGTGATGCTGCTGGTCTGTGCTCCACAGTTCATTCTGTAGTTCTCCAAAGTCTGAGCAAGTTCTCCCGGTTAATCACACACTTGGGAAGCCACCTCAGCCTTGAAAAATTGGTTTGTGCAGCAGAATGGGATGGCAGAGCTCAGCAGCAGAGTCTTTGGGCCAGGTGTTGTGTACCTGGCAGGAAGAGTTTCAGTTCTGTGGAATTTAAATAATCTTGGGAGCCACTTATGTTGCCTTCCTGTAACTTTCTCTTACTTTATAGCTGGTGCTTGGGTCTCTCCTTGTTACTTAACATCCTCATTTTGATATGTTAGCTTCCTCAGAAATCTCAGTGTAAGTTTGAGCATCATCAGCAATTTCCAGATCCGTCAAGGAGCATGTGTAGGTATTCACTCTTATGATCATAGAATCATAGAATGGTTAGCCTAGGATGCTCAGTTTAATACCCAAGTTTGAGTTAGTTTGGTACAAGCAAAACAGAGTAACAAAGCTCATGGTGACAGAGACCTCTTAGTGCAGTCTTACGGAAAGAGCTCTTGACACAGGTGATTATCATAGAATCCTAGACTGGTTTGGATTGGAAGGGACCTCTGGAGCTCATCTAGTCCAACCCCCCTGCAGTGGCCAGGGACATCCCCAACTAGATTAGCTTGCCCAGAGCCCTGGCAAGCCTCACCTGGAATGCCTCCAGGGATGGGAACTCAACCACCTCCCTGGGCAACCTGTGCCAGTGTTCCACCACCCTCGTGGGGAGGAACTTCTTTCTAATGTCCAGTTTAAATCTACTCTTCTCCAATTTAAAACCATTGCCCCTTGTCCTTTCACTGCAGGCCTTTGCAAACAGGCCCTCTGCAGCCTGCTTGGAAGTTCCCTTTAGGTCCTGGAAGGTCACTAGTAGTTCCCCTGAAGCCTTCTCTTCTCCAGGCTGAACAATCCCAGCTCCCTCAGCCTGTCCTCAGAGCAGAGGTGTTGCAGCCCCTGAGCATTCTCATGGCCTCCTCTGGACCTGCTCCATCAGCTCCATGGCCTTTCTGTGTTGAGGGCTCCAGAACTGGCCCCAGTATTGCAGAGGAGGTGTCAGCAGAGCAGAGTGCAGTGGCAGAATCACCTCTCTGGCTCTGCTGGCCACGCTTCTCTTGCTGCAGCCCAGGATGCCATTGTGCTTCTGGGCTGCCAGCGTGCACTGTTTGCTCATGGCCAGCTTCTCAGCCACCAGCACCCCAAGTCCTTTTCTGCAGGGCTGCTCTCTATCATCTCATCCCCCAGCCTGGATTGATAGTGGGGATTGTTCTGTGTTGAAGGATGGCTAGGCATGTGTACCCATCCCAGGATACTCTCTTCCCCTCGTCTCTAAAAAAAGCCAAACTGACAGTGAGTGTCAGTTAGAAACAGATGCAGAATTTTTTACAGTAACAACTAAAAAAAAATTATTCTTGTCTGTGAGTAATGTTGAACTCCTTTAAAAGAGAAAGGGAGTAAGTATAAAGGTGCAATGGCAAGTTAAAAAGTAAATGAGATCTTGTTCTCCAAGGCTTTGAGAGCCATCAGGTTGGGGGGAATAACTGAGTATTGAAACACCTACTGTGTGGTCAATCTGATGACACAATTGATGTGAAAAGACCAATGAGGTCAGGAGGGATTTCCATGGCCAGCCAGTGCAGGCTGCCTGAGATCCACTTAGCAAATAACAGCCCTGCTCTTGGGCATCTTTGAGACACTGAGGGGGAGAGTAGGTAACAGTAACCTAGAGGAAAGAAAAGGTGCTATTAAGTTCTCAGTAAAGAGTATCCTCTAGAAGGCCAGTGATTAGTCCCTGTGTTGGGTTTGGTTTTTTTCCAGTGGCTAAGAGGAAACTGCATTGAAGTCTACCTAATAAAAAAACCCCAGAAACTATTAGCTGTCAAATGTTTATAAATTATGTGGGCTGTAGCTGGTCTCAGTGCTCTCTTGGTTTTCCCATCAGCTTTTCCTAGTGAGCATTTACTTCATCCCTCAGTCTTATGGGACCGAAGCAGGCAGTTCTTCCAAAAAAAGTTTATTTAAATCTGGCAGTAAGTAGGCCATTGAATGTATCTCTTTGTATTCTCTTTGCAGCCCCCAAATAATTAACTCTTATCTTTAAAAAGATTAATATTTTGGGGTATTCTACTCCTTTCACTTCCTTGTACGACAGCTAATAGTAGGTAAGATTTTTTTCTTGCACCTACTTTTTTTGGTCAGCAAGCCCATGTAGTGCTCTTGCTTGCTGTGGTGCTTGGGGACTGCTTTTGACTATATTGAATCTCCTCCTCTCTCATCACAGAATGGTTGGAAAAGACCTCTAAGATGATTGAGTCCAACCAGCAACCTAACACTACTATGCCCACCACTAAACCATTTTAAATGAATCATAGAATCATAGAATCCTGGAATGGTTTGGGTTGGAAGGGACCTCTGGAGCTCATCTAGTCCAACCCCCCTGCAGTGGGCAGGGACATCCCCAACTAGAGCAGCTTGCCCAGAGCCCTGGCAAGCCTCACCTGCAATGCCTCCAGGGATGGCAACTCAACCACCTCCCTGGGCAACCTGTGCCAGTGTTCCAGCACCCTTGTGGTGAGGAACTTCTTTCTAATGTCCAGTTTAAATCTACTCTTCTCCAATTTAAAACCATTGCCCCTTGTCCTTTCCCTGCAGGCCTTTGCAAACAGGCCCTCTGCAGCCTGCTTGGAAGTTCCCTTTAGGTCCTGGAAGGTCACTAGTAGTTCCCCCTGAAGCCTTCTCTTCTCCAGGCTGAACAATCCCAGCTCCCTCAGCCTGTGCTCATAGCAGAGGTGTTCCAGCCCCTGAGCATTCTCATGGCCTCCTCTGCACCTGCTCCATCAGCTCCATGGCCTTTCTGTGTTGAGGGCTCCAGAACTGGCCCCAGTATTGCAGAGGAGGTGTCAGCAGAGCAGAGTGCAGTGGCAGAATCACCTCTCTGGCTCTGCTGGCCACGCTTCTCTTGCTGCAGCCCAGGATGCCATTGTGCTTCTGGGCTGCCAGCGTGCACTGTTTGCTCATGGCCAGCTTCTCAGCCACCAGCACCCCAAGGCCTTTTCTGCAGGGCTGCTCTCCATCATCTCATCCTCCAGCCTGGATTGATAGTGGGGATTGTTCTGACCCAGGTGCAGGACCCTGCACTTGGTCTTGTTGAAGCTCATGAGGTTCACCTGGGCTATGCTAATAAATAGCATAGTTACCAAAGATACAAGCTCTTTTGGCTGTCTTTTGGAGAACTTCTAGAAAAGGAAATGTATGTATTTACTATTATATAACCAGGCAATTTGTTGGGTTAGTATGTAAATCACATCTGTGCTGATGCACACTTTTAGCATATAATCAGTTTGTTGTCTAAGGCTACTTTTGCCATACTTAGTAAAATTCCTATTGCCCCTTCTACTGGGAAAATCTAGGGGTTTTGTCAAAAGAATATACTTGTTTGGAGGTATTTTTTCTGGTTCTGCCTACTTTTTGTTAATGGTCAGGACTTGCAAAACCCAGTTGCAGTAGGGCAAAACTTGTGTGCAGATCATCATCATTTTGTAAAGGTGCTGGTGCTAGTTTGTGATGTTTTCTTGTCTTCTGCTTTCTAGACAAAAAAAAAAAGCCAAGTTAACAGGAAAAAATATCACTAGTTCTGTTAGAAAATAAGATCTAGATGTCTGACTTCTAGTTAAGTCACTGAAGTTTGCATCCTGGGACAATGTCATATCACTTATTTGGAATTTGTTTAAAGAACTAGTTGCATTGCAAAGCTGCTCTATTTGTTTCTGACAGATACTTGGAGTAATATTAGCTGCTTTGTTTGGAAAGGTGACAATCTACACTACGAAAATGTGAACAATTAATTTGTAAAATGAGATTTAAAATGCTTGCAAATAATTAGTTTTGTCTGTGGGAACTAAATGTATTGGTTCTTAACATTAGGTAGATTGATGCATAAAGCAGAAATTGAGAAGGGAAGCACTATGGAAGACAATTTGGCTTTTATTTTGTACTCTGTGTAGTATCTTTTAATACTAGAAGAAGCAAAACTGCATTCCTCTAGGGATGTGCTTGTACACAAACTTGTAGTCATTTGGCCTGATTTAAGGGTAAATGTTCCCTGCAGGAAGATTTGAAATTGCACAAAATACATAATTTTCTCCCTCTCTTTTAAAAATTCATCAAAAGGAAATGAAAATGTTGTTAGTATCTACTGGTAATGTTCTCCCCTAAAGTTTTTGCTTCTGATTGAAATGGAGCAATGATCCTTTCTCTCTGCTAATCACTTGCATGGGAGAGGTTTGTGTTGGGGCAAGGGGGAGGACCAGAGGTATTTAAAGCTCTGTCTTCTCCTTCATGAGCACTTGGAGCTAGTTCTGCTGCAAGGAGTCATTTCACCTGGCATCTATAAGGGTTATAAAATACAATCTGGAATGCTGAGGAAGTCACACCTACATGGATGCACTGATCCATAATGGAGCATGGAGCTCTCTCTCCTCCTGTTTCCACCAAATGGACATCAGCAGCTAGCAAGAGCTGAATCCTAGAAAGCAGTATGCATCTTTTGGGACATCCCTTTACAAACACCAATACCAGTGCTGCATCACTCTGTGCAAGCCTTCTTTTACCTTAAGTTGACACTTCAGGGGAGGAAAAATATCCCAAATAGTAGTTTATTAAGTTTATTGGTTTATGGGCCAGAACAGGTTAAAGCTCTGCTTGGATCTGGATGGGTTTTTTTTCTGTGGTTCTTCTCTTTCTGACCTAGCAGTGTCTATTCAAAACTCAGCAGTCCATGAATCAGCAGTCCCCCTTCTCTTGGGCTTCAACCACGAGGGACATCATTATTATTATAAGTTGAGTGCCTGGAAACCATTCCCCTTGCTGTCAGGGTGACAAATACTGTCTTAATGGAAGTGCCAGAGGTTAGGTCAAAAGCTTTCTCTAAGTCTTTAACTCAACTAGCAAGGAAGGCAGGGAAGCCTTGTGAAAACTGGAGATTCCTTTAAAAAATTGTATGTTTTTATTATTTATTGTTAGCCTTTTTAAAGGCAGTTCTGGGAAACCATCATGACATGGATTTGTTTTTAATGGCTCTCCCTGTGTTGTTGCTGAGAGACTCCTTTCATTATTACTTTTCCTTAGCTTCTTTCAAAGGATCAAAACAACTCTCAGCTTTCATCCTTACTGGCATATATTTGGAAATACTGGTTATTGTGAAGGAGAGGGAGAGAGATCTTAATTAATGGTCTGACCTCTGTTAACACTGTTCTGTCAGTGGAATAGACTTTTCATTTTGACTTCGTGTAAAACCAAAGAAACTCAGAAAACAAACCCCAAAACCCCACCCCAACAAAACCCAAACCATCTTGGAGATAATTTCTTCACCTGCCTTGAGGCTCAGGCTTGGTGATACAGTTTATCACCTTCCCTCCATGACACTAGAGCAAATGCAGCTCCCTGCATCTTCTTTCCTCCTCCTTCCTTCTAATTCTCCACCCACCTACCCCTGGGTACTTCCCTGTAATAAGTGAATTTATGTGTTGCTGCTTCTTTTAAAAAAGATTATCACAAAATTCCTTTTCTAAAATGTTTTCTGGAGTTACCTTCTTGGTGAACTCTAGTGTAAGGGCTTGTTGTGAGAATGGTTATGTGATACCCTTTTCCTGTTAGTTGGTGGAAGATCAGAACAGATGATTGTCTGGCTTAAGAAAAGGCCAGTATATTGTACAAGGTGGATTCATACTCTGAGAAGACTCTGTGAGCACTGACAGGGTGAAGCATATTTGCTGGTTTTAACTTCCTGATAAAAAGAATTCTTTTTACTTGTGTCTAAATGTGAGGAGCACTCCATGTCAGGTAGAAAATTTTGTATGTTAATATATGGAGATGGGATGTTGTTTCTGCATTTATACACCATGTTTCCTATTATTTTCTGGTTTTCAACCAGTGTCTTGAAAGCTCAACATTGGACACTTTCACTGGATACCTTTATTCTCCTAGTGTTTCACTTGACTGAGGCTGTGCATGACTGGGAGCAGCTTTTTTGCCTGACATGAACCCACTGGGTGAAAGCTGCACGTGGTTTCCCTGCTCTGCATACTCTTTACATATCACTTTGTACCATGGCATGATACAGGTGCTAGTATTGATGCCCATCTGAGTGGAAAAGTCACTCTAGCTTCTTCCTCCTGGTGCACTTGAGGCATGTGCTAATAGGCTGAATATGCACACCTTGTCATGCCTCATTGCTTCAGCATGGTCTAGTTTCTGTCTCACATTTTGACTAGTGTATGGGAAGTGAATGGGAGCTATCTGAAGGAGAAATAGATTACATAGGATTAGATAACATGAATAATGTGAAAGCCAGGGTTTTTAAAAAAACTCCAACCTTTTAATAAAATGGAATGCCAAATATCTGAGCATGCCTTTCAAGAGATGATCAAAACATACAAAAAGTTGCATATCCTTTCTAAAGTCAAATAATTATCCACCATCATATAATTTTTTTGTTAGATGGACAGTACAAAGATGAAAGAAAATTTTGTAGATAACATTGCACTTCACAGCTGACTGAAGCAGGTGTTAGAAATGCAGATTAAGTGTACTGACTAAAGACTATATAAATGTGAAGTGAAAATGCCACTGGTCTACTTGCAATGCCATGTACATGTGAAGTTTCAGATAGTTAAATTATTGATTTTTATTGTGTGAGATAGTGCAGCAGTTAGGGAGAAGGTCCTTTTGCATTTATGATGCCACATGATGAGCAGCTAACAGAATTTGCTTTGTTGTGTAAGTTTTGCTGGGGGGAAAAAAGTGCATAGTAGAGCTGTGTGTGTCCATAATGTAAGTTGATTTGCCAATGAGTTGTTTTACAGGAACATGTACTGCAAACACACAATTGTGGGTTAAACTCAATTTCTATAAATGAAGGAGACTGAAATGTTAGTGTTGCTGTACAGAGCCACAGACACTGGGAGATTTGTGGCTGATCCTGCAGCACACTCCTGTGAAAATGCTGTAAGGTGATTATTTTCTGGATTCATAGGCTTTGTGTGGGTGTTATCTTTCATGAAACATAGGTACCTTACCTGTGTGGGTGGTGAAGCTTCTTAGAGTTTTGGTAGGAGGGCATTAGGAGAGAGGGCTGAGGGTGATTTCTTCCAGCAACTCAGTAACCTGCTAATAAACTGTAGCAGCCTGTGAATTTAATTTTGTCATGACTTATCAGGTGCCTGGAGCTAGTAATCAATCTGTAGGAGGACTAATTCTCAGATAAATTAACATTGGAAGTGGATTGGGAGATAGAATCTCTTAAAGAAAGTGAGGAGCAGTACTGAGGCCCTTGCTCAGCAAGAAGGACAGGCAGTCTTGGGACCAGTGCTCTTCAACATCTTCATTAACGACCTGGACATAGATATCAAATGCACCCTCAGCAAGTGTGCGGATGACACGAAGCTGAGTGGTGTGGTTGATATGCCAGAAGGGCAGGATGCCATCCAGAGGGATCTGGATAAACTTGAAGAGTGGGCCCAAGAGAATAAAATGAAGTTTAATAAGTCAAAATGCAAGGTCCTGCATTTGGGTAGGAGTAACCCTAGACATGAGTACAGACTGGGTGAAGAGCTCATTGTAAGCAGCAGTGCAGAGAAGGACTTGGGGGTCATG
>VWZO01020151.1:104405-126021 GCA_013396975.1 Bucco capensis
GTGTGGGGAGGTTGGAACTAGATGATGTTTAGGGTCCCTTCCAACCTGCCCATTCTAGGATTCTATGATTTTCTTCACACTCTTTGCTGTTGTGAGAAGAGAGTGGTAAGATCCCTGCAGTAGCCTAACATCTGGCTAGCAGGGGAGACAATAACAGGGGCAGGGTGCTGTCCTCCATCACCTAGAATGACTGTAAGGGAATAACAGCTTTTGCAGGATTTTGTCTTAGTAAGTAGCCTCTGGATCTGCTGCTTCTAGAAGTATGTTGTCATAAAGGAATTGCATTTTATTAAGATAAATAATGTTGTTTTGTCCATTTGTTGGTTTTGGGGTGTGATATTTGCATTGGCAGCAGTTCTGCTCTGACTGGAAGAGCTAGTCCATAGTCTGTAAATAGCCTGTGTGTCCTTGAGAAAGCTTGGTTGTAGTGAGTGGAACAGATTCTCAAGTGTCTGTCCAGTGCTTCCTGGGAGCATGCAGCTGGCAAATGAAATCCTTTGAAAAGGCTATAAATGGTTGGGTTTTGCATGTCTCTCTCCTTTTTTTTTTTTCTTAAGAACAAATTAATAAGATGTTTCACTGTTTCCATGCTCCTCTACCTGTGTATGTATTCCAGTCAGAAACCAAACCAGAATTTCGTCATTACTATCTCAGCTTGCTTACCCTGAAGCAGAATTAGTAGGGGACCTATTCTCCCCTTATTCATAAAGATCTGTCAAAATGGGATATGTCACTCCAAAGACATTTGGAAAAAATATATTATCAAAATCCTACTACATCAAGCTGTGGCATAATTATTGCACCATAAATGCTTGCAAAGCAGTATTCTGGCTCCTTTTTTATTTTTTCAATCTGATTTCTTTTAACTCTTGGGATTAAAATTGATATGCTAATTCAGACAACAGCAGAGTCCAGTGCCAGCAGAACTTGTATTGAGAACATCTCCAGCTAGTGTTACCAAATAATATACAGAAAATTATATCATCTGTAGTATGTGGGAGAAGGTATAATTTGTTTTATTTGCTGTTGGAATTACTTTAAAAGCTATTAAAATCCCTCTACAGCCTCCTCCAGGTGCTTTCTTTTAGGGACAGAAAAGGCTATCACTGATAGGAAAAAACCACTGAGTTTACCAGTCTGTTTAATAAAGCTTTTCACCTAAGATTAGCATGATACAGGTTAAGACTTCTAAGCATATGTTTTGTCACAGTGGTAGTCACTGTCCCTAGGCTGTCCAGATAAAGTTTTGGTTATATGCTTGGTGTATGGATTTCTTAAAGCTCTGTCAGAGTAAGAAGGAGGGTTTTTCTTCTTTGGAGAACTAGCAAGAGAGAGATCCAGCAGTGATCAGAGGTCAGTCAAGCACTGACATGTCCAAACAGCTTAAATAAAGGTTTGTGATGGAGAAGAGTTTGGGGACAGAGAGAGTGGGACATCTAAATGGAGATGATATATTGGGCAAGTGTAAGTGGCAGAGGAATGGCACATCTCTGGGGTGTGCTTGGGTAGTGCTGCCTTCAGTGCACAGGAAGAACAGCAAGTGCTGTGAGGCCAGCTCCTGTTTCAGGAGGAGGATGCATACACCACAGCTGCTCTGCACAGTTGCCACACATCCTCTGCCTTTGCCTTCTTCTGGCTCCTGTGGTTTTCTTCTTGCCATCGGAAATACAGGAGGCTTTGGCCAAGTAACTATTTGAGGGCTGACACTAACATAGTATGTTTAAGCTGAGGTGGGAACATAGCTCTTCAGGGTGTTAACATCAAGGAGAAGCTGCTATAGTGAGATACTTTTGAATTAGATTTTCCAGACTGATTCTGTTACAGATATCCCAATAGAAAAATAATTGCTTTATGACATTATGTGATCCAGTTCTTGAACTGAACTCATTGGGAGTTTAGTTTTCATGGATAATCAGGCAGTAACCTTGTAGAGCCTTTGGACACTACCCTCCAGGTCTTATGGAAATACCTTAAATCATGGTGAAAAGCTAATCAGCAAGATGAAGAGGCTGAGACATGCCTTGTGCCATTAAAATTCTTTCTGATCACCTCTACGTTCATTGACTGAAATATTATTTCAGTGGAGATTTAGCAAAATTAAAGAAATATCTGGAGGTGCTTTCCTGGGGTTGTAAGTACTGCATTAAGCTTCTGTAGGGCCTAAGCTTTACAATGGAGTGTCTGTCCTTCTGCCCCTTGGGAGCTGTGGTGTGGTTTGGGTTGTGCAAGTGCTGAGGGTGCAATGTGGGAGCATTAAAAGCATGAGGACAGAAATGTTTATGGAGGTTTTTTTCTGAACATTACTTTCTAAGAAATGGGGCTTGGTTCTGAAAGGAAGGTTTTTCTTGCCTTCTTGCTTTGAACTGTGTTTGAGCTTACTTCTGTTCTGGAACAAAAGTGTGGAAAATTATTATGCTAAATTAGAGCATAAAGAAACTTGTTGCAGTGTAAATATGTCCATACTATAAATGCCTGAATTTAGTCTATGTTACACAAGTACCACATGCATCTTAAAAGGATGTGTTCATTCTGTGCTTCCCTTTGGCATGTGCAAAAGGGGATTTTTGCAATGCAATCTAGTAGTTGTGGACACAACTGACTGTTTCCCATACAGAGCTATTAGATTTGTACTGAAGTAAGTATTTGAGTCAAGCATCCAGCTTTGTCTGCTTAGGCCATAATCTTACACAGTATCTGTGCTTACAGGAGCATCTTGCATTGACAGCACTACTATCAGGAGCTGGATTGCTGGCTTCCCATCCCATTTTATAATGTGTTGAACACCACTTTACATGCATGAGTAGTAAAGATAGGGAAAGAAGAAACCTTTTTAGTATAATTCTCATGACAGTATCTTTTTAGAACCTGGGGTTTTTTATTAGAAATACTCGGAGGTTTTATTGTGTAAATTACAGGAGAAACATTCCTGAAGTCCTTAAAAATGAACCATTCTTTTCCCCTGCCTCGTGATAAATGTAGCAATTGTGAGTGTATACTAGAATAGATCATATTGAACATCCCCTGAGCTCCGTTTGCAGACAAGCCCTATCTCCACCATGACAAAATTCCCCTAAGAGCTTAAATTATTAATGCCTTGGAATCTGCGGGGTTCAGCAGATATGTTCAGCGTTATTGATGGCAAACTTTATCCCTTTATTCCTAAGACACATAATGAAATAGGGAGTCCCTCAAATAACTGCATTTTGTGTTTAGGCTAATTTTGTAGAGGCCAGTGGGCTTTGCCTTGATGTGTGTAAATACAATTTTTCTCTTTTACAGCAGATTATGTGGTAGATGGGAATGAGACTGATTTGGCACTAATTTATGAAACCTTCTAGCATTCTCTGTGTGCTGCACCCTGTGCAGGCAGGATGCTCTAATTACACTTACTCTATATAATGAGAGCTTTTAATGACAATTACTGATTGTAGTTACGGATGTTTAGGGACCATTTTTTTCTAGCTTAAGATGATTTATTGACTTTTACAGGAGAAGACTTTTATTTTCACTTTATGCTCTATCTCTCTTTTCTCCCCCCACAGCTTTCACAACTGAAAGGTTGACTGGTGAAGCTGCTAAAGTGTTGCCACAGAGAATTATTCTTCAGTTAATTTAACTTCTGGAGATAGCATTTTTCACTGCTTTTTATTTCTGAATTCAAATCTGCATGTTCATATGTTCTTTTTTGTAGCAATTTAGTGTTTGGAGTGATGTTGTACAAGTTGCATTTGTTTTACATAACAAGGTAAAACTGCTTCACAGTGAATATGTCACTGCCATGTTAAGCAAAAACATTTACAAAAGCTTCATTTTCTTTTCATGTACTGGTGTAAATGACATTTGAATACAAGGAGGAGGTTTAATCTTGGATTCAATTTTCAGCTGGGTTAATTATAGTGGAAAGCAGTGACTCTATTCACAGTCCCAGATAGCAAAGTTGCTTTGCATAGGGCCTGCTCTCTTTTTTAAAGTCATGGTATGAGTGTACTTCTCATTGGCTACTGTCTTCAACTATAAATACAGATTAGAGCAGCTTCCAGTGTAGTGGTAACTTGAGAAAGTGAGCTGTCGATAATGGAAAGATCTGTTTAACACTTGTGAGAAAGAAACAGTTTAAAAGATTTCCCCCCCCCCTTTTGTTTGCTAGGGTTTGGGGAGTTAGGAGTATCTTTGTTTGCTTTAGTTCCTGCTGCTGACAGTCTTGTATTGGCATGGGAAGCAAAGCCTTCTTGTAATTCCAGGGAAGCAAAAGAAGAGAACAGGAGAATTGCCTGACTGTTCATTTCCACACATCCCTTGTGGGTTGTCATGCCTTCTGTTGTCCTAATGCAACTAGCAGTGGGAATAGGCTGGAAGACAGAGCTGGTCTGAGTATTAAAATAACCCTTCTATGTTTATTGTGGCTTTCTTGTGCTTTATTCTCTTTTAAAATCTGACCATGTCAGTAGTCTGCTTTATCATACAGCTGTCTTAAGGGAGAAGATGGTATTCCAGGATGTGAAAAAGAGAATGGTAGCTTCTGGAACACATTTGTAGCTAAAGACAACACTTAGGTAATCAGACCATAAGAAAGATTGGCTGTATTCTACTTTATTGCTGTGGTCTGCAAGCACTGAGGCCTTAGATCTGATCTCGGAATTTTGCTGATAGTATTTATATGTACTTTACATTTATTTGCTAATGTGCTAAGAAAAGGCTTTCATGAAGTCAGTTCAGATCTTCAGTAGATCAGCTAACTCTTCTGCTGTGTGGCACAGTTTTCGGGGGGGGTGACATCAGAAGCTTAATTTGTTACTCTGTTATCAGGATGTGTTGTTGCCTTCTCAAAGTATTGAGAGTATGCAGCTGTTTTATGGCAGAACACACTTGCATCTCTGTGAGCACTCTTAGCCTCTGGTTTCAGAGGTGGACAGGCAGCCTGAGAGAACACCCTTACAAGGATTTTGGCCCAGGCCTAGCCAAACTGTTCTTTGTTCTGATTATTTTTAGTGTCTCTCACACACACCTTCCTCTTTCCTAGTGGTGTGTTGAGGATTTAATTTTCTCATTACCCTTAGCAGGAACCACTTGTCTGGAAAGCAAAGAATCATGAGATTCAGGAAACAAATTTCTTATTTACAAGTCTTATGCAACAAGAGTGTTACCCCTGGAAAACCACAGACCCCAGTTCCTTTGTTCTTCAGTCCTTGCTTCTGGGGGTCTTGTATTTGTGCCAAGCAGATTTTCCTGCCTTCTTGGCTCACTGGGCATATTTTTTGGCATTGTTCAGCTTCCTTTGCTTACACAAGAACCAGCCCTTTCAAAACTGGCTAGTTCCCAGGTCTATCTCTGTGCTGCAAATAAGGTGCAGATTTAAGCTCCTTATTCTCTCCCCAAACCTCCACCTCCATGTCATTCCAAGTCCATACCACAATTAATGGAAAATCTGCTGTTGTACTGGAGAAGAGTCCTTCTGCACTGGTGTGTCTTGTCTGCTCTGTGGCCACACCATCCCGTTGGTGTCAGCTCTCTGTAGCATGAGGAGGTTTCTGGCTGTGTTGGCAGAAGGAGATGGTGGTAGCACTATGGATTGCAAGTCAAAGCTCTCTCCACGATCATTCCTAATGCACAGGCAAAAGAAGTGTATCCCAAGGACTACAGAACCACTGGGACAGTTACTGTATGTGACTGTGTTACTGTGTGTGACTACATCATCGTCGTCATGGCTAGGCTTCGTGAACGAAGCTCCAGGGAGGGCTCCAGCCACGCTCCTCCTCAGCGCCTTTCCAAGCGTGCTGATAAAAAGAGGCTAGCAGATAGCACCCTCGAGCCTGCACTAGGGATTTTTTTTAGGTGAGACACAGCATGCGCAGAGCTGGACCCACCCTTTAGTCCTAAGGTTCATCTGCCAGGGCCTAGCAAGCTTGGACGCTGGCAGCCAAGTCCTTAGGACAGAGGTTTAAGCTCTTAGCTGGAAGGCCTTCCAGGGCTAAACGAGCTCCATCTGCCCGGGTTTGGAATCAGAGTTGTCCTTCTCCTAGGATGACTGCCAGAAGGCTAATGAGCTCATCCTACCCATGCAAGGATTCTAGGAACATGGGTATCACTCCCCACCCTTTCCCGTGGGCAATGAGTTTAATGCTCCCTCTGCTGTGGGCACAGTTATGGCACCAGGGGCCACAGGAGACCACAAGGCATTTTCATACTGTGCCTGGTGTGACTACATACCATTTGGAAGAAAGATTATTTTTGAAGCTTACATGATTGAATTGTTTTTTCCCTTGGTTATTGGAAGGTTTTTCTCTTAAAGAAGATTGAAAACATATCTGAAAGGGTAAAACCAAGTGAAAAGCATGCAGAGGTTTACTGTGTGACCAGAGAGAAACACTGCCAAATAAGTCATAAGTGGAGTTAGTAAACTTACCTGCTGGAAATGACATCCTGGATATCTCATGTCTTCTCTAGGGAGCTGTCAAACCTTTCACTGTAACTGGAGTGATTAAAAGTTGTTTCTGTCTAACACAGATATGGTAGCCTTCTCAGGAAACAACTTGGTGAGCAAGTTTGAGGTTATAGCCTTTGCTTGTCAGTATAATTCTAGGCTGTTAGGTCAGAGACTCTTGGTTTTGATGGTAAGGTTTTTCTGTGGGGTCCTGCAGGAGACTTGACTGCTGTAAGTTTTATTTTGCACAAGCCTGAACACTGATGAAATGGCTGGGAGAGAGATATTGGTGGGCTGCTTTGGGTAGACCATCTGGAGTAAGTCAAACCAAAGTCACTTTACCATGAATTTGGGACAATTAGATCTGCATTGATTTCAGTATTTTAGATGAGTGGAACTACAAAAGTGGAAAAAAATAAAACCAAATAGATCAAAAATGAACATGACTTGAAAAGAGGGCAAGACAGGGAGCTCCAAAGTGACTCCAAATGGGCAATAGGCAATTCTGGGTGTTTCAGTGATGACATCCCAGCTGATCACAGATCAGTGCTGATGCCTGGCATTCATGAAGAACACTGAACTTCTTGCTTTGCTTGCTCTGCTGCTTTGATAAAGCAAACAAAGTGCTTCAAATGCTGCAGTTGTGTAGGATTACACTTCATGTTTCAAATAAGGGATACCTTTCCCTACATGCATTTACTGGTTCACTTCAGCTTACTTTGGTTTGGAGGATTCTTCTCATAGGTGCTGGATGCTCAGAATGACAAATGTTCCTGTCCAGGGACTGTCAAGGTTTTTTTACAGGCACTTTTTGGGTTGGTTTGTTGTTTTTCTTACAGCACTTTCAAAAGGAAAGTGTGATCCAGCAAAATGGTTGGTTTTTTTTCATTTTCTTTTTTGGTTTTTCTGTTAGTCTGAAGTGCAATTTCTCACTGACTTCTCTGGTGACAAAGTCAGTTTAAGAGGTGACAACCCTGCTTTCTGCTCCTCTCATGCTGTAAAAAAGAAGAAAAAAAAGGTGCCAATGAAATGAGTTAAGTTTATAACAATGTATTAGTCAGCTTTGCTAGACAAGACTGAAGTGAAGCTGTGCCTTGTGTAAACTTAAAAGGTAGAATTCAGCCCTGATGAAAATCAATGGAAAAGGCTGTTCTGGTGCCAGAGTGCAAGGTTTCTTTAATTAATGTTTTGCTACGAAACAGAAGGATTAGAATAAGTTGTTGATTTTTTGGTAGCATATTTTGAAGTTTTTCTTGTCAGATATTGAAATGTTCCAAGCTATAGCCAGGAAAAAAGAAGCAAGCATACTTTATATTGCACTCTTCTCGCTCTTACCCAACCCTGTTGCTCTCCACAACTACCTGAAAGGAGGATGGAGCAAGGTGAGGATTGGTCTCTTCTCCCAAATAACAAATGATAGGACAAGAGGAAATGGCCTCAGGTTGTACCAGGGAAGGTTTAGGTTGGATATTAGGAAATTTTTTTTCTCTGGAAGAGTTGTCAAGCCCTGGAACAGGCTGCCTGGGGAAGTGGTTGTTTCACCATCCCTGGAGGGATTGAAAAGATGTGAGGAGTGGCACTTGGGAACATGGCTTAGTGGTGACTTGGCAGTGTTAGGTTAACAGTTGGGCTCGATGATCTTAGAGGTGTTTTCCAACCTGAATGGTTCTATAATTCTATGATACTTCATTTCAGCCTTAAGATCTGAGTTTGGTGCTAGATTTCAGTACCTTGTGCTTGAACTCACTGTGTATTTGTCTCCTGACTCCATTCTGTTCTGGGGCAGGTGAACAGATAGGGGTGTGTGTTTGCTTCATGCTATAACTGTTAACTTCTGTGACTCTTTAGGGATTTCTGTTAAAAACCCAGTAAAAAAAGCCCAGTGAACACAACCAAAGCAGACAGACTTCCCCATATATCTATCTGTCTCTTAGCTTTCTTTTCAGTCCTCTGGGATTTTTTTAATGTGTGTCTCATAAGCCAGGTTATAGACTTTGGAGGGAGAGACTGCCTGAGAAATCCATACACACATTGGCTTGTCTAACCATTTAGCACTACTGTAAAACAAATAATGCAAATAACTGTTCTAGTGCTGAAAGTCCCCTGTTAATTTGTAGGTAAGCACTTCTGTCTTCCTTTTTATGCTTTTGTTTCTCCTGTATGTGTGTATGAAGGTTGCATACAGATGAAATAGGAGACTGATTAACTGGCAGTGTAGAAAAATCAGTGAAACCAGCTACTCTGGCTGTTTGACAACCATTTGCATACTAAACTGAGTAAAAAGGAGAGGTGCTCTTTAGTCTGTTTCAGTCACAGCAGCCTAATGAATTGTCCATAGCTATGGAAGTTATTAAACATAATTTGTGCTTGTAGTTTTTTCAATGAGTTTGTTGTACTCCTTTTAAAGATAATCTGTTGGTGCTTTGGTACAAAAAGGAGGATTTATGTTTTCACTGTGCCATTAAATAATTCGAAGTTGTGCCTTTTTTTTAACCTATTTGGATAATATTCTTGTCTGGCACTTCATTACACATAATATTTGAGATGAGAGAATGCTAAAATTGTGTACAAAAGCAGCATTTAAGAAACCCCATTTGTTCCTTTAATTAACATTTAGCTGCCTGTGTTCTCTCCATATGCAATCAAGGCAACACTTAAGAAAATACTGTGTTCAAATAATGCTATTGCATAGAGGAAAGACAAAGAGAGTTTGCCAGGGCAAAGGGCAAGGTCATCAATTTGTATTCACCAAATGGGACATATATTGTATAAAGAGGATTTGATCAAACCTTTTTAATGTACTTTGTTGAAAAAGTTGAAAGGAATACTACTATAATTGTCTACACTGTCTTGGCATAAGAAAGGACAGATGGCTACTAGAGAACTCTTCACAGGTTTTTCCCTTCACATGATTGGAAGTATGTGATAAGTGAAATCCTGGGTTTGGATGGGATTGCACTGATACCAGAAAGAGAAACACACCTACATCCATCTGCAGAATTGCCCCTAATCCAGATGCATTAATGTGGAACTAATTGAAACTGTAATTTATATCCTGGGTCGTTTTTTGTTTGTTGTTTGGAGTTTTTTGGTAGGTTGTGGGGGGTTTTCTGTTTTGTTTTTTTTTTCTTTAAACAAGTCCTTATTTTTGAGACTGAGTGTGTCCCAAGATGGCAAGATGGGGATAAACAAATAAAATACAGATTTGGCTGTACTCTGTGTATCTTGTTTACCATGGGTGGTCATGGTAAATTTAATGGAGTAATGTACTGTTTATCACAACTGATTCACAATGCCATGGTGGGGAATTATGGTGGTTCATATCTTTTGCCTTGTATATACCCATTAACTGGATAGTTAGGCTTTCAGGCAGATTCAGCAATGGAACAAGATTTTATGTTCATGTTAATGAATTTCATTTTTCTAAGTTTTCCACACTTCTTTATGTCAGTGAATCCATTTGCATTTACTGTGTATGTGTCCTGCTCATCTGGGATTCTGTAGTATTTTGCTGTGCTTGAGAACCTTTCCCTGTTGAATACCTTATTATTCCATTGGGTATCAGATTTTGTTCAACAGTTTATTTTTACCTGTCCTCTTTGTCCAAAAGAATAAATATCATGTTGAAGGAAAATCTGATACATTTTGCTAGCAGATCTGTAATACTGAAGTGCATAATTTGGCAGGAGCTTGGGACTATTCTCCTAGCTGTTGGACATTTTCCATCCCTCAGCCACCAGCAGTACATCTTGATTCATTAGAAAACAGTGCCTGGGTAAGCTTTGTTTCTCTGTAGCCTGGAAGTGTTGCTCAGAAGGAGAGCAGTGACCGTGACAGTGCCTGAGCTCTCTGTATAAGAAGCTGGTGCCCTGCAACTGAGGCTGCAGATCAGCAGAAAGCATCTCATTGCTAACAGAGATGACTTAAATCATATTCGAACTGACCAAGAGGTCTTGGAGGTTGTAGCTGCAGATGTGTTCACCAAGTTGTGTACTGTAGAGATATTTATTTTGAGATTCCTTGCCTGAGTTACCCCAAAGATAACTTCAGTGGAAAGGGAGATTTTGTACCGCTTAGGCCTTTCAGTCAATTTTTTCAACTCTGTTCTTTCCTAGCTTTATCTGCAGGTTATTAGGGAGCTTTCTGTTGGATCCATTATTCTTCAAAGACTTAATTAAATTGTGCAGTGTAATTACAGTNGAAGAACCTCTCTGGATCTGTCTTAATTTCTAGAATTCTCCTAGTGTGTAGGTAATAAAATGATAGATTCTGTGGCTACTTGGTTGTATTGAGTCTGGCTGGGAACAAAGAATATATTGTTTTGATGAAAAGAAGTTCATACATGGGTGACTGAGACTATATTGCAGCAAACATAAAATCTACCATACTGTGGCCAAAGGTCATCTGTCCAAACATTCTTTCTCTATTGGTAGCCAAGAGAAGATGTTTAAAGAACAGGGAATTCATGTGACACTTTCACCTAAAGCTGTCACACTCTCTAGCTCTGTATTTCCTAAGCTAGTTATAGTTTCTGTGTATGAAATAAATTTCAACAGGTTCATCTTCAGTGAACTTGTCCTATTTTCTCTTCAACCCCTGTACATGCATCTGGTTGTAAAAGATAAAAAGCTTTAAGGAAATAAATGCCTGGGATGAGTGTTCTTCTCTTGGGTTTAACCAGAAGGTTCTGCCATTTCTCCAGATGTTGACTGGGCTTGCTAGCCACTACTTTGGGTGTTTTATGGAAACAGTGGAGTACTGGTATCTCAGTAGCTCTCACACCAAATGGAAAGCAGATATCCCTTTGAATGCAAGTCTTCAAAAATAAAGAATACTACCTACAGGAGCAAGGCACAGCTTTAATAGCTGGTTCAGGATGGGCACCAGGAAAACCTGGGTTTGTTTTGCTGCTTGGCTAGGGCTGTCATTCACTGAGGAGGCCATTCTCTTCAGGAGACTGAACCAAAGTTTTGCTTTTGGGTTATGTAACACACTACAACTGTTTGGGTAAAGATATATATGAGCTTGTCCTTCCTTCTGTTTTTTCCCTTTGTTGCTTTGAATAGATCCCTTCTGATAATCTCAGCTTGATTTTGCCAATGAAACTTGTGTGCAAAACAGTATCTTTCAGTAACCCAACACATGTAATTGCAATTATACCTTAAAAACCAATTCACAGTATGCCTGTGTGTGCTTACAGAAATGCCTGAGTGCACTGTTTGACAGGTTTATCTCATAAGGTTAAAAGTTTGTGGGGGGTTTCTTTTGTTTTTGTAATGTAGCTATTGATAGCAAACGGGAATACAAATGCAACAAAGAAGAACTAAACAGGTTCTTTGAATCTCACTTCCCAACAAACATCAAAGAAAAATGCCCTGCCACCTGTTAACATGGTATGAAAGGTTAGCAAGTGTGCACTGTTCTCTACTAAATTATTTTGCTCTTTTAAATCAAAGTTAACTAGTTTGGAGATGGTTTGATTTCAGTGGGTGGATCCTCTTTTAATTGCATTTCTTCTGACATTCTTGCTGTTATTGGGATGGGAAGATGCCTTTCAGTGTCATGCTCATTCAGTCTTTCTAGGGCACTGTAAGCAAGCTGAGGTACAGTTGTGGATTTTTCATCTAGCAGTCACAAAAGAAGGAAATAATTAAGCACAGTGCTTATTAAAAATCATTGCTGATCCTTTTGTTGTATGCTTAATATTTTATGTGTGAGCTAACAGGACTCACATAAGTATTTTTGTGTGCTCTTTAAGGGTTGGATGACTTCTGTGATTTGTGCCAACATAAAGTTTGTCTGCACATTCCTTAGCTCAAATACAACTGTTTCATCAATATATTTTTCTCATTGTATCATTGTCAGCTCAGTTTTCATAACATTACATTAGAGCTTGATAGCTTGGCTGTGTGTGAGCAAAAGTATGATACAGTCTTACACTGAGGAAGGAAGCTTTTTAGTTGCTCAGTTATGCATTATAAACTTGTATGTAATTCTGAGATACTTGCAGGTTAAGGGAAAAGTGTTGCTGATAAGCAGTGAAATATGGGCAAACCTCACAGTATGATATTAGCACAGTGTTTTGATCTGGAAGAGTAGGTGCCTAGCATGTGTGCAGTCAGGCTGAGAACTGGGCTGAAGGGTGCCCAAGCATCACAGTAGAGCTGTGGCTTTGAGGCCCAGGATTCAGCATAGGGGAGTCATACTATTTGAAGCCTGGGGAGGACTAGAACTCCTACTTCTTGCTGACTCACTTGGCTGTCCAAACACATTAGCTAGAGGTACTCTGTGTTCCACTTTCTGGTGTCTGCAGGCAAGGGCCCAGGATGGCTGAGAATAAATTGTTCAGCTTGTACAGGTTGAACATAAATGAAAGTGAACTCTGCACATGAAACACTTGCCTTTCTTTGCTTTTTCATTCCTCTGATCAAGGCAAGGTTGCATCAACTTGCTTGTCCATGCTTTTACCATCTGTGTAAAGTGGAATGTTTGCAGAAGGCCCTGTAATAAAGATAAGCTGCTTCATCTCTCCCTTCCTGCACCTGAAGTGCAGGTGGGTAAATATTTAGTGCAAACAGCAGCTTCTCCTAAGCAGAAGATTGAGATAAGCTAGCAAACTAAACAAACTTGAACTTCTTCTGTGGCCACACTTAGCACAGAAGAGAAAGTAAAGTTTGGCTTGAAGCATGCAAAGAAAATACAACATCTGCTTTGAAATTTAAATGACAATGTAGGAAAGGATATGGAAAGTAAAAACCTTAGTTTATGTTGTTATTCAAGATACATTAATAGGATAATGAAAAGAAAAAGGTTAATTACTGATATTTATCCCCTGCAAAGCCTTCCATTGTTTTCTTCCTTAGCCCTGTATAATTTTTAAGGTAGCAGTACAGCAGGTTAGATTCTGATTTGTCCTTATGTGCCTCACTGTTCAGCTCAGTGGCTTCCCTGTAGAAACAAACTGACACTGCCTCGCTTGAATTTTCTTCAATCAATATGAGTGTGGCACAATACAAATTATACAGTAGAGTAGTATTAAAGAAAAGCTTACCTATTGATACAGATGGCTAGAGAAGCAGGGTTTTATCTAAGAGCTTTCAAAGTATTCTTTACAAGTGAAATGGGCCCCCATGGAATGAACTGTGTATTTTATTACTTTTTTAGATGCAGGCATTCTTTTCAGTTGGTTTTAACAGTGTAGAATTCCTCCATATAGAAGTTTGTAGAGTAAATCACTGATATTGTGTGTCTAAAATGTAGCTATATAGAAACATTTCTGCATCTCTTTCTTTAGCTTTTAGAACAAACCCCTCAGAGGTTATGCATTGTGTGAGTGCAAGTCTACAGCAGCAAAACTGTTAATTTGCCTGACTAGAAATATTAACCATACTATATCAAATAACTGCCAGGAACAATTCCCTACCATTCCCTGTGACTTCATTTTAATTGATTTTTTTTTTTTTAAACTTCCAGCTTCTGAGATTTCGTTTACTCTGACAGAATGTTTATTAAATGTGTAAAAAGAAAACTGTTTTGTAAATTGTTTCTGAGAGTGTTTTTTATCTTCCACAAATTGGTGGCTCATTTAACATTTTTTATCTACCTTTGTTTTCCACCCTTGTGCTTTACCTCATTTGTTTCCTTATTGGGTTTGGTGATTAAATACTGATCAGCTGCTGGTCTGATCAGCTCTGCATATTATTTGCTTTTAAACATTGTTCATATCCACCCTGAGGGACAGGGCTGTGCACACAGTTAACAACAGTCCGGGTTGGTTTGCTGGTACCATTTGATCTGGTTTACAAAGATGGTGGTGAGCTTGATGATGAACATTTGTAGAACTGATCATTGACACAGACCTCTGTGTTACAGCAGAAATAGATGACACACAAGAGTCCAAAAGGACTATTGGTTGGCTGCTTTACGTTGCAGAGCTGTAGTTTGTGTTCAGGCCTCTGATGCTAAACACAATATTGATGTTGCTTTTCTGAGGATTTTTTCTGTCTTGTTCTCTTTTTTTTCTTTAAGATACTATCTCTTCAATCATAATAGAGCAGAGTCTGTCAGGTACTGCTGTGCAGATTCATGAAGGAACATAGTATTTACATATACATCTAAATGGTTACTTTCTCTTTGAAAAGCAGAGTGTAAGTAATACTACTGTTAAGTGCAACCTCTGCATGATTTGAACTAATCAGGATAGTAAAGGAAATCCTCTCAGGCTTTAGACTTCACTTGGAATACCAGTCTGTTTGCTGAGAGATACTGTAGTATTTTATTTCTGTTTGGAACAGTTATTTCTGAGTAACCAAATCCTATGAAATCACTGGAAACTTAACAGGAACAAGAGAGATGTTAAAAACTGGTCTTGTGCACAGTCCCAGTCATGGAAACTTTTGTTAGGCTGGTGCAGTTGGTGACAGGGCTAGCTTCAGCACTCCATGATTCAAATTCAATCCTATTCTAAATCGGGTGGAATCAGTCTATTTGCAGTGATGTAGAGCTGGAACACCACAGCAGTGAAATACATTTTCATCTGTTTGCTGTAGCTATATGTGAGTAGTGCCTACTGACTCCAGTGAGAGTCCTGAATAGTAATGCCAGGGCTTGATTTGTCTTTTGGTTATCTCTGTTCCTGAAGTACGTTCAAAATAAACTGAGTAGTTAATTCTGTAAAGTGTTGGTTCTTCCAAGGGCAATTTGAATTGCTGTGCTGGTTTGGGGACAGTAATGCTGCTCTGATAACAGGAAGTTCTTTTGCTGTCAAGATTTCAAGCATAATTCTTGATGTACTGAGACTTTTTGCAGATATTTACAGCATGAGAGTTAATGAATTTATAGTTTGAAAACACAGTTGCCATTTTAAGCACTCATTAAGTAGCTTTCTGTGTGCTCTGCCAAGTCATGGTAGGTAAAACTTTTCAAAGTAACTAATTTGATTTCAATGGGAGTTTCACTCCTAAGCCTCTTATTGTATTTTTGGATTATTATTTTTATTATTATTGTTTAAATGCTTCTGGAAACCTCTTTCTGTCCTTAGTGAATTAAGTAGCTTCAAAATATCTGGTTAGTGGGAGCTGTGCTTCTAAGCCTCTTGATCCTTGAGAATCTAAGGAGGTAGGTGTGGTCATGCTGAGTATCATTTCATTTCATTTTGAAGTGCTTGGATCTGTGACAGGAGCTCAAAGCACTTTTCTCTCCTCTTTTTTTGTTGGGTCTGTAACGTAATGACAAGTACCAGAATACAATACCCATCCTTTGGTAAACGACCTGATGAGACAAGTGCTCACCACTCTGTGTAGGAAGTAAACACAGAAGTGCTCTTCTTGGTCAAGGTGGCAGAAGCTGGGGGCATGCAGAGTAGAGGAATATTAGGCACCTCTGTCATTTTACTGACATGTTATTTGGCAACTGTAGACTTCCACTTAGAAAGATGATGAGATTTTATTGAATACAACTTCAGATTCAGCAAACTCAATTCTACTCTGGTAGTACTGTAGACACTTGAACAGTTATGGCTCTACCCTTTGGTTATCTCTGGTCATTTTGTTCTTTGTTTTGGGTTGTTTTTTTTCTTCAGACTTTGCTCATGCTGTGATGTTTAGAAAATGCATGTGTTAGGCAATTAGGCCATGTTTGTCTGAAGGTCTGTGTGTGTGCATGTACACTGCGTTATGCTACCCAGGATGGAGCTGAACACAAACCCCTCTGCACAGCTCTATATCTAAGTCTTGTAGAATTAGAACTTGTGCATGCCCTGAGGGTTACACTAGCTAGGCTCAGCTTGTCTAGTGTCCTAGCTGGCTGTTTGTTCTGACCTAGGCAAAACACATGGTACAGACTAGGACTGAAAACGTCATAACTTCAACTTTGCAGTTGAACCTGATGATCTTAAAGGTTTTTCCAACCTAAATGATTCTATGATAGTAAGAGTCTTCTGGATACTGTGGGGAGGTGCATTTACACCATCCAACTTCAGTGGCCTAGTTAGATTCCTGATGGAGTTTAAATGTAAAGCCCTCCTAACCTCTATGTTTAAGTTATATGTCTTAATGTTAAGAGGTCAAATATCCTTCCCTGCCAACACGTTGTTCAGGAGACTCTATTCTACTATAATATAAATTGATAATCATTCACCTTGTACATGCATCATTCGATGCATCATGCCCCTTTACTCTGCTTTGGGGAGGTCTCACCTCCAGTACTGCATNAGAAATAGGCTCAAATTCATTTGCATTTTATTCTGTAGTTTGAGCTGCTTGTTCTGCATTCTGAATTTCTCAGCACAGTTGTGTTTCATAGTTATTTCCTGAAAGTTATTTCCTTCGTTTTGTTTGACTGGTTAAAACACTAGCTGTGGTAACTGCAGTGAACATGCTTGTAGAGCGAAGGGTAGAACTTCTTCTGACTGGGGTTTGTGTCATTAGCTGTCAGGGCTGCAGAAGACGAGCAGTTAACTGAGTAAGTAACGTGTAACATTATCATTGACGGAACATTTCTTACCATTAAGCCTTCAAACTCTTATTCAGCTGTCAACACATGGGCACTTTTCTGGAGCCAAATTCTCTCATGCTGTGCACTGCCTGCAGCTCGCCTGAAGCTCAACTTTGACTAAAAGTGTTGATTTCGCTTCTTTTAGCCTTGTTCTCATTTAGCGTTAAAACCTGCTTAGAGCCTGCCTTTCATTCTGTAAGTACACATGCATGTGTCATCCCTCGCGCTTCTGATGGGGAGTTAAGGCTCTCAAAAGAGCTGCTCGTCATCTTAATGAATAATTGATTAGAAGGGAGTCTGGCAGTGTTAATTGTGAGGTGCAGCTGAGTGAATGCCAAAACAAAAGCTCTTCTAAATGTTTCCGAAAACCTTGTAAAGTCTTTAGCATTGAGCAACAGGGTCAGTGCACTGAAGTGGAATTTAAAGGAGGTTCTTGAACGTAATGGGTTTTGACTTCCCTTTGTCATGTGCCTCAGTGCATCATTGATTGAGCACTCATTTGTTAAATCAGCTGTATTTTTTGCCATTTGTCGGGGCATAGACACTTACTGCAGCCTTTTTCCCCTTTAAACACGAGTTTCTTCTCTTACTAAATCACAGGTGTAAATTAGTTTTTATCTGAGGTGAGCAATTTTTCAAGCAGAGAGGCCTGTGAAGATGGTCACAAGGAACCACATTGTGAGCTTTTATTTTCTAAACTATTAGAGGAAAAGGGGAGAGTCCTGGATACATTGAAACATTGATAATTCATGTCTTTAAATTCAGCTCCCAGCAAAATGCTCAGAAATGATTTTATTTGGAAAGCTCTAAATGGTGTGCATTGAAAGAGTAGTTCAAGGTAACCAGTCAGTTCTGTAAGAAGGAAAGGAAGCAAAGGAAACCTGAGGGTTAAGGAACAAGCAGTGTACTGTACGTTGGCAGTGATGAGAGATGCTCTCTGATTAGTGGAAAGGCTAATTACCTGTAGGTGCCATGCATACCTGATTAGAGTTCTGACAGCAGGGCAGGAGAAAGAAGACCTTGAGAATGTTCCAAAAATATCCCTTTATGTAAGCAGATGCTATTACCCTTGGAAGAGAGTAGTCACTTCCCCAGAATGGTTATTGCTGCTAGTAATAAGGTATTCTGTGGATGGCCTATCAACTTCTCAGAAAGGTGCATGTACAGTATTTAATCCAGCAATTACATGTGCAGTCTGGAAATACTCATCTTGATGCTCTGTGCTCGCTGGATAAATGACCAAATCAGATTTATTTGCCAACTGTCATTACAAATCAGGATCTGAAGGAATAGTCAGGAGTTGTGAGGAACTGAAGACAAGCTGGTGTTTGGAGTTCTTTCAATGTTGATACTAGCAACACAGTTAGAAGGTGTTTATTGGTCTCATCATTAAGTAAGAGTTCTTCAAAAAAGGTATCTCTGACCCCCCAAAATGTAGAGAGCCTCAGTGTCCTGCTGTGTATAGGCTTAAATGTTAGGTGCACTTGGAAGTCAGCTCTTTGGAGGATTATACTTTTAATTATACTTTTAATCTTTTTGGAAAAGACTTTGAGGAGGGGAAAAAGGAAATAAAAGAAGGGGAAAGGAAGGAAAGAGCTTCAAGAAGTCTGAGGAAGAGGAAATACAGCTGTGTTGATAGAAGAATTTAAAGCTTCTTAGTATTTGAGCTCAAGAACATGACCAGGGAGGTTCTCCTTCCCCTCTACTTTGTCCTAGTGAGGCTACATCTGGAGTACTAGAGTCCAGTTCTGGGCTCCCCAGTTCGAGACAAGGAACTACTGGAGAGAGTCCCATGGAGGCTACAAAGATGCTGAAGGGACTGGAGCATTTACCTGAGGAGGAAAGGCTGAGAGCTTTGAGGCTGCAGGAGAGCAGACTGAGAGGGGATCTTCTCAATGCATGCCAATACCTAAAGAGCAAGTGTCAAGAGGATGGGGCCAGACTCTCTGCAGTGGTGTCCAGTGATAGCACAAGGGGCAGTGGGCACAGACTAGAACACAGGAAGTTCCACAGAAACATAAACAAAAGCTTTCCTGTGAGGGTGTTGGAGCACTGGACCAGGCTGCCAAGAACTTGTGGAGTTTCCTTCCCTGAAAATGTTCAAAATCCACCTGGATGTGATCCTGGACAACCTGCTCTAGGTGAACCTGCTTTGGGAGGGGGATTGGACTAGATGATCCCCAGAGGTCCCTTCCAACCCTTGCCATGCTGGGATACTGAAATAGCATAGAGTTTAGCACTGTAACTGCCTACGTATAATTAAAGGAGGAGGGAGAAACAATCTTCAGCTGTAACACTAGCACTTTTTTTTTTAAAAATAAACCTTTCTGCAAGGTGCAGAATGCCTTCTTTTTCTAGGAGGAGCTGGAAATGCTCAGCACCTCCAGGCTTGGGTCCATAGTGGGCAGCAGTATGAATTTACTATGGTTGCTGGTGGGTGGAGTGACAGTGTGTTTTCTCGTGTCCTGGTGAGTCATGATAAGAAATTTAATTGTGACTATGACTTGATAAAGATGCTTTGTTTTGCTAGCAAGCACACTGCAGTGACACCTGCTAGCATTGCAGAGGCTGTTGTGTCCCCTAGCAGAGCCCCTTGCTCTTAGAGCCACTCTACAGGTAGCTTGCAACTTAAGCTGCTGTTCTCACTTCTGATACTGTCAGGTGCTTGGGGACACTTTCCTTTCTTCTCTCTCTGGCTCCCTAGGCTCTATCAAAAGTGTGAATCTGAAACCAAACAAAATAAAGCTTCAGTCCACATCGTTGCTCAGCCTTTACATGTACATTTTCCTGTTCTGAGCTCTTTTAAACTGCAGCTATCAGAAGGAATAAAATAGTGCATCACCTAGTAGAGTACTGAAGTGATCATCCAAGCAATTTTCTTCTCCCTGAAGCCAGACAGCCAAAGCTTTTTATTACTGACTGACTGAACCTCTTGTGTCTGTCTGTCTAGGTTGCTGGGCCACCTTGTTGTCACGATTTATGATGTTAGAGGTTTTTGATTTTTGGCAAACCAGAAATGCTGATTTAAATATAATACTTACATTTCAAAAACTGTTACCTAAGATATATCAAAAATAACCCAGCAATTTTATATTATTCATTCTTTTGGGGGGAGGGAGGTATGTTGGGTTTTTGTCTGATTTATTTTTTGGAAGGGGAAGAGGAGAAGAGGGGTTGTAGAAAGCTCTAGTAGGCATCTGGCAGACTGAACCTGAAACTCCTTAATTCATACACCCATCAGTAAAACAGTCTGGTTAAAAAAAAACCCTTTTGAATAGCTTTCAGCTCATTTGCAGGACCAATATTGGGAAATACCATCCCAATTTATTGTTATTTTAGCCTACAGGATGTGTTTTTATGCTCTGTGTGAGAGCTAGGCTGATGTCCTTTGTGCCTGATCCAGAGTGATGATGGCATTGTTGCCTTTTAATAGTAGGGCCTTGATTTGCCCACTGCAGTGTTATGTAAATGTTCATTAGGTGTATTTGCATTGTCTGGAATTGTTTTATAGGTAAAGATGCAGTTATGTGTTATTGTAAATAACCAAACCAGTTATTTTTTGTCTCTACCACCTGAGAGAGAGTATGCAGCAAAACTTAGGGGGGTGGGGGGGGGGAAGGAAATAGTCTTTTTCACATGGAAATTACATTTAGAATGAAAAAGGTTGATGATAATCTGATAGAGTGAACTAGTGATAAAATATACTTTTCATACCTAAGCAGCAAGAAGCTGTTGGGTGTGAGCAGAATCTGTATTTAACACAAAGGTGAGGCTGTTTAACCCTTCATAGAATCACAGAATCCTAGAACAGTTACAGCTGGAAGAGACCTTGAAGCTCATCAGTGCAGCCTTTGTCCTAGCCCTAGCAACCTGCTCAATGATGCCTCCCAATGCAACATCTACCTGTCTCTTAAACACCTCCAGGGATGGTGACTCAAGCCCCTCCCTGGGCAGCCTGTTCCAATGGCTGACAATCCTTTCAGGAAAGAAATGCCTCCTAATGTCTAGCCTGAGCCTCCCCTGGGGCAATTTCCATCCATTTCCCCTTGTCCTATCACTCTCCACCAGGGAGAACAGAGCAGTCCCTGCCTCTCTACAACCTCCCTTCAGGGAGTTCTAGAGAGCCAGGAGGTCTCCCCTCAACCTTCTCTTTTGCAGGCTAAACAGGCCCAGATCCCTCAGTCTTTCCTCCTCAGGCTTATGTTCTAAGCCCTTTAGCAGCTTGGGAGCCTCTGNTCCAGTGATAGCACAAGGGGCAGTGGGCACAGACTAGAACACAGGAAGTTCCACAGAAACATAAACAAAAGCTTTCCTGTGAGGGTGTTGGAGCACTGGACCAGGCTGCCAAGAGCTTGTGGAGTCTCCTTCCCAGAAAATGTTCAAAATCCACCTGGATGTGATCCTGGACAACCTGCTCTAGGTGAACCTGCTTTGGGAGGGGGATTGGACTAGATGATCCCCAGAGGTCCCTTCCAACCCTTGCCATGCTGGGATACTGAAATAGCATAGAGTTTAGCACTGTAACTGCCTACGTATAATTAAAGGAGGAGGGAGAAACAATCTTCAGCTGTAACACTAGCACTTTTTTTTTTAAAAATAAACCTTTCTGCAAGGTGCAGAATGCCTTCTTTTTCTAGGAGGAGCTGGAAATGCTCAGCACCTCCAGGCTTGGGTCCATAGTGGGCAGCAGTATGAATTTAC
>VWZO01020151.1:126869-140104 GCA_013396975.1 Bucco capensis
CCTCCAGGGATGGTGACTCAAGCACCTCCCTGGGCAGCCTGTTCCAATGGCTGACAATCCTTTCAGGAAAGAAATGCCTCCTAATGTCTAGCCTGAGCCTCCCCTGGGGCAATTTCCATCCATTTCCCCTTGTCCTATCACTCTCCACCAGGGAGAACAGAGCAGTCCCTGCCTCTCTACAACCTCCCTTCAGGGAGTTCTAGAGAGCCAGGAGGTCTCCCCTCAACCTTCTCTTTTCCAGGCTAAACAGGCCCAGATCCCTCAGTCTTTCCTCCTCAGGCTTATGTTCTAAGCCCTTTAGCAGCTTGGTAGCCTCTGTCCCCTCTCCAGCACCTCCATGTCCCTCTTGGAGTGAGGGGCCCAAAACTGGATGCAGTACTCAAGGTAAATGTTATGGGTATTAAAACTGCCCTGTAATGGGTAACTACTAGTGATTAACAGCTCATACTGAGTTGGATGATGGGCTGTTTGTTCTAATTTTCAGGAGCTGGTAGATTGCAATGATGTGTAAAGCTAATTATTAGGTTTTGTATCTTGATTTCTGCAACATCAGTGAGGCAAACAGTGCACCTGAGAACTCCTTTGAAATCAGGTCAGGTGTTAATCTTAGGGTGGGTTAAATCTTGCTACTCTCTCCATAATTCCCATGTTCAGGTCAGAGACAGGACATGATTTACTTATTCTGCAGCTTCTGTGGAGATGTCCTGTCTGCTTCCCACCAGGTGAAACAGTTTATGAGAAGTGTTAGGCACACAAAATAGACACAAACAAATCTCTTGTTGGTTAGAAAATCCTGGAAATCCTCAGTAAAAATTAAGAGTCTTGGGATATATCTTATTCCTTCCCCTAATGAGGTTCTGTGAGTGTCTGTGGCCTGTCAGTTAACTGACTAATGACCAGGGATTTCACTTTGAAAAGGAATGTATTTTACTTGTAGAATGAGAATCTCTCTGGATAGAGAGGACCGGTGCCTTTGGAAATTTAAGTACACAAATGGTGTAATCCCATCCTGTGAACTTCCAGCCTTGCAGTGGTTCTTTGGGAAGAGCTGAGGCAAAGCCAGAGGAAGAGTTGGAAAGGAGCTTGGATTCCTTGAGGACAGAGTAGACTGAAGACTCTTGTCCTGAAAAGAGGAAGGTAGAAATCCTGGGTAACATCTTATAGCTGCTCCCTTGTTTTACCTCCTGTAGAGCAGAAAACACCTTGCAAGTTCATGCTAGCTTACCGTTTGATGTCTTGGGAGCCCAAGTAAAAAAAACAACCCCACACAACTTTTCTTGTGGGGGCTGTGAGGGAAGTATTTTCTCTTCATTTGGTTCCAGTCTCACATGCCAGCTCTTCTCCCTGCCTAGGCAGAGTCTGCTAGACTAGGACTGTTTTGTTTCTGAAAACAATTTCCCCCCTCTGGAAATATTCTGTTATGTTGCTGAATCAAAGATCCACATTTCAGGGCAGATGATTTAAATGCAAAAGCAGTATTTGTATCAGACGGGAAAAGCAGGCTGCTGTTGGCAGCATAACCCATACAGGAAACTGAAGGACAAAGCCAAGTTTTGTTTGTTGCCCTCTTTTCTTTCTTTTCTGTTTTTAACCAGTTAGTTCTTTAGGCTGCCTCTGCCTGCCTTTTTACTTTCTACCACTTACCTGTACTCCCCGAGTGCACTGATGCTACCACTCCTAGGTAAGCCATGCCATGCCATGCCAGCTTTGTCAGAGGACACTCCCCAAAGCACCTACTGCAGTGGACATGGACTTCAGTGCTTGATGCTGTGCTCTACCTCACAGCAGTGCCCTGCCTCTCGCTGTGCTCGGGTTTACTCTGCTCTGCTGACACCTCCTCTGGAATACTGTGTCCAGTTCTGGAGCCCTCAACACAGAAAGGACATGGAGCTGATNGGCATTGCTGGGCAGCCCGAGAGCCTTCCTGGGCAGCACTCCTGTCTCCTTGGGAGGGCAGATGGTACATGTGAGCCAGGCAGTATGGCTTCTGGAGGGAGGTGACTTCCAGGGAGGTGAATTTTTCCTTGGACCTGCCAGCTCCAAATCAGTGTAGACAGAGTTCTTTTGATGTGACAGCGCTGTAGATTCAACCAGTTTCCTGTGTGCTTCAAAGCAGTTGTCAGTACCTCGAGCAGGTGGAGCGAGTGCTTTCGGATGCTGTGCTGAGGGCCAGGCTGCTTGAAGCACTGCCTTGGCCCAGTAGGTCATCTGTGACTTGAGCGATAGCATGCAGCTTAACAAATGTACCCTTCTTTTGTCTGGAATGGGAGAGCTACATCTGTATCTAGTGAATAAGAGACAAAAAATGCACATCTTTGAAGCAGATGGTTAAAAAATAAATAAATGACAAGATACTCTGAGATATCAATGGCATTGATAACAAGAGCAGAGGGCCTGGCCCATTCTGCTATCTGTGAACAAACCCCTTCATCTTCTTGTTGCAGATGTGCATATTGAGCACGTTAAAGAGTGTGTTAAGCAGATTGTCTGCTCCATGGGGATATCTAAAGCAATTCAGAAGTTCATTGCTGTCAACTTTGTGTTTGGACAGTAGGCTAGAAGAGGGGCACAAAAACAAACAAAAAAACCCCACAAAAACAAGTCAGAAGGAGAAAAGAAGCAGGTTTTAATGATTCTATAGAGGTGGCAAAATGAATAATCAGTCTAGTCATCCTGTAGTCTGTTTGAACTGAGAAACCATATTTCTGCTATAAAATAATCTAGTAGCTCCTTAAACAGGATGAAGTTTCTTTTGTAGGTAAATGTTCTTAATTTAATCAGTTAAAAAAATCACATTTCTGTGGTTTGTGTTTTTTAACATTAATGTGCTGTAGTGTGTACTTGTAATTTTTGAGGCAGTTATTTTATCTGCCACAGACAGGTGGTTTATGGTCCTTTTTCCTTATTCACAGCTATTAATAACATATGCAGCCCATGGACATTCAGGAATCTATGCACAGTTCAGTTTCACTGAATACTGCAATATCCCATTCTAACCATTAAAAACAGTTATCACAAGATAACATTAGGTCAGAACACAGAGTAGGCTGTTTAAATCCTATTACTGATTGCTGCTTTGTAAATATTTTCTTCAGTTGTGTTTAAACCATGTGCTACTGGCTTCCAGAAAAGATGGCCTGGCCACATCATTTGAATGGAGGTGTCTGGCTTTGGCTGCCCAGTTGAAAGTATGTGCTTGTACAGTTTCAGTTCTTACACAAATAATCTGATTGCAGGCTTTGTGAAGGCAAGGCTGCATCTGCAGTTACATCTTCCCAAGTGGAGAATATTTCCTCAGCTACTACAGAAGTTACTATGGAAGTTAATGTTTTTATTAATGAACTTTATTAATGCAGGACTTATTCTGGAATTTATGCAGATGTAGAAAGCAAGAAAGATTTGGGTTTACAACTGAATTTTCAATCAGTTTAGCTTGTGTGTGTCCTGTAGACATTTTGTAGTCTGCCACCCACCCTCCCCATGGGATGGATTGGTACTACCAGCTGATGTGTTCTGTTTGTAAAATGTGAGGTAATCACTCCTGTCCTAACATCTGTAGAAACGTATTTGGGAATACTGAAAAGAAAGAACAGATACAAGAACCACCTTTTTCTTTTTTTTTAAGCACTGTCTAATTTATTTATTAAGTTCTGCATATTTTTCTATACTGCTGTTGCTTTCATTGACTGTGTGTATATGCATGTGCATGCATTAAGTTCTTCAAGAACAATTTTATTTGAGACTGAACTTGTTGGAATCCTAGGAAAACAAAATCATTGTTTTTCCCCTTCTGTTTAAACTATGGTATTTGATTCCTCTTGAGCATGTATTCATTATCTTAACACAGAAACAACCTCCCTTCCCTGTGCTCAAAATCAACATTATTGCTGAATTCCCAGGCCTAGGAGAATACTGGTTGCATTGCAAGCAAAGAATTTACCATTCTGTATGGTAGAAGAAACTGGCAATTAGTATGAAAAGGGTTAATCATATTACCCCTGTTTAAATACCTCTTTGCTTTGCCTGCCCTGTGCTTGCAAAAGAAGGCACAATCAAGTGGCAAACCTGTGTTTTTGTTCCTTTTCAGGACTCCCTGGCAGGCCCACGACACAGGCAACTGCTGTAGCTGTACATTGCTATTCATTATTGATGACTTGGGGCCAGGCAGGCAGCACACAACACAGGCACTCTAGATTACCATACTGGGGGCTGGCTTTGGGGGGTGGGCTACCTGCCTGTGCACACCCCCTCCCACGTGCCTCTGCTGCTTGCTTGGGTTTGGCTTTTGAAATACTCCGTTCTGAGAGGAAATCTTCTCTGGGAAGAATAGTGAAAATTGAATGGGCTGTGTGATTCACTTTAGAAAAACAGTTGAGGGCACTTAAACTAAAGGAAAAGCAGAATCTGGGAGTGAGCTCACTCTCAAAGCACTTCTTAATAGCTTAACTTTCCAGCAGACCTGGGAGTAATCCTGAAGGGTCCTGAGCATCACTTACCCCAGGGCATTTGGAGGATATTTCCTACCTTACAGAGTGTAGTTAGCACCATGGCCTAAGAGACATTTTCCTCACAAAACCAATGTAAGCTGTCTTATTTATCTATAACAATAATTACAGACAAACTATGCTGTTGTTTTGTCTGGGGGGATGGGGTGGGATGATATCTCATTTCATGGATACTATAGACCAAACCCACAGTTTGGGTGAGTATGAGAATTGTGCCAGCACTTCAGTGATATGTTTTAAGTGGTATTTCTGAATCATCAAGAGCCCCTTGCAATGCCAAGGAAGTGTTTTACTACTACTGATTCATTATTTATTCTTTCAGGTTTTTATTGGCACAACACTTCTGCCCATTATATAAAGTTTTTCTATTTTTCCATATGTCAAAGAGGGGTTGTACAGCATTTCATACTTGCACTGTTTGAGGTTCTTGACTTGAAGAAAAATGAGGGAGATAGAAGGGAGTTTATGAGGGATTAAGAGGGAGATTAGGAGGGAGAAAAATGAGGGAGATTATTTGAACATAATGTTTATGTTAATAAAATGAGGTGTACTTTGTTTCATATGTTGATGGTATGTTTATAAAGAAACTGTTCTACTTAAACAGTTTGGATTTACAAGGAAAGCTATAAAAAGAAATAAGGAGAATCAGTTTCAACAATTGCTTATAACTGCTCATTTCTGTAGTATGTGTCACTGCTTTTCTCTCAGCTTTCTGTAATATTTCCTTTATGCTTCTGTTCTTTCATGCAACTGATCATCACAGCAGGAGAAGTTAATTTGCAGTTTAGTTAACTCAAAGCTTATTGTATTAATATTTGTTAAATATTCAATGGAATAAAATAGTGAATGTTGGAGTATGTTTAGGTCCAGCACACAAGAAAGGACAGAAGAGGGACCTTGCTTTGTCAGATCTCTGACTTCACTCTTTCAATTCTGGTTTACAGAATAAACCATAATATATCCCCCTTTAAAGCAAGACTGGTATAGATCTTAAAAACTGCATTCTCTTGTTTTGGGAAGGAGAGGTGAGAATCCATTCCAGGGCAAGAAGGGCACTTAGCTATTCCAAAAAAACCCCAGCATCAAGTCAAAGCAGAATGTTTGCTGAGTGTATTCCATGCATTTCTGTGGGTCTGGTTTCTCTTGTTGTGGCTCAGTACTCCCTAATGTGTTTCAAAATACAGAATCAGATAGATGGCTAATTTAACAGCACAACTTCTGGTTGAGGAGGTTCTTTTCCCTGGAAGGTCCCACAGCACCATCTAGTGTGCCATCCTTTCCTGCTGCCGATGGGTTGTGATGGCAGAGGTGCTGAGGCTGGCACGCTTTGCTGGTCATGTCTTCTTAGGAGTTAAAAATTAGGTTTTGCTGGTTACTTAACATAGATCCAACTACAGGAGGAATTTAGGTCCTTTGTAACTTTCTTCTGAAAAAAAAAAAAACAGGCTTAAAAATGAGGTGGAAAAGTAACTTTTCTAAAATGCATGTGTTACTGCATTTCTGTTTTCTACATACAAAACAAAAGGTGATGTGGTGGTGCACTGGTCACACTGCACTAACACACCTTGCACCTAGCATACACCTCAAAGCATGTAACTGTGAGTTTATTAGAGCCTTACTATACATTAAACTCTTTATTGAGAAAGGGCTATGCTTACACCTACAGGGATCCTAATCCTACAAGCTGTGCATCTTTCCTCCTCAGCCCCACTGACCTCTGTGCTGTAGGAAACTACCTAAAGGATTGTGTCCAAGTGGTTTTTGCAAAGACAAGAGGATTGCTCTGAAAAATGCATGGGTGCAGATGATTGAGAGGATCCTTTCTCTCTTTCATGCCTCCCCTAGGGAAGACCCACCTAATGGCAGTGTATAAATTCAGTTCCCATGCTGACATGCAGAATTATAGTGGTCTTGTTCTCTGCTAACACTGTGTGAGAAGTAAATTGAAATCACAACAGCCAATGGTTTAGTGAGCTGGAATTTTAGAAAAGTATTGTGCATATGAGGAAGTTTTGGAAGATTCTCACTGAGGTGGGAGATTTATGAGGAAAGACTGAGGGATCTGGGCCTGTTTAGTCTGGAAAAGAGGAGACTGAGGGGAGACCTCATTGCTCTCTATAACTACCTGAGGGGAGGTTGTAGGGAGGCAGGAATTGGTCTGTTCTCCCTGGTGGAGAGTGATAGGACAAGGGGAAATGGATTGAAACTGCCCCAGGGGAGGTTCAGGCTAGATATTAGGAGGAATTTCTTTACTGAAAGGGCTGTCAGCCATTGGAACAGGCTGCCCAGGGAGGTGCTTGAGTCACCATCCCTGGAGGTGTTTAAGAGACAGCTGGATGTTGTGTTGGGGAGCATCATTTAGTGGGGTGATAGGGCTAGGAAAAAGGCTGGACTTGATGATCTTCAAGGTCTCTACCAGCTGTAACTGTTCTATGATTCTATAAAGAAGAGGAGAAAAGTCTTGAGGCCAGGAACGATGGTCAGGAAAAGCAACAGTAGAGGAAATAGGGAACAGTTGGAGCTTCAGGCTTTGCAGTATCATTGAATGCACTGAAGATGTTAACAAGGCTTGAACGTGTTGCACAAGAGAGAGGTGCACTGAAGATGTTAACAAGACTTGAATGTGTTGCACAAGAGAGAAACAACAAAAAGTTGTAGGAAGGTGTTACAAGTTTGAAGGGGCAATGTGGCTTGATCCTTTTCCAGATCTGTGAGCAAAGGTCTGCCAAAATCATCTCCTGTGGTCACACACAGCACTGTGGAGCTGCTGCAGTTGCAGGGGGTACAGCCAGAGCAGTCACCTATTGTAGGAGCTACTCCACGCTCTGCCAGGCAGCTCCCATCTAACTGAATTTCTTTTACTTAGTCTTAAAATATTGCTGATGTAGGTTATGAGGTTAGAGGGTGTTTGATGGAAGCACTCATTCCCAGCTCTTACTGAGACTTTTGCTGTGTTTGTGCATTGTTCCAGATGCTATTCCAGTATTGCATGCGAAGCTCCACAAAGTTTTTAGAGTTGCTGTAAAACTTTAGGGTCCTAACTACTGTGTTGTTAACTATTCTTTTGCTGTGGAAGAATAAAATTTCTAATGTGTTGAAGATGCCCTCTGCTGGGAAGCCAGGCAAATGAGGCTTGTCTGGAATTACATCTTTCTGAAGTACTCTTTTCATGCTCTTGGCTTAACTCTGAATCCCATACTGGACTCTGATCCCTTAACCTTACTGAAAAAAATGCTTTCTCCTTTTGGTTTTATTCTTTACACTCCATCTGTGACAAGTGTTGTAGTGTTAATGTCAGGAGTTCAGAAGACTTTATTGCTTAGTTTCTAGGTTCTGATGTGATAGAAGCACATTCTGGCTGCTTGCATTCCTTTTGATTCAATTTTGATTTCATACTTGTGTGAAATACGTGCAAGGGGAACATCTGCAGTTAGTTATTAACAAAGAGTGGAAGTGCTTTTGCTTTCTATTATTATCTGATGCTTGTAAGCTTTTTAATGTTTTGTGTGTGTAGTTCTTTTGTTGTTATGGTTAGTTGGTTGGGGTTTTTTACTTGGTGTTGTTTATCTTTAAATTTCTCTTCCCACAGTAGTGACCATTAGGTTGACACACCAGAACAAAGGTTGTACAATGTCTGGAACAATTCAAAAAGGACTATGCATAATATCAGAGCTGATAAGCAACATTTTGCACAGATATTGGGGAGCTGTGACCAGTCTGAAGGGTGAGGGTTGGGAGAAGCTGTGTACTCCTTCATTTAGCTAGACAGAACTGGCTTTGAGTGCTGTCATGGTCTTTACAGTCTTTATTATGGTCTTCAAAACACTGAACCATAAACTTCTTGACCTTTAGGAGAGCCCACTCCAATCTAAATTTCCCCTCCTTCAGCCTATNAATGAAGTTTTTTTAATAAATTAAAAAATAAATTTAATCTTTATTATTTAAACTTCATTTAAATAATAAATGTTTCAAGGTAAAGTCTGTCTCTCATGTTGTAATCAGAAAAACTGCAGAGTTTTGGGGGGAGATGGGGTGTGGAGGGATGTGCTGAGGTGTTTTGGTTGCTCTCTTTTCCAAAATGTGCCAGTGACTCTTGAAATATGAGAAATACAGAGAGGAAGATTGAGTTTCAGTTCTCATTCATGCTTGTCTTCTGGTGAAATGATCCATAGTTCACAGCTGGATTTTTTGCCCCTTACTCTATCAGTAGTAATGGAAATGCTGCCCAGTTAACTTTCCACAAACCTTTATTCAGTTTATAATCTGTCACAGTTTACACTGTTTTGCTCCTTTTGTGTCCTGCTCTGATGAAGCATTCAAGAACATCTGTAGCTTTAAGCACAAGTAGATCATTGATTTCAGAAAATACACATTTGTTCAGAACCTTGCCTACAAAACCCATGTGGTTGGTTGTTTTCAGCCCTGCTTCTTCAGACAAATCAGCCATGACTTTGGTTAAGGGTTTTTCACTAGTGAGTGCCACATGTGTGTCATACTGATGACCTGTAAGAATGAAGAAAAATTGCATGGGAAATTTGTGGGTAAAGGGAAGGAAGGAAAGTTCACATGTATTTCATGCCTCATTACAATAATCCTTACTTGTCTTCTACCATGTGTCCCTCTGGATCTGTGCCCACCTTCCTCTCGCTATCTGCATAATTTGTTACTTAATGATTTGCCATCATAGTTTCATATCTTTTAGATTATTTGCTTTTGCTATCTGATTTGGCAGCCATTTCCATGTATTGATTCTCCATATTCTTTTGGAGGATGAACACCTTTTAATATCTGCTCTTCAGCAATGCTGTACTGGATGAAACCTTTTAACATCTTTATTCAAGGCATCTAACAATTAAATGGATCTCCAAGTACATCCTTGCTGTTAAAGCCTATGTATATATTCGGTATATGCACATGCTTGCACACACTAACCTCTGTGTAAACTCTCTTGATTAGGGCATGTTCCATGTAAAATAAATGTGTTTACAGGTATCTGTGTATTCAGACTTCTGTGTTGTGTCAGTGTCTCGGGTTAGGCTGAGAGTCTTTTCTTCCTTTTCCACTAGAACCATTGAAATATATTCTGTCAGTCTTTCACATCAGAGGTGTAAATGGATTTCTTGAAAGTTTTTGTGCTGACAGCAAAGGGCAGTCACTTTACAACTTTGACTCCATTGTGGGCAGCAGTCAGAAAGCTTAACACTCCACCCGAACTTTGAAGATGCTAAAACTGTGTAATGACCTTGCATTCTCAAGGGCAGATGCTCAGCTTCTGCTCCAAGTGCTAATCTACAATCTGGTTATCTCCAGACACTGTATTTGACAGCACTTGCCTGCAAAGCAAGGCAAGGAAAAGCATAGTCAAATTTGATTACTTTTTCTTCTCTGATGGTCTTAGTGTCCAATGGATTTAGAAATGATAGTCTTTATTTTAATTTTTAGCTTCCTTTGTGCTTTTCAGCCTGTCATAGTCCTAGAAAGCAGCCACAGTGCCAGTGTCAGGCTGCTCTCATCTTTGTAATGCCTCTGCTAGAGCATGAGCTGGACTGGGTAGATAACTTTTTCCTTCCACTTTTTCTTTATTCCAAGTGAATCAAATCTTGGTTTTACCTTCAAGCCCTAAGTAGTTGTCTGTATTTTCTTTTAGTAGACTTTAGACTCAGTGTGCTCTATGTGTTATTCTTTAGTTGAGATGCATCACGTAACGCTTATGAGCGTATTAAGGAGCATGTTTTTAATGAAGAGGTGATGTGTTGAAGCAAGGCACTGGGTGCAGGGAGAGGTAATACTGGAGTCATGTAAATCCTTCCTCAAATCTGAAACAGGAACCTGAAAAGAAGGACTTCTGCACATAAAAGCATATCAGTGTTTCCAGGTAACATATAAATGGGCTTTATGTGCCACAGTTTTTCTTCCTTCAACTCCCTCAGTTGGTCTGGCAATAAAGGTTCCCTCCCTTAGCAAATCTTGCCTTGCTTGCACCTGTAAACCATCACAGTCAACAGAGCACTATTGGCTGAAGAAAACCCCAAACCCCTTTGGTTTTAATGTAATCCCTGTGGTTTTTCAAACTGGCACTCCTTATCAAAATAAAACATTAACATCCAATTACTCTGATTTAACATCAGCATCTATTTTTTAATATGAACTTGTCTGTTCTGTCAGGTAATTGTTTAGCTTCCCAGGGAATTCAGTATGTGTTGCAAATGGGAAAATTCAGCCTTGTAAATCCTCTCTGTGGTGAGGCAACAGGAAACTTGCTTTTGATTATTAAAATCACCAGGTTTAATAGCAAAATTTTGTAAAGGATTGCTAGAATTGACCTTTTGAATGTTAGATTTTCAACAAGCTCAGTCAGGAGTCTATATATGAATTACACCAGGATTCTCTTCCTCTTTGCTTACAGAATTAGGAAGGTAACATTTCCTTTTGTGACACGTGCTTTGAATTAGCAGTGACTGTTGCCTGTTGTGTTAATATCACCAAGCTTCTGAAGCAAGCATATACCAAGTCACTCTACCATCCTAAAGACAAGGACATCATTTTTATTTATCAACAAGATAAAGGGGAAGGTTGTTTTGGTTTGGTTTCTTTTTTTTACCTTTGCATTGTTTGGTAATGTATAGAAGTGCTGTGAAATGTACTGAGGCATGAAGCGCGTAAGAAATGACTAATGGTGCTGAATCAATGAGTGCCATCAGGCTTTCAGAAGGACTGCCTGTACTCACCAGCTGCCAATGTGCTCTCTTCTCCCTACACTTAGTGCTCATTTGGAGTACAGGATGCTTTTGGTGTGTCAACTCCCACTCCATCCACACTCCTCTTTGCTCCCGTGAAGGTCTGAAGGTGGAGCCCTGCTGCAGTGGTGTTCTGCCATCTCCAAGTTACAGGATCCTTAGGGAATACTCAGGCACTTGGTAATATTTGAACCTTGAAGTGTAGTTTTCAGTGGGAAAAGGGGAAGAAGGGGTAAGTTTGGCTCACCTGTTGTTAGTCGTGGCTAGGCTTGGCGAACGAAGCTCCAGGGAGGGNTAGTAGTGGATCATAAAAGCCAGAGTTTGGTCATTCCAATGAAGTGAGTCTGTTGCATCTACATTATACAGATCTTACTATCAGTTTTCTAAGTGTAGTAGGTGCTCCTGCACACAAATGTCAGTTCAGTTCTTGGTGCCCCCTGCCTTCCTCAATTTCTATTACTTTCTCTATAGCTGGTATACTTGAACACCTCTATTTCTTCATAACTGTTATCTGCATTTTGGTCTAAGCCCCTCTGTAAACAGTGAGTGACTTCCCTGAAGCAATTCTTAATGCTTCTCCTTTCTAGTCTCTAGTCTTTTATGATCTATCTCAGCTGTGACACTTGCAAAAAGATAAATGATTATGGATAGCTAGGCTGTGGGGCAGTCAGACAAGGCATATATTATTTATTTTAAAATATGTTTTTAAGTTCTGCAGAGCCTTCAATTTGCACAGCTTAACCATTGCCTTTTCAGTCCTTCTCTTCTCTCCTGCTATCACTGGTGGCATTTGCTTGTTGCATTTTGTTTTCAGACCCCAACAGGAACTCTCTCAGTGCCTAATGGGCTGTCCATTTCTTGTGGATTCAGAAAGCAAATACAAAACTAGTCCTATAAGATTTTCCTTTATATTGGATTCCAAAAGCTTGAGGTAAAGGTGTGTAACTCAAGTATAAATGAAAAGCAGTGGAGAACTGTGGTTGTTGTTTGACTGTTGTTTTGCTTGGAGCTAAAAACAAACAGAAAATAAGGATCCTTTTAGATGGGTGTGAGCAAGCCTTGGACTTTTGTCCATTAGACAATAAAGTTTGGGAATAGTTGAAAGAGTAGTTATTCTTGAGACCTATCTGGATGAAGAATAGTCTGGGCTTAGAGGAGTTCTGAGCAGGCTTTGTGAGTTAGCATGCATTAAATGATAGAATCATTTTATTGAGCAGTAATAAAATATTGAAGTAGGATAGAAGGATGATGGGGAATTGCTGTTTGCAGCTATGAAACTCATGCATGTCATCTGAACTCTCAACCCAAAGAACTCATTTTAAGATTTGCTCTCATGAAACTTAAAATCCTCTATTTTGTCCAGTCATCAGCTTTAAACCTGTTCCTTGTCAGTGAAGACAACAAATCTTTTTGCTTATGTCTGCTTGGGGGATGTGGAAAGCTGAGGTGGTCCTGTGTGATTAAATTAGATGAAAGACTTGCCTTCTACCAGTGAGATGTGAAGTCTAATCAAGTGAAATGAGTTTTGAGATCTCAGCTCCTTTCCTTGGGGACTATCAGTTTACATTACACACTCAGGACACTCAATTCATCACAGCTGATGTGGCTTTGGCTCAGGAGAGGACCTGGCACTGGGTAGCATGGGACTTGATCACAAGTCCCCACCCAAGGAGGAGCATCTTAGGGTAGATACAGCCCAGGGAGGAGAGAGCTTGAATATTTTTTTTAAATAGATCATCTATCATAGAATCCTAGAATGGTTTGGGTTGGAAGGGACCTCTGGAGCTCATCTAGTCCAATCCCCCTGCAGTGGGCAGGGACATCCCCAACTAGAGCAGCTTGCCCAGAGCCCTGGCAAGCCTCACCTGCAATGCCTCCAGGGATGGCAACTCAACCACCTCCCTGGGCAACCTGGGCCAGTGTTCCACCACCCTCGTGGGGAGGAACTTCTTTCTAATGTCCAGTCTAAATCTACTCTTCTCCAATTTAAAAC
>VWZO01020151.1:140116-184034 GCA_013396975.1 Bucco capensis
AGAATGTTAGGGGTTGGAAGGGACCTAGAAAGATCATCTAGTGCAACCCCCCTGCCAGAGCAGGATCACCTAGACCAGCTCACACAGCAATGTGTCCAGGCAGCTCTGCAATGGCTCCAGACAAGGAGACTCCACAGCCTCCTGGGCAGCCTGGGCCAGTGCTCTGGCACCTGCACTGCAAAGAAGTTTCTCCTCAGGTTAATACTAAACCTCCTGTGGTCCAACTTGCTCCCATTCCCTCTTGTCCTGACAAAACATTTCTGTATGTCAGATCTTTTTTGAGTAAAGGGGCTTAGGTGCAAAATGGGGAAAGCTAGAGTTAGATACTTGTACCAAGTATAGCTTTTAAAATGATCAGCATGCAGTTGTTAAAGAACATACACAGTAAACAGCAAAGTTGAACTTCTTGTTATCTCATTTTTATGATGTTCAATGATGCTTGTGTTTTCTTTGTACTAAGATACAAGGAAGTAAAGAATATTCTGCTTCCCTGACTAACAGACTTTTTTTGTTTCTTCCAGGGCATTGTTATAACTCCACTTCTGCTTCTGCTTTTTGTAAGTATCTTGATCTTAAGATGTCTTCTGACTGGGTAATCTTGCACCTGTTTGACAATATATTTAAGAGATAAACTTGGGAGCTTTAGCAACAAGGCATCACTTCAATAATGAGGAATATTTTTCTGGTCAGTGTTTGATATGAGATGCTTCCTAGAAAGGCCATCAAAGTGTGTCTGAGTGACTGCAAACAGCACCTACACTTCATTCTAAGAGGACCAAACCCCCTTGTTCTTGCAGATTTACAAACCCATATGCTATTAGTCAAGTTGGATAAAATACAAACACTGGCCAAGTAAGGTGATCATTCAGGAGATCTCTTGGGGAGATTTCACATGCAGGAGCTGGACAAGATCCCACTGATCCAAAATGGATGACAGGCCAATTGGGAAAGCACTGTTCAGATAAACAGAGCATCACTCTTGGGCTGCTAAGCTCATGGGTATTTTTGTTGTAGAGGTTAGTAAGAGCAGCAAGCAGCAGCAAGATAAATTACTGAAGTCCCTGTGTATCACTAAATGTGATGCTGCTTCATTCCTGTTAGTTCAAGATTTCATTTTCAAACATCAGTTTTTCAGTCAGAGCTTTTGGTTCCTTACAGTTCATGGTAGAACAGAAAGGCTGATAACCAAGTTTTATCTTCACTTTCTATAAAAGTGTGGATGTTAGTCCACAATGAAGAGGCTTTAACAAGTGGATAGTGCTGCTTTAGTAAAGCCCCTGCCAGTTAGGAAGTTTGGGTGCCTGAGGATTTGCTGGCACAACTGTTATGCTACAAGTTACTGAGGACGATGGCTTTGTGAAGAGCAAGAAAGCAGGCTGAAGCACTCCAAGGACTTCAGGAGAGGTTTACATTGTCTTTTGTGTTTATCTTCCTGATTGCATTGTGTGTAAGCCAGCAGCCTGGAAAGGGAGTAAGTGTGAGGTTCGTTGGTAAGTGGCATGCAAATGGCTGTTTATAGTAGGGCTGCTTAAGCAGCATATGTGCTGTGTGTAAATATAGCAGTGTATACTGAACTGGGATAAACAGTTGTGTGAGAGTGGGTGTAACATTAGCAGCTATTGCTTCAGCAGAGCTGTGTGGGAAGAGCTGGTTTACTATAACAAACTGTAATCCATCTGATGTAGCTGTGTTTACACAAGAACTGCTTTGAGCATATTGTATATATCAATACATACTAGGAGAACTTTCTTGATATACCTGGGACCATAGACTTACTGCAGGTTGAAAAAGATAACTGTTCCAAGAAAAATGGGTGTTTTGTTCTTCTTGCACTGAATATATTGATTCCAGATGATCTGCCTGACTGTGTTCTTTTCCTTTTCCTTCCTGTGTGGAGCATGTTTCCTCCACAGGCATTAATCCACAGATCTGTGCCTTGGTTTCTAAGTGACTTAAACTTCAGCAGTTTTTACTTTTGCTCACTGTCAGCTTTCACTCTGCTATACCTCACTGAGTTTTGGTGCTCTACATAGCCAAAAGGAGTATTTTCTCTAGAAATTGAAATCTTAAGGGATGAGCTGCATACCTTTTCCAGTAAGATAAAGATCTTTCCTTTATGGATGATAACTGCCCTATAAATTGCAGTTTTTGCTGTTATTTCTCAAAAGAGCTGGTAAAACTTGGTGTGCTAGAGCAGGAAGGCAAAGCATATGCCTCTGTTCTTCCTACTAGCCCTGGAGACACTGTTATGAGAAGTGTGTGAAATGCACATGAATTGTTGTGTGGTTTACAACATGACTTGGAGATGTTCTTCATCAGGAAAACGCACACATGAATTATTTTTTCATTGGAGTAATAAACAAACTAGTCTGGGGATGGGGGAGTTAAAAAAGCTGCATTTTCTTGTCACAAAGCCCAAAACTGGAGGACTTCTCTTGGGGTATATAAATTTTTAAAACTCCTTGAGATCTTTGCTGAGGGCTTGACACTGAAGAGCAGCCTTTCTGCATCTTGCTCAGATGATGTCCACCTTCTCTGAAGGTTCAGTGTATGCAGTGGGTGGGTATTTAGTGATCCTGTACCCTGGCAGTCTGTGGTTTGGGCTGTTTCCCTGACACATCTGGCCTGCTGGACATGCAGAGGATTCAAGCACATAGTTCACATGCTTCTGTTTGCTTGTTTGCAACCTGCTGCTCGATCCTTTCATGTGGTGCTGTGTAGTTGCTGTGGGGTGAGAAACACTGACTAGGAGTTTCCTGGTTCTCTTTTTCTGGACCATTCATTAGTTTAATCATGCAACTTAGCCTTAGTGCTTAGTTAATAAAGAGTGGAATTTTCAAGTTTTCAGATGAAACTCTCATTTGCCTCAACAGTAGCTGAGCTGGGCTTCTGAACACCATTCAGGGACCTTTCAAGTCATTGCCTTCAGTGAATTTTAGTTCCTGAATTTGGATCTCATGACTTTTCCAGAGTCATAGTACTATAGTCTGAATGCTGTACTGTATTAGTGATCCTATGTGTTAGTCTCCCTGTACAGTCATAAAACACCCTTAGTGCTGCCAGAAATAAACACATCCTTGTCCATTAGCTTGTTTTTGTTACATTATTTAACCTGCAGTTACGGTTTCAATTTTGCCCTAAGTTTGCCAGAGAATATAATGTTCTGAACTTCCTTTTCTTTTCATAATTGCCTAGTAATGTAAATAGTAATTGGCTAAACAACATTGATAAAGGCATGTTGAAACTTATGATAAATAATGTATTTCATGCAAATAATTTATCACCTTAAATGAACAATGTTGGGCATAAGATTGTCAGTTACCTTCCTGAAAAGTGTATTTCTGCTATGAAACTTTTGGTGTAAAGCTTACTCAAAAGAAGCATTCTAAGAGTGTCTGATTGATTTAGTGAAACCTTAACTATAATGCCTAGAAACATAATGACTAGACTGTATCCTTGTGAGGGTGCCTGGCTAGGCTTCACCACAGATACCTATGATTAACATTTTTTCCTAATAATATGATGTCGAATCTGACTTCCAGATGTGTTAATCAGCAATATCATCATCCTGACTATAACCTTATTATTAATGGTTAATATGCTGTATTCCCAGCAAAGATGTTATAAATGGGCAGTGTCCCATAAACTATATATAATTGATTAGAGTTCATATATGTGGTGAGCAGAAATGTTGAAACAGAGTGCTGTAAGATACATCAGTTTCAAGTTAACATGAGGTTATGCTGTTCACATTTCTTTGCAACATTCTGCAGTGTTTCATTAATGCTGATGAGGAGGCTGCGTACCAAAGCAGTCAGAGAGGGATGCTGGCTGGCTGGCTATCTTCCTTTTGTCAGGTCCTAAATGTAGCTGAAGCCAGAGGTAACAGATTAATCATGAAAGTTTTTAAAGCAGAGGAGTAAGTTTTATTTTCTCATAAGCATTTGATAGAGGAGGAACCCCAGCAACTAGAAACTGGAGTATGGACTAAATTTTGGTTTTGGAGATAACTATATTGCTATCAATAAATAATGACTACGAATAGGTTAAGTGATGCCTGAGGAAGTTAGTCACTTGGGTATGACTGTCCATCTTTACTTATCAAATGACTTGTTCTCTATGTTCAGTTTAGTTATTTCCCACTGTAACTGTAATAGCATTTTCTGATTTGTAATAACAGTTTATGATCCCAAGCTTGGAGGAGTGGCTGGCACACCAGGAGCTGTGCTGCCATCCAGAGTGACCTGGACAGGTTAGAGAGATGGGCAGGGAGAAACTTAATGACATTTAACAAGGGGAAGTGTAAAGTACTGCATCTGGGAAAGAACAAGCCCATGGATCAGTACAGACTGGGAACTGATCTGGTGGAAAACAGCCCTGGGGAAAAAGCTCTAGGAGTGCTGGTGGCTAGGAGGATGCCCATGAGGCAGCAATGTGCCCTTGTGGCCAAGAGGCCAATGGCATCCTAGGATGCATTAAGAGGAGCGTGGCCAGCAGAGCCAGAGAGGTTCTTCTCCCCTCTCCTGTGCCCTGGGGAGGCCTCCCCTGGAATGCTGTGTCCAGTTGTGGGCCCCTCAGCTCCAGAAGGATAGGGAGCTGCTGGAGAGAGTCCAGCACAGGGCCAGCAAGATCATGAAAGGAGTGGAGCATGTGCCCTAGGAGGACAGGCTGAGAGAGCTGGGTCTCTTCAGCCTGGACAAGAGGAGACTGAGAGGAGACCTCAGGAATGCTTAGAAATATGTTAAGGGTGAGTGTCAGGAGGAGAGAGCCAGGCTCTGCTCAATGGCATCCAATGGTAGGACAAGAGGGAATGGGAGCAAGCTGGACCACAGGAGGTTTAGTATTAACACGAGGTGAAACTTGTTTGCAGTGCAGGTGCCAGAGCACTGGCCCAGGCTGCCCAGGAGGCTGTGGAGTCTCCTTGTCTGGAGCCATTGCAGAGCTGCCTGGACACATTGCTGTGTGAGCTGGTCTAGGTGATCCTGCTCTGGCAGGGGGGTTGCACTAGATGATCTTTCTAGGGCCCTTCCAACCCCTAACATTCTGTGATTCTGTGATTTGAATTCTGAAGTAGGTTGCATTTGGGCACATTTACATTACTAAAAGAGTGAAGCAAAAGGTGTCATCATACAATGAAGATAATAGTGCTGTGATCTCTGTCATAACCTTCAGATGTCAGCACCTTTTTATGATGTTTGTTTGAAAGACAGAGCTTCAGCACTGCACTCTACAGCAGTTGTAGCTTTATCATCTTACTTATATGTCCTTAGATTGTAACTTCAGTCATCAAAACCAGGAATAGGTATGAATGCAGGATTATTTCCTTTGAGGGATTTCATATGCCTTTGTATTTCACAGCATGGAGGCCAGCCTGATGCCTCAGCAAGGTCATATCTCTTGGATTTGCCCTGGAAGCAGAGTGATCATAGATACTGTAGTGCCATGTAAGAGGGTGATGCAGCATGACCTTTCTTGTGTGCATGTAGCCCTGTGCCTTTCCAGTCATACCGGGACAGAGTCATTCTCTCTGTCCTTCAAGTTAGCCAAGCACAGGGACTGGCAACACCAAGCCACACAAGCGTATGAGTTTGTTGGTTGTGTTTGGTGTGTCAAAACACAAGAAGTCAGTCACCTGCACACCTGTTGGATGCAGACATGCTGCATGTTTTATGGCACAGTATCCCAGCTCTGCCACCTTCTTGGTATTACCCTCAGTGTTGAGACTCAGTGCCTGACTGATGTGGTCTCTCCATTGCTGGAAGCACAGCCAGTTAGCTCTCAAAGTAACAAAAGTCAAGGTGTGTGAATCCGTGTATTTCTATTGAAAGCCATCAAATTCAATGTTAGAGATAAGTAAGTGTTTTACATTTTGATGTACTTTACATTCTGAAGAAGCATGCCTGCAAGCCAGTTAACATAGAATGTTAAAATGCCAATGCAAAATTCATGTGTGTTTTTAAAAATACACTTGGCAAACACCTCCATGTAACTGTCACACACTGCTCCCATCTTTGCTGTTTTACCAAAGAAGATTACCATGAGATTTGTCTCAAAAGGGAATCTTCCCAAGGCTTTATCAGCTTGCTTCTTTTCTTGATTTATTCAGTGATGTTTTCTTTTCTGCTACCCTCTCAAATTTCTGAATTGTGTAGTAGGTATTTTTATGATGGCATTATGATGGTGATGCCATAAGGACTAGAAAGTAGCACTGCTGAAAGAAGGCAGGAGTAGAAAAAAGTGATATAAAATGACTGGTGAATAAGCATCTGAATTAAACTAGAAGCTGATTAAAATACTGAAGTTAAAAGCTTTCCCCTATATTCACAATTACTAAATTAAACCATTGTTCTAAAAGTTGTTGATACTTCTCAAATTTTTGCCAAGTCTTCTCCAGTCCCATGTATTTCAGATAAACCTTTTTATTAACAGGAGTTGTCATTACATTTATTTTTTTTTTAAACAGGATTTCTACACACTATGCCTTGGTTTTCTTCTCAAGCACTTGGCAAATGAGAGTTGATACCACTCAAATGAATCGTTAAATATGCAAATATTTTAGTAGCTGGAAAGCCTTGGATGTTAATAAGGAGGTTGCAGCTAATGGATTTCACTAGTATGTGACAAAAGGCTGATTACAGTGTGTGGGGAGGGAGGGGAAGCAGCATAGTGCATTAGCTGTTAACAGATCAGCTCATCCATGTGGAAGATTTAAAGTGCATCATTATTTCTACCTGGTTATTTACCTCAGTGTTTCCTTTCTCTTTAATCACTGGAAAGACAAAATTCTCTGATCTGATCCAAACTCTTTATAGTTAACCAGAACTTTGTAATGATTGCTTATTCATTTTATTTGCTTATTCATTTTATTCCTTTTTCAAATTCAGCTGTTATGATTTTGTTACATAAAATGGCTACAGATAGCAGTCAGAGAATAACAGGAACCCTCCCTAAACCTGAAACACACTAAATATTGTAAAGTTGTCTAGGTAGAAGGCTCTGAAATAGGTGGCCAAGAAGGCCAATGGCATCCTGGCCTGGAGCAGGAACAGTGTTGGCAGCAGGAGCAAGGAGGTGATCCTGCCCCTTTACTCAGCTCTGGTNATATTCCTTTCTGCTTGGCTTTGCTCTTGAAGTTTCCATCTATGCAATGCTAGGGGCATCTTTGAAGTATGCATCTTGCTTCTGCACAGCAGAAGCTAACCACACATCTTATGAGATCATAGAACCAGGATCCCAAGAGGAACCCACCCTGTCTCAAGCTCTCCACCCCTTTTCCATGCTGTGCAAATTCACCTCAAAACTAAATGTGAAAAGTAAGGATTTTTGTTCTTCCTCCACCTTTGCAGTGCTAGAAACTTGTATTTCTGGTGAGCAGAAACCTCATTTCCAGTGTTTGTGACAGGTGCTTTACCCTTTTGTCTTTGTTGCCAGTGTTATCATGCACCTCTTCTCTGCAATTTATCACCCTGGCTCAGGCACAGTGTACAATGCTACCTTCTTGGCCAGTCTTCAGCCAGCCATGCATTTCTGATCTTTAAAAGACATATACTCACTACAGTACCTGTAATTTAGTTTCTAATTATTTAAAAAAACCCAACCAAATAAAAGCCAAAACCCCACACTCCAACCAAAATATATCCTTGTAGATACACCAAGTGCTTAAGAATCCAAAACAGCTTGAAGACACTATCTTTGAAGTAATATATGAAAAAGCTGACCAGACTCTTGCTGTTTGAACTGCTGCCTTTTTCAGCAGTGTATCATACTGTTGAACAGTTTTTCATTCCTGACTTACAAACTGATTATGCACCCACTGAGCACAGAAAGTCCAATCAGTGTTTTTAGGAAAATGAGCCACTGCTGAAGTGTCATGGGTTTGTGAAGCTAGGCAAAGGGTCCTGGCATGCAGGCTGCTTGGTTACATTCACTCCTCTGTGACTCAGGCAGATTTTAAAGTTTAAAAAAATCTTCACTTTCTCTTGAAAAAGCTTCCTTGAATACACAGTAAGTAATGCTTTTAGCTCCTCAGCACATAGCAAAAAAATAAGTCCAAATACAGTTTGAAAAAACTATGGACCTTTTAAAATTTCAGAAGCTCCTACAAGAATTAAAACAACAAGCAGATCATGAGTGATATGATGGAGTTTTCTGCTCCACTTTCTGCCAGGAATCATGCAGAGAGCTCTGTGTCCCTTGGGAAGGGAGTAGCTGTACTGTCTGATTTCAGGTACTCATGTGGGTGATCTGAATCTTCCCCTGCAAGCTTGTACCTCTCCCTCTTGACTCCATGGGGAATTTAGGCTATTTAATCTCTGTGCTCTCACTTGCACCCTCTTTGCAGACCAAAAGTCTCAGGGATGACATCATCTTCAGGTCCCCTCCACCTGTCTTCTGTGCCTGCATTAAACTTGGAGGTGATGGGGATGAGATGCTCTAATTTGTTAAATGGCCAAACTGAGTCTTACCTGATAGTGCCAGTTAAGGTAATGCATACAAAACAGTCATATCCCATATGTTCTGCCCAAGGCTCTCTGCCAGCAGTGCATTCAGAAAGGGACATAGGAAAGCAAGGGGTGGAGTATGTGTAGAGAAAGAGTAAATCTGGTCTGCCCTTTCTCTCTCAAACTGTGAGCTGGCCAAGCAACACCCAAAGTCTCGTGATTTCCTAGTGTCAGAAGTTAGTTCCAATTCTGCTGCCATTTGTGTTCACCAAAATCTCAGCTTGCACCCAGACAATCTTGTAGGCATGTTCACTGTTTTCCCAAGCAATGCACAGACATGTCAACTGGTGCAAAAGTGGTGTAACTGGCATTTTCTCATCAGATTCTTTTCTGTAGGTAAAGGTTGCAGTTGTATGTTTCTGAATAAAGTCAAATGCTTCAGGATGTGAAATATTTCTGATTTTTCTGTTCTTTGAATTTCTGAAGAATCTAGTTTGATGCCAAACCCATTTTATGGCCAGATGTTGATTTTTCTAGGCAGTTTTAGGGAGTGTATGATCACTTTATCATGCCTGCAAATAGCTTTGAAAGTAAGAGAAGTGTCAAAAGTATAATACCATCTTGAGTGTTACTTGTGAGAATGCTTTAGGAAATCAGCATTATTTAGATAGAGCTGTAAAGGTTCTGAATTCTGTCATCATCATGACGATCTTTAAATTGAAACACAAAATATAAAATAATGTGGATTTGTGAAATCCTCAGTGTTATGGCATTTAGAATGATAGAATCATTTACCCTCACCATGAAGCAAATCGTTGTCTGTAGAAGCTCTGACAATGCTATTTCAGTCATCTTCCTATATAAGCATATTCTATTGCTGTTAAAGATAAGTTAAATCACTTTAAATGAAACTTTTCAATGATCTAGCATACAACAATTCCAATCAGAATGTAAAAAATACTGCATACTTTCCTAAGCATTCTGAATTAGGTTGCAAATATCCCACTGACTGTTTGTTCTGTCTGCATGTTAAAAACCAATCATTTTAGCATTTACAATCCTAATTAAAGAGCTTGCCTATTTGAAGTCTAAGTCTGTCACAGTTTGTTTGTCTTAATGAAAGAATAGTTATATACTTCCATTAGATCTTTTTAACATCATTGAAATAAAACATGTGAATGTCTTCACTATTTTTTTATTATTTATTGAAATAACTACACCAATTTTTGTTGCTTGGTATTTATGTAAATGCTAAGGTTAGTTGAGCTAACAGTTTAGTTAGATGATTAACTCCCTGTCTTTTTAGACTATAATCCTACAAATGATTGTATAATTTACTTGGCATATATGTGTAGCAGGGTTTCAATGAAATGAATATTGATGGAACTCTTACCTCTAGTTTATAATCAACCAGAGATTGTTTTAGTTTTGTTGTTGTGGAATACTAAATGCTTTACTGGGACTTAACAATTAAACATGTGCACAACCTCCCACGTTTGTGCATGAAATAAAATGTATACTAGCATGAGATAATCTATGTATGAAACTTGTAGATACTAAGAAAAAGCACAATATTAATGGTATATTTTTGTTTTGTAGCTTGGATCATCCTCCTCTGTGCCTTTTACATCTATATTTTCGCAGCTGTTTATGACTGTTGTAGTGCCCCTTGTTATTGGACAGGTATGTCTTTTAAATCTACACTCTTATTTCAAAAATAAGATAAAGAGAGCTATCTTAAAGACAGACTGGCAACCTGATAAGCTGCCACATAGGAACAGCCTCAGGATAGTGAAGTCTAATATCAGAGAAAAGATGCTGCAGTGCTCCCTGGAGCCACATTGATCTTTGTTGAGATTGAGCATCTGTCCCTCAGTACCACAAACATCCACTGCTGCGTGTCGAGAAGGGAGTTTGTGAGCATAAAGTGGGAGAAATGGCAGCCCAGGCTGGCAGAAATTCCAGCCCCATACAAATGAGCTTTGAGAATACTATATAGTCCTTTTGTCACATGCTCTTTGCTTGGGTGACAAAGGAAGTTCTCCCTGTGTAGTATCTAGGCTGCCCAGGGAGGTGGTGGAGTCACTGTCCCTGGAGGTGTTTAAGAGAAGATTGGATGTGGCACTGAGTGGCATGGTTTAGATGTTGTGGTTTTATTGGGTCATAGGCTGCACTTGATGATCCTGGGGGTCTTTTCCAGCCTTAGTGATTCTGTGATTCTGTGATCTACTACGCATTATAGGAACAACAAATTCTCCACGCTAAAAAACATACAAGAGCTAAGGTTCCACAAGTTAAGAAATCACAAAATTAAGGCTGCTCAAGCCATTTTGTATATGTTTTACAGGAAGGGTTTTAACTGCATAGTTGCAAACTATTCTTTCTGCATGACTTCTCTATCATTTCTTACACTGGATAGAGACTATTCATCCAATGAGTAGGTGTTCAGTGTTTCCCTTTACACTCATTGTTCATACTGTAACACAAGGCCTTATTTATCAAGACATGATGGAAATCTTTCACTGAATGTAAAGTTAAGATTTTTCTGTGACACTTCTCTGTAGTATCTGGGTTTGGTTTTTTTTCACAAATGTTATTGTTTTTCTTCCACATGATGGTGAGAAATTGCTATATTCAGAACAAAAGTTGTCAGAAGTGTTTTACTGTTCTTGGACACCAAAACTTCTGAAGCCCAATTCATACATATTTGTAAAGTATTCATTGTTCTCAGGCTTTCAGAATGCATGAAGGAAATCATAGAATCCTAGAATGGTTAGGGTTGGAAGGGACCTCTGGAGCTCATCTAGTCCAACCCCCCTGCAGTGGGCAGGGACATCCCCAACTAGAGCAGCTTGCCCAGAGCCCTGGCAAGCCTCACCTGGAATGCCTCCAGGGATGGGAACTCAACCACCTCCCTGGGCAACCTGGGCCAGTGTTCCACCACCCTCGTGGGGAGGAACTTCTTTCTAATGTCCAGTCTAAATCTACTCCTCTCCAATTTCAAACCATTGCCCCTTGTCCTTTCATTCCAGGCCTTTGCAAACAGGCCCTCTGCAGCCTGCTTGGAAGTTCCCTTTAAGTACTGGAAAGTCAATACCAGCAGTTCATTCCCAAGGGCTACCAATGCTGATTCTAGCATCCAGTTTAGCTCTGGCTTCAGCTGGAACTCTCTGAATTTTGTCACACTTTGAAATGCAAGGTGTGGTTAAAATGTAAGCAAGTGGAAGGGGAGTCTAGAAAGGGCTCCCTGGACATGGTTAAGCATATCTGTCCTTGCCTGTGCCGTGGAGGACAGTCAGTCAGTCTTGTATCAAACTCCAATTGCAATTTCAAAATTAGCGTGTAATGTGACTTGTGAAGTTTGTTTCTTACATGAGCAGAAAAACCCATTAAAGCCTTACAAGAAGATCACCACCAGCATCAGTACCTGTATAATCTGGCTGTAACAACATTATGAGGAAAGTGGACATAACCTTTGTGCCCCTGATGTCTATAGAATTGCTCATGTGCTTTGAGTTCAATGCTTAAGAATCTCCTTATTAATTAGGACCACAAAGGGTTGCTGGTGAACCTACTTGTGGATCACATTCTTATCTTAGCTTGTCTCCACCAAAAGTGGACAAAGAAAAGTACTTGAATCATCTTGAAAGGTCCAAAACCTGAAGCTATTCGTTAGAAGACTTCCTTGGAAATTTCTGGGAAACAAATAGCATGGCAGGAGATGTAGCAATAGAGTAACCTATGGTGATGGAGTATCTCATTTCATGCCCTGAATGTCAATTCCTTACCATGCAGAGTCACAGTGTTCAGCAGGAAGGTGAGTGGAAGGATGCCTGGTAAGGTTACCTGCTAGCAAAAAGCTTAACCGGGGAAAAAAAAACAAGCTTGGAACCTGCCTGCTTGGAGAATTTCCTCTCTTCAGCCTTCCTAATTCAGCTGTGATCAACAGAGGCTTTACTCTGGCTCCACATCAGTGTGAAACAGAGCAGGCTGCTTAGAGCAAGCATTCTCCAAGGGCTTTGTTTGCCTTGAAAAAAATCTCGCCTGTGGGAAAACCTGTAATGCCTAAATGCTCATTTCCTGAGCAGGCTGCAGAGCTGTGTGAGCAGCCCCTGGGATAGAAGCAAAGCAGATGAGAAGGTGCTTTTAGATTTGTTTTGTTTGGGGGGTTTTGTTTGCGTTATGGCAAAATGTATCAAGAGTTTTGGTTGCTTGGCTGACTTGTTAGAATTTTTAATGCTGGCTTGGAGAGAGGAGTCACGAGAGTGTAATTGATACATATTTCTACTGTTTCTCAAACAATTTTTCAGTGTGGCAAGACTGCTGTGGCCAAGGAGTCAGACCTGCTTTCCTAGCCACTGGCTGCAGGTACTGGCTCTGCTCAGGTGGTATTTGCCATTTGTTAGGTAAAGAACTGCTAAAGGTGGAAGAAGATACTGTGTTATCAGAAACACACCCGAGTCTTACAGATAGCAGTGACTGACAGGTGGTTTTCAACAAGGAGAATCACCCTGTTCTTAGTCAGAGATGGGCAGGGTGTCTAAACCTAAAAAAACCTGTTGTGACCTGCATCCTCTGTGTCTACAGATGTGACAGTATGTTGTTACTGAAAGCAGTATTGATAGTGTAATGTTGCATTTGTATTTATAGAGTAATGAGTAAGACCTCTCTGATAAGAGGTCTTGAGAAGAGACATATTCTGTAGTGTTTTATAAAGATCTAAAGTTCTCAAAGCCTTGAAGATCTGTAGTGTACAGTTATTTGTGCACCACTCTTGTATACCCCTAAAGGGAATTTGAGCATACTTGTTTTACAACAGACATGGTAATAGATATTTCATAGAAGAGAGTTTTGACTTTGCTCTGGCAGCTTGAAGTTCTGATTAATTTTTTTTTTTCCTGAGTAGTGGAGTTCTGATGAAGATTGCAGCTCTTGAGCTGTTGTGATTTTTGCTAAAATAATTGTTTCCTTGACTATAGATGTTGGCCATACTTTAAACCAGCAAAAGGTGAGGTGTCACGAAATGTCTAAGCAGTTTCTTCATGACCAGTTGTGAGATTTGGCTGAAGACTGTTGTTTCTTTGCTTATTTTTTTTCTGCTAAAGTGACAGATAATAGGAGCAGTGAAAACCACTGCAATATTTCCTTTCCCCTTTTTGCAGACTTTCTCCACTCTCTACACCTAAGTGCTTATGACAGACTTTTATTTTATGTTTTATATTAAAGAGCGATTTATGATTAAATGTTAATGAAATAGAATTTTCACTGTGCTTTCATTATATTCTACTAGTTTGAACATTTTTCAAAGCAGCACACCAAAACCCACTGTTTTCTATGAATAAATAATAAAAAGCTTGTCTGTACATTATCATTCATGCATTCTCTGGTTGCCCCATTGGTAATTTGTCTGCCAGCATAAAGTGGGCACTTCACATTAAACAGACCTTAACTAAAGCTAAAATTAATGTTACGATTCTAAGTAGTTCTTCCTCCCAAATCTACAAAATGAAGCCAGTTGTACACAAATCCTAGTCACACACAAAAAAAATCTTGATGTCCTACAAGTAAAGGTTTTTAAGTGCATTCTGCATCGTTGCCCTAAATGTTCCAGAGGAACCTGCTCAGCATTTGGGAGGTGTGCTTATAAACCCAGCTCTAACAGGGTGCTATGTTGCAATACAAGTTGTCAGTGAAATTGAAACTAAAAAGCTTTGCAATGTATGTATTTTTAAAGAATAAGAAATTGAAAGGGAAAGGGGTAGGTGGCAGTTGCAAGGGAGTAGAAGCTACTATTCCCCTAAGCCTAATGTTTGTTTATAGAGAGTGAGTGAGAGAAACAATGGTTAAAGAAACTGTTCTAAAAAAGGGAACAGTGTCAAATCCTTTTGTTCTTGTAACTTAAATCCACATGGAAGTAGCCCTACTTTCTCTTCAAAGTCCAGAGGAGCTGCAGGGAGGAGGAGTGGTACCCTGGGAGATGAGTGCTTCTAGAAGCTTGTAGCAGAAAACTGAGCTGGCAGATAAACATCCTTGCCAGCACAGCTCACTCCCCTCTGACGCTTGACTCTAGCAGGGAACAGAACCTCATCTCCACACAAGTACAACAGATGAAGAGAACCACTGCTATGGGCACCCTGCACATTTTTGTCATGTTGCACCTGTTTGGAAGCTTTTAAAGCAACAGTTGCAAATTACCCTAAAATGGGAAAGTTAATTTTGAAAGTATCCTCATGTGGGTTATATAAAGCTTGCTTTGAAGGCATGTTTGTGTCAGGAGCTCTCTCTTGGGAGTAAACTGACTGACAGAATGGAGTAAGATAGCTTTTGAGGGACTTTGGTAAGCTGAGGAAAGAAAACAAGATGCTTGCTAAAAAGATTATTTTTTTTTTTACCCCCAGATTGCAAAAATGTCTTTTTTCTTTTCTATGACATCTTCAGAAAAGAACTATTAGATAGCACACTGTGTAGAATAAGGAGAGATTTGACATTTGTTGATGTCCTAGATGGTATAGAGAGGTGGGTGAGCCTGTGCAGTTTGGGACTACAGCAGTACAGAGGAACAGCTGAGGATGTATGCCATCACACAGATAACAGTCCCTAGGAAGTGGTCAGGACAGGGTGGTCTGGCTGAAGTGATAGGAGCTTTGGAAAAGGATCTGTGCATTTGAACTTCAGTGCAGACCTTGGACATACAGAGAGTGGCTATATCCATGAAGAATGTTCCATCTCATTTGTCATAGCTATAACCCACATAATCTCCCTTCCAGTCCAGTATCTGATTCTTTCTACTGATATTTCACAGTTATTGTCATCTTAGTTCACTTTTTTCCCCCAATTTTTTATCCCTTTCATGTCTTCCAAGCTTCACTGAATTAATTCCCAATATTCCATGCAGTCTTCTTTTGTGGTTTGCCATAGCTATATAAGAAGAGAGATTGCAAAGTTACTGAACTGTTGCAGGTACCTAGCCTGGCTCAAAGCTTATCAAAAGAAAATCTTGCATTGCAGTTTATTGCAAAGCTCTGTTGCTGTAACAATGTTAGTTAAAAACAAGGTAGGAATCTTTCCCTAAAAGACAAAATAAATAAGGTAACTGCTGCATATAGGTATGGTGATAACCCAGCATAGTTTCAGTCTGTTTGCTTCTGTGTTTCAACATAAGGAAAAAGTGACTTGTGTTTCTTTGTCGAAATGCTAAAGCCCCAGATGTTTTGCCCAGGTATTTAGAAGTACATACCAGTACATGATAAAAAGAGAGGAGCAGAAGTGCAGTAAAAACATTGTGTGTTCTGTTAAAGATTAAATAAGTCCTAAAGAGTTGATGGAATAAGGAAAAGTCTGCTTTGTTTAATGATGTTGTGTGTATAAGGGAACAGGAAAAGTGACTTTTGTAACCATTTCCTCTGGTTTGGTTTAGGTTTTTGTATTTGTTGTGGTTTTTTCCACTTCATGGTTTAAGAAAAAGAAAAAAGAAGTTGATCTAGATATTTTTTCAAGATGTACTGTATTACAAATGTCAGAAATTATTCCATTTGATATACATGGAGGGGAGCTCCTTGCCCTATTTAGTTCAATTAATAATGAACATTAATGAAGTACATTGTTGATTGCATTTTTTATCTTGTATGTCCAGCACTTCAGCTAGACTGTTTCCACCTGCCTGCTCTCTTCTACTGAGAAATTTCCCTGGGTATGCAGCATGACTTGTTAGGAAGGGACCATTAGAGAAGTGCCTTGTTTTTCTACACTGTATCTTCTGCTATTTTCCTGTGTGATCTGTAACAGATGAGTGTTATTTACCTGCTTTGCTGAAATCACAGATTGTATTTCTTTGTATAGAGGATGGTAAGTGAATTAAGCAGATGAGCAGTTAGCTTAGGGAGCTGATGTTGAGACAAGGAGGTTATGGCAGGATACAGAGCAGTCTGGAGGAAAAATACTGAGTGTAACTATTCTGGTAGAAGAACTGAATTTAAATGGGGACAATACTGTTAATTCGTGTGTAATTACATTCATTTGTTGTTAAAAATTAAATCCTGGACAAGAGGAAGGTTTGAGCCTGGAACTGTGCTTTGAAGCAGATTTGAGCTGATGGCTTTTGAAAAACCTTTGGAGATTGCCAGAACATAGTCACCTGATGGACATGTTTATATTCTTTTATCAGCTAACTTATCCATGAGTTTATCAGCACCTTTCATCATGCAGGTTGTGTATGAAATACCACCTGCTACAAAGTTTTGCTTCCCTTCCTCTCTTCTCTCCACTAAACCAGAGTAGGAGGGAAGGACTCGCCATGCACTGTGCTTTCATGTGCAACCTCAGGGTCAGCTCCTTGCTCTTTGGGGCCTGGCATTTATATCTGCACAAAAATCTTTGCAGTTCATCATACCTCATGATGGCCCCAAAGCCCTCCTCACAAAAGGAATTCTGCAGGAGTCTCAGCAGGGATAGGAGTTGCAAGGTCTTTGTACCTTAAAAATTGTGCATTGTGGTAGCATACTGCAGCATTTCCCCCTGTAAAGTACATAATTATGATATAATAATAGGATATTCTATGCTATATATAATCTTATATAATAATATAATATCACATAATTATGATTCTACCAGTATTTCTGCCTCCTTCTCTCTACCCTCCCAGAATGTTGTTTTTAACTGCATTTTTTCATGTGAGGAATTCCCTTTCACTAGGAACTGTGGCATTATTGCATCTGAAGAGTGGTAGTCTCCTTTTTGCTGTTTTCCACCAGTGTGCCAGTCAGATGCATCTATTTTAGATGTCAGCCATTCATATTTCTACCTCAGGCTCTAAGTTCATCTTTTCACAGGAGTATTTTCTCAGCTGCTTGTTTCTCCAGAGCTTGTCCCTCCCTTGTCCCCTGTGTATTATGGGATGTACTTCAAAACACTGGGCTTTGTCATTTCAGCTGAGAGGTGACACACCAGTATAGTGCCTGAATCTGACCATAACATGCAAAAATGATTGTGTTAGCAGACAAATGAAGCTTAGTGTCTCTGCCCAGGCTCCAAATTACCTATGAGATTATTTAATCATTTCAATCTGCATTGCTTATGGCTTTTCAGCCTCTGTTAGGCTTTCAGTCAGAGAGTGCCAACACCACAGAACAACAAAGTTCTCTGGCTGGCTCTGTACTTTATTGTCTGTTGTCTTTATTGTATTTATGGAATTTAGCATTGTTTCGCTACAAATCTTCACAGTGTTGGTTTTTTTTTTAAGTTCTGTGTTAACCCTGAAAAGTTAGAGAATTTGGTTAAGAATTAAAAGGCTTTCAAAGCATCCTTGTCCTGAAACAACTCTGCAGGGCATGAATAAGTAACAAATGGATTGTTTTTCAGTCAAAATGAATCAGCTGACATGAGCTTCCCTGTGAAAAATCCAGCTGAATTTTCACAGATACCTGTAGGGCTCTGTTTCTCCCCTCTCAAGTTATACAAGAATTTAGATTACCTTGAATCAGTGATCATAGGTGGAATTGACCTCTGAAATGATCAATCTGGTGAGGAGATCAAAACTTAGGGGACTCTGTGTTAGAGAGGATGTGTTTCATCGGTGTTTCCACAGTACACATTGAGCATGACACTGGGTTGATTAAATGATTTCCTGAAGCCACCATTTAGTTCTTGAGGGTCTGACTCAGTGAGTAAGAAGCAGTAAGAAGCTGTATTGGTATTTATGGTTGTTGATTCACAATAATTGCAGGCTGAATGGAGGTGGAGATTTAAGAGGATTCTGAAGAGATAATGCTTCAGTTTCACTTTTAAAACATGGGGTTTTTTTTCTTTTACATGTCAGTCCATGATAAATACATATAAAGTTACTATTGTCATATATATTACAATTACACCTTGTACAGACACAAGGTTACAGTTTTTGTAATAAATATCTCCAGTTTAAATTGTACTGTGACATAATTAACCATCACTTTTCTTTTTCCACATCTCATTACTTTCAGTATATATTTTCTGGAAGGACCAGAAGTAAATACGTGGTCTTAAGTAGCTTTTCTTTTTCCCCAGTGTGACCTTAATTTGGGGGATAACAAGCTGGGGTTTTTAAAACCTCCATAGAAAACACTCACTTCAGAGGTGAAAGACTTTGCTTTTTGCTTCTGATAATTACACAGCCCCAAATCTGCTCAGATAAGACTACTCTGGTCTTCCCATTTGATGTCTTTCACCTTGCACACAGAAGGCCTTCACTCAGCTTGCTTGCCTCTCTCTCTTACTCCTAGCCACTGGCTTGTAGGGAGGTGGCTGAAGGAGCTCCCCTGAAGGCTCTTTGGGAACTTTGGCTCTATGTTCTGAGTTGTGTTCTCTTTTTAACACCTGGCAAGTGTGGCATTTTCAAGTTGAGTGTTTCCCCTGGGGTGTTGAGCATTCCCTTGCATGGCTTCCTGTAAGTCGTCAGCGGGATGCTTAGGAGTGCTGGGATGGAAGTGCTGGCCTTCAGCCTGCTTAGTTTTGCGTGAACTCCATGTGCCACATTTCTGCTGTGTGCCCTGCCAAGTGGTCCATGAAGTCTCTGTGCTGTGGTGACTGGGATAGCTGCTTCCAGGACTTCCCTACTGAGAGGCTTGCAAACAAGCTGGAATGGCAGTGAGGAAAACTGACAGCTGTGAGGTCAATCCCACAGTGCTGGCAGTGAGTGTGTGAGAAGGTCCTGTGGCAGCACTGGTGATGAGGCTTTGGTATGAATCCCAGCTAACTCTAAAATCTTCTGGTAGTGGTGATGTTTATTCATGGTACTGCTGTGGGAAGGTAAGGAGGCACCTTTGGAGCCCTCTGGTAGAAATGTTTCAGCATCTCATGCTATTATTTCTGGAAGAGTATGGTAACGGAGAGCATCCAGAGGTCTCAGGAGAAATTAGGCAAGAAAATGTGATTGCTGAAAAATTAACACAAGTCACAGCTGTATGACAAAAGGTTTTTTCAAACCATATAAAGTAAAGAGAAGAACTGAAAGCGACTCCCCAGGCAGGGCTGAAATAGATGCATTCTATCTGCTGAGGCTTAGTCCTGTACTGTTTGGCATAATTTGAAAGTTGGAGTTACTTGAAAATTTATACTTGTTTCTAAAAAAATTCTTGAAAAAGCAACTTCAGATTTTGTTGACTGAAATTGCAAAGGTTCCACTCAGTACAGTAGGTTTCCTTGTTTTCCTGTGTTAATTCTGGTATTCTAAAAGCGTGCAAATGGCATTTGTCTTTGGATTTACAAAAACTCTAGATATTCAGAGTTTAAATTATTTAAACTCCCACAACACATGCACTTTTGCTTTTCAAGCTTGAGTTATAATTTAATTAAAAACTTCTGGTGCATCGCTAGCTCTTGAAATATTAAAATGTTCCATGGATCACTTTCGATTATCTACCCTCGTGAAATTCCTGAAGATGTCAGATTTTTAAGATTCCCAAAGTTGCACTTGGAATTGTCTGTTGATGCAAAGGGGACTGTGATAATTACATACATCCATTAGTATCAGCAGAGGAGATAAACTTTGGGGAGGCTTAATGGGCATGTCTCAGTGACAGCTAGCAAAGAACATTTGGCATGATTAGGGATGGATTTGAATGTACTTGAAAATATACTCTCATTATGGACGCCCAGTGGAAGTTGCACTACAAATGTTAAATTCCCCAGAAGAAGAGTTGTGTGGCAGGGAAGCTTTGAAATCCACTGTGGCCGTCATCCAAATTACTCTCTTCTCTTTGTGTCTTTCCGCTGTCAGATTCACTTTGTGATGCCCAACTTGGCTCCCTGCATCTTTGAAAAGAGGCAACCTGTTGGTTTCTGTGTTTCAGATTGTCCGAAGATACATCAAGGACTGGCTTGAAAGGAAGAAGCCTCCATTTGGCACCATCAGCAGCTGTGTGCTCCTGATGATCATCTACACAACGTTCTGTGACACTTTCGCCAATCCCAATATCGACCTCGATAAATTTAGCTTGGTTATAATAGTGTTCATAAGTAAGTTCAGCCTTAAAGCATCTCTTTTTTTCTCTGTTTCAGGTGTGTAATGAGCTATGTGTGCTGGAGAGGGTGGGGCTGTGGGATACTGGCATGGGGCTGCAGCCTGGACTTTTAATACATGGAGTAAAACAGATAAACAGACTTCTTAGGAGCTGGGTGTTTTTAGGAGATTAAGTAAGCATTTAGAGGGGGATGGATCCTGCTAGTTACATGTGCCTAAGATTGCTCAGTGGTCCTCCCTTTCTAAAGGGGCACAGTATTGCTTTCCAAGTGCTTACAACCATTCTGCTTCACCTTCTTTGTTATTAAACATAAATGCACAGATGTTGTATTCCAGACAGAAAGGAAAGATTGGGATTGAGCTTTTGCTCAAAAGCACTTTTTTATTGAAGTTCTTCCTTGCTGTATTATAAACCTAGAAACTACTTTGGAATTTCAGGCACAGTCTGAAAATCCCTTGTGNAATGGGTTGATATATTTCTGTGGATGAGCACATTTCTTGCAGAGTTTGAGAACAGGCTGTTGGTATCCTTGCCATCAGTTAAAAACACACTTGGAGATCGCTACCTTCCAGTGGTAGACAGGTATTGTCTCCTCTCCCTGTAGAAAATTCCTGTCTTGCTTCAGACTGGAGTTTCAATTTGCTTAAGGGAGAGGTAACTACAGGATACCACAGTATAAACCATATCTCATACACCATAAAACTGCTAGATTTCAAGAAATCAATGCATCACCTATCTTGAAGTGTGTGTATATGCACAGTTCTGTCAACAAAAATAATGTATCTTCTATAAATTCACCCTCTGCTAAATTTTGTCCCTGCCCTTTGTGGTTAAGTTCTTATTCTGTCCTAATTGTGGCAGGTTTTTGGATTATGAAACACTAACACTACCTGGAATTAGAAGTGGTACTGTATAAATCCTTTATTCTGAAGGTAAAGAAGGAGGAAGCCATGCTAAGGAGCTTTTTTTTCCTTAAAGGAGGAAATCCTTTGCACAGGCACCTGAGAAGGGCCACATCCCAGATGCACTTAGATCAGTGCAGAGTTGTCAGCAAAGAAGAGGAATATGGAAATTTTAAACTCTGATCTAACATGCAGAGAAACTCAAAATGAAGTCATTTAATGTTACTGTGCTGACCACTACTTTGAAAAGAAAAAGGTGATTTTTTTGGTTGAAAAGGCATGTTCTTCCTTGAACAGTTGGAGTAGAGTGGTTGCTTCCATTTGCCTTTCTTGTCCTTCCTTTTATTTCTTTGTAAGACAACTCTGCATTTGTGCAATGTGTAATTATATCTACCACTTGCAGTGCAATACACTGAAAATCATTATGTTTTCATTGCCAGTGTGCATAACTGGAGTTCCTTAGTAAGGATATTAACATAACCTTTGAAACTGCTTGGAACATAGCAGACATTTTTTTCTAAAATATTTATAAACCCCAAACCCAAGGAAGTTGTGGTGATGGATATGCACATTGTATTCTAGAAGAAGTTTCTGTGGCACCACTGGATATGCTGTGTTAAATGTGTGACATTAGCACGAGGAGTCTGAGATGAAACTGCATTTATTATTCTGCTGATTAATGTTTTTATGTAATTTTTATGTTAATATTCTAGCCCCAGCAAAATATGCACAAAGGATAATTGGTAGCAACACATGCTTATTGCTTTACAGAATTATATATATTAAGGGGTGGCTTTTTCTGTGCATATTAATGTGCTTAGTTGCAGAAAAATTGCAGTTGAGGAGCAGTGGATCGCTTCCTTAGTTCATGAGGGAAGGGTTAAGTGCATGCTGAGGTGACATTTATACATCCTAGGAAATGTATGTAAGAGAATGGAAAATGTCACTGGTAATAGCTAATATCCCTGCCATGTTTCCCAGTTGTAAACTGGGGTCAAAATCAAATGTATTGTCTTGGCTTGCACTACCCTATGGGACACATTAGCCTTATTGCATTCACAAGCTTTGCAAGGAAAAGGGAGAGGACTCACCCCAGATTCTGCTGCACGTAAAAGCCCTTCCCCCATAAGCCACAAACACCCAGGAAAGGTCTGTACAGGTCACAGGGTTTCTGCTGCAGCTCTGTGGGGAGCTGCTGCACTCCGGCACAGCGCTCAGTCTCTGCAGGCCTGCAGCAGGCAAGCTGCCTGCTTCTCCACACATGCCTGCAGAGCACGGGTGGGCTCGGGGCCTCCTGCAACCCCTGTGGTGTCAGGAGAGCTGCCAGGGAGGAGGGCTCCCCTCAGCATGCACAAAACCATCCACACCTACAAAGCTGACTGAGCTTGGGCAGAAGCTGCTTGGTCTGATATACACTGCCCGGTTCAGGAGCTAGCCTTTGTCTCAGAGGGAATTCAAATATCTGTGAGGATCTCTTAACAGTGATCATTCATTGGGAGAGCAATATACCCAGTGTGTGAGAATATTTATTGTGATCATGCTTACACACTGTGCTTTGTTAAGTAGAAAGGGGCTAAAATTTAAATGCTTGGCAACCAGAGCATGTCTGAGAGATTTAATGTTGTCAAACCCATGAGCAGAACTAGTGCCAACAGAGGTGCAGCATGGAGGAGAGAACTGTCCTGCCATTCATTGTCTCAGGAAATACCTGATTCAGGAAGAGCTCTAGCTTACTGGGATGTAATGATATCTATTGTTCTTCCAGACAGCATTTAAAGGTTGTCTGTCATTGGATTTCTCTGGATAGACCTGGGCCAGCCTAGGTTCTGACCAGTTGTGGGGGGGTGAAAGGCATGCAGACAGTAATTGTAGAGGTTTAAGTGATCTTTACTTCTGTGGTCTCAGTCTAATTTTAACTTGTTTCTCTTTCAGTATTTTCTGTACAGATGAGCTTCATGTTTTTGACTTTCCTCTTCTCTACAAGGTATTTGAATGTGCTAAATCAGAACCTTTGAATGTTTGTTTTGTGTGCTAGCTTTGCTTTGGGTCATGCAGTTTATGCAAATACATTAAGGGCAGGTTTCTGAATAGGGGTGACCTCATTTTGCTATTTCAAATTGTCCTTACTGCATTTTTCTCTGTTAGAGTTTCATAGGCTAAGAGAGCAGGACCTGAATTCTGTCCTTTCTTGTGTGTTAATTACAGAGTTGTTAAATCTCAATCAATCACTGCTATACCTCATCCACTGAAAAAAATGGATTTGCACAGATGTCACTGAAGGTATAATTTGCCCTGCAGACATGCTGATGACATATGAGAGAGAGAACTCAGTTTGACTTTTTACACCTCAAGATATATTTGCTGGGCTGGTACTACAGCCTTCTCTGTATATGTCAAATTTGTTATGTTTATATGGTGATGCTTCAAAAACAGTTGTCCTGAGCTAATGTTTGGTAGAGCTGTTTTGGTTTTGTTTTCTTTTTAAATATCAACCAGTTGTACATTCACTTCTCAGAAGCCAGTACCATGAGAATGGTGTTAGCCAGTGGCTTAGTGCATCACTTGAGTGCACATTAGGGGATCCACCATTGTTCTCTCACTTCCTGGAGTCTTAGCAGCACTCTGCTGAGTGGAAAGTGCCACAATACAGCAGATTCCACACATATGCCTTATATGAATTATACAATATCTGTAAAGTAGAATCACAAAGAAAGATGCCATGTCTTAGAGCTACTTACTCATTTTTAGTGCCACAAGGAAATGTCCCTGTGACAAGGTCATACCCTGACTTTAAATAACTTCTGAACTCTATGTCCCAACTGTAAAATCTAAAATGCTGTAAGTAGTAACTGACCCAGACAGTAGGAGAAATATTTAGAATTTCATAAAATGTTTCTTAATTTGGACCAAAGGGTGATCCATTGACTCATCTACCTCTCTGTATGTCATTTATCTACCCTTCCTGGCCTTACTTCTGGTGTGTGGAGTTTTTCTCTGAAGTGGGAGATAACTACATACTCTAAGCAGTGCTCAAAGTATAGACTCACTATGCTATTCTATATTGAGCATTGTGTTAACATTACTTACCAGGGAAAGAAATTGTAGTTCCTTCTCTTCTTTTTCACAGAGGCAAGGTGGTCACTGCTGTGATACAGCATGTGTGCAAAAATAACCTGGGCTGGAATAAAGTTGTGTCCCCATATTGGGAATTCCTCTCCTTCACACAGCAGCATATTCATTAGAGAGTTTGCCACAACTGAGAAACAATTCTGCTTTAAAAAAAAAAGCAAATACTACTTCTCATTCGTGGGTTGAATTATTTCTGTCACTAGACTTGATCAAAGTGATGTGAATGTGCATATGGATCCTCAAAGTAATATATTTGATCGATGGTGTTTTAAGAAGGGTTTTACTACCAGAGGTTATTAAAACTCTTTCTTTTGTAGGAATAACTCTGGTTTCACACCAGCAGACACAGTGGCTATCATTTTCTGTTCCACACACAAATCCCTCACCCTGGGTAAGTCAGGAGATAAGCTTTTGAGCAAAAAACAACAGTAACACTCATACCTTGCTGTGTTGAAAAAAAATTGCTGGTTGCTGGCTTTTCTGCTTAAATTGTTTTGGGTTTAGAGTGACAAGTAATACTAACAGTATGGTACTTATAGTAGGATAACATTCTTGCACAGGTAAAGTAAATGCTTGTTGTAGTGCAGCCAACATACTTGTCTCAGCTGAGATTTTAGTGGTTATGCAGTAAGATCACCTTATTTATGGAAAGCTGGATTTTTCTTTCTGTTCTTGTTCTATTCTGTTGTCAGTCCAAGACTGACAAAACTTCAGGTTTGTTACTGAAAAGACTATAAGGTATATCTGCCCAGTCCCACAGTAGAATCTCACACCTCAAAGCTGGGGAGTACTAGCAAAAATGAAAGCATGACAGAGACAATGCTGTCTTTTGCTTAACATGAGCAAAATGGATCTGTTTGTTTTAAATCTGCAGATATTTTGAATAGTTTTATTTATTAGCATTCATTTAGCAGAACATCATTGAGGTGTTTGTCACTTATGATCCCTTACTGCTAGTGAGATGTTCTGATGGAAATTCACAAAGTACTGCTCAATCAGTTCTGCTTACAGCCACTTCCTGCTGCTTCAGCCATTATCTTCAGTCAGGGAAATGACTACTATTTGAATATTTTCTCACTGGTTTTTTGAAATATGAAAACATGTGTTTGCTAAAGCATGTGTGACTGAATGCATGCCTTCTCAAGACTGTATGTGTCAAAGAGAAACACAGCTAGTGTCAATAACAAAGGTAAGAACTCAGCCTGAAATAGGGGAAGAGCAAGTCAGGACTTAGATGAGATGTTTTCTGAGTCAGTTTGATATAGTGAATCTCATCTCAGGGTGCTCTGCTTCAGCCAGGCCTGTGCTGCAGAGCTGTTAGCAACTGCTCTTGGAAGTCTGTGGGAAGTGAAGGAGTTCCTGGAAGACAAGAAAAAAGCAAACATAATGCCTCTTTTTCACAATAGAAATGAGGAATTATAGAGCAGTGAGTTTAATTTCATTTTGTAAAAAGCTATTGGAACAAATAATTATTTTAACAGTGTAGGAAGAAACAAGGAAATGAGTAACAGCCCCATAGATTTGTCAAATGCATGTCAAACCAAATAACCTAATTTCCTTTCACAAGGAATTTCACAATTTCCTGTGTGGTGCAGAGAAGTAGCAAAAGTTGTATGGCTTGAGAGCATTATGGCTTTTGACATTTGCATGATGTTTTGGGCTCCACAATTAAAAACTTGTGGACCAACTGGAAAGAGATGAGAGGAGAGTGCCATGAATGTTCATAGATCTCAAAAATGTGACCCCAGAGGAAGGCTGCAACAATTGGGATTATTGAGAAGACAGCTGAAATACAGTAGTCATCTTCAAATGCACTAAAGGTTGATGCAAAGGAAGGAAAAGTTACTCTCTCACAACAGACTTTGGAAAGGGAAGAACTGTGTTACAATGATGATGATTTAAAGTAATAGTCAGGGAAACCTGGTTAATGTAAAAAAGTTCAGCCTTGGAATGTGTTGCCTATTGATGTCTTGAATCTGCTGTCATTGTAGACAAGCCTCAGACAGGAATTAGATAGCAGAGCTTGATCCTGCCTTGGAGCAGAACGTAGATTAAATGACATTAGGTGTTTTTCAGCTAAGTGTTCTGTGAAACTGAAGCTTCAACTAATAGATGAGCTTGTATTCAGGAGGACAGTTACACTTGTGTTTATAGAAAGCAACCCCACACATAAGTCATAACATACTGCTGTCCTTGCTATTGGAAGGTGCCTATGGTTAGGACACAACTGTGATACTACAGAAGAGAAGCTAGTTGCATTTCACAACACAAATGTGTAAGTCTCCCCTTTGCTCCCCAGAGAAAATAGGTTTATATATGCTCTGTTGAATACTTCTACAGCTTGCCATGACACAAAGAAAATAAGTACAAAGCCTTCTTAAAATACTTAGGTCCTAGAGGTGCTTGCCATGACTCCCCCCAAAAATGAGGACTTTTCATTTCTTTAGCTCACTTTACGAAGCATCCTCATGCAGCCTTTCTTGAGCTGTACCCTACACATAGCTGAGTGGGTTCACTTTTCTTCTGCTAGTACTCTCCTTTCTAGATTTTATTTTCTGCTTTAGCAGAACTAAAGGAGGAACTTTCGAGGTTCCTAGCTTGCTTGACTTTTTGGCTCACATTTTCCCAGTTCCAAGCTAATGCTCTCATTAGCACAGCCCAGTGAGTTAGGCTTTGTGTTTGGCAGCTTGCTTTGCCCAAGCACACCAAGGAAAATACTTTGGCCACCCGACAGTTTCTCCTCAGCCATACATACTTTTACCCTACTTATACAGATACCTCATAGATAAGTGTGCAGGTTGAAGTGAAATGAGTAGGAACTTCTTTCCAGTGCAGGTGCCGGAGCACTGGCCCAGGCTGCCCAGGAGGCTGTGGAGTCTCCTTGTCTGGAGCCATTGCAGAGCTGCCTGGACACATTGCTGTGTGAGCTGGTCTAGGTGATCCTGCTCTGGCAGGGGGGTTGCACTAGATGATCTTTCTAGGGCCCTTCCAAGCCCTGACATACTGGGATACTGTGATAGATGGTGGAGCACAGTACTGTGGGACTGCTTCTTGGCTACAGTCTGTTCTGTTTGTCAGCTTCAGGACAGATTGCTTTACTTTCATGCTTGAAGAGCTGATTCTCATGGAGAGCAACTTTGCCTCCTAGGAGGCTAGTCACAAGATGTAATTTGTTCTTAGGCTTTGCACTTTTGCCCTGCCTTTTCTTACTGCTGAAGGCCTGGGTTCAGCTCCCTGGGTGCTTGGGACCTGTGCTTCCCTAGCTGTATTCTCTCTCTGGGGCTCAGCTTTGGTAAGGATTTGTAAGGCTCCCAGGCTTGTCTTGTGTGGGGCCAGCAGCAGCATATCCTGAATTGAGCACCACCTCTGATGGGGAAAAGCTCTGTTTGGCAGTTCCTGGGAGCCCATCTCTGGTAAGCCTGAGGGCCCTGCCACTCGTGTGTGCACCCCATGGAGCCATGCTGGCTGCTGGGTAGCAATTCCAGTCTGGCTGGTTTGGAGACCACTGGGATTTTACTCTGTTCAGTCTTAGTTCCAAGTCCAGGTAAGATAGAGCTGCATAAACAGACATTTCTGTGTAAATAGGGAGGATTGGGTTTTATGAAGCTCTGGTGTGATGAGGCATGTCCCTGAGCTAATGATGTAAACAGGAATGTTAACCAGAGCAGTTAGCATTTATTCCTTCACTGGAAGTGGAAGCAGAGTAGATCTGATTTGTTTTGAAGGATCAGCCATTTCTGAATGACAGTTAAATCTATCCACAGCACAGTCTGATCTTAGCAGAAAGAACAGATGTAGGTATTTTGGCCCCTTACTCTTTGGTTGTTCTGTCACATTTCTACTTGTCCAGAGGTGTTTACTATAAACCATGCAACAAGAAACCCTACTCTGGCTGTCTCTTGTAGCAGAGAGAGCTTTTCCCTCTCCTTCTGTCATTACAATGCCTGAAAGCACAAACACAGCCCAGGGTCTGGTTTCACATCCGTTGTGGAGCTCTGCTTTGTTTGTCTTCATGATTCCAGTGGTAGTGTATAAATGACCCCCCAACACTTGTTCTTTCACTTTGAAACTGATTTCTCTCAGCTTGGCAGGTGAAACTCCAAATAGGTATGTCTGGCCCATTCCCTGGGGAGCTGAGAATGGCACTGACTAAAGTGGGAGAAGAGCTGACAGCTTTAAAGCTTTAGAAGTGGTAATAGGAGAGGCATGAGAAGACTTTTATAAGTCACTTTCTCCCACACCATATTATGAAACCAACTAATTCCCATGCAGTGCATGCTCATGAGGCCAACTGCCACTTCCACTGTTGAATCCATGAATAAGTGCTTGCTCTGCACGGAGATGAGTGCTGTTCCCATATGCTGGGTTTTATTTTGTAGACAGAACAGTTGACACACTTTTTGTCTCAAAGATCAGAGTGCAGGGCATGTTTGTGTAAGGACAAATTACACAGAGTAGGTGCCTTTGTGTTTCTTAGTTAGGAACACAAGCTGCTATTTCTGCAGAGAGGAGGGTGCTTTGGCAGCTTTTGGAATACACTGCATCACATACGCAGCAAAAATACAACCTTTATTTGTATTTCACTTAAGGAGTGAAGCAGGGTATAAACTTACAAGAAGCAAAGAGAAATACAGTATTCCCAGTGGCCTCTGGCATATTCAGCCCCACTTTGTTCTCTGTCTCCTTCTCCCCACTCACATATATGCAGAGTACATGTGAGCACACACATATGCAGACAGTTGATGCATGGCTTTTATTAGTGCATTTGCCATTGATTGATTAGTACTTAGTATTAGTACTTCTTCTATTGATTGATTGCAGATGAAGTGACTATTTGACCTTTAATTATGAGCCTTGCTATTGAAAATGACATTGAGCTATGGCTTCACATAATCCATCTGGAAAGCCCGACATGATGCCATTCCCTGGAGTTCATTCAGTGAGAAGAGAAGAGAAGAGGCCTCAAGGAAGTGCAGAGCTATCAGTGTGGCTCATCTAAAAAAAATACTGCAGTTGTTGCCTGCACTTACCCAAAAGTTGCAGCCAAGTAGACAACGTTATTTTTCTTGGAGAAAGTGAGTTTCTAGCTAAGAGTTACAACTCCAAAGGTAAATTGCTGCATTGTGAAAAAGAAAATACTTTCACTTTAATTCTGTGTATAACCGTGTAAAATTACTTTATCAGCAAAAAAAAAAAAAATAGAATACTGCTAGCTATTTTGGCTACCACAAGTGCAAATGTTACTGAACAGCAGATTGGTAAAAACAAAAAAGCCCACACCACAAACAAACTAAAACAACAAAAATAACCCCACCTTATAATACAATCAGGGTATTGTTTGTGATGGAGAGTGCACTGTTCCTCATTTGGATTTATTAGTGTAGCAGTTCTTTCACTGTGGAATTTTTAAAGTGATGCAATCAAAGTTCCTAGGGTACAAAATACTTTTAGGAAAGAATAGAGTTCATATTGCAAATAAAAGCTGAAGTGCTAACTTTCTTTTATATGGCTTTAATTTGACTCTAATTTAGTTTATGAATCCTCAGTTTCTTACTGCACAAGTATGGAACTGCTAGTCTGCACTTGAATAATTCTTAAATGCCTGCTCTAATGCCCAGAAAGATTCACAGACAACTCAATTGTCTGTGAGCAGATCATCTAGGCTCTGGATTAATCAGCCCATACCTTCCACTGAGTTCCCCAGCTGCACAAAGTGACAGAGTGCAGCCTGCTCACATATAGCTCCAATCTGCTCACAGCTATCTGTAGTTTGCTCCTGTTTTCTACGGATATCTCCTTACAGGATTTTTCAGAGATAAATAATACATTTGTGCAGCCCAAACCACTGCTGTTTAATGTTAGCTGGGTTTTTGCTTCAGCTGTTTTGTCCTGTACCCAGACTCTGTGAAATCAAGCACAGACTCTTCTTACTGTGTGCTGAAAATCACCTTTTTTCTTTAGCTAGAAAAATGCCAAAAGGTTCTAACATGTTAAGATAAAAGATAGAGCATTATGATTTTAAAAAGCAGGCATCTTTTCCTAATTCTGTAATAGAAAGTAAGGTGGTAAAAGCAGGTGCATTGCCCTAAGTGAGTATTCAGGCTATCCCCTGTGGTATTTTTGAAATGTGGTGGTTTTTCTCTGCTCCTGGCAAAGAATCATCCTCTAAGGCGATAATTCATCAAGGTGCTAACAGTCACTAGCCACAAAGGTGTGAATAATTCCTCTGTTAAATAAAGACCTAGAAATAATCCTAGTTAATTGCTTTCTGCAAGTTTTCAAGAGTAAGACTTTTGATACTGTCTTTTTTACTCTCAAATCTTTTCTAAGTGTTGAGCAGGAGATATTACAGCTGGCATCATGTCATACTTCTTGGTGTTATTAGTGCTTTTATTAGTTATTAGTGAACTTGCATATTTTCTTACCTGTCACAGACTTTTAGTCTCATTTCTTCCCCAGACGACCAACAGAGCAGTGTAAGTGAAAATGCTCTGGCTGCTCCTCTGCCTAGACTTGGTGGGTGCTGACCCTGGGGACAGAAGAGAAGATGCTGGGAGGAATATGCTTGAAAGAATGAGTGTCTTGTGGAGGCCATGTCTGGGCTGATAGGTAACCCCCACTACTGCCAGAGAATTAGAAACTGGCTCCTCTTCCTGATTCTGAGGTTCCAGGGGGCTTAGTGGATGCTAGAACCTTCAATGTGTTTTAAAACTCTCTTTTCTGAGGGTCAAAATGGAAAGTTTTTCCTCATTTCTTCAGTTTCTGCCAAGCATTTGCTTGGAAGGAGGAGCAAGTGTTTGGCTGGGCTTTTTCTTCTGCTCTGTGATTCCCCTTCTCATTGTCCTCTTTCTGTCTGTAAAATAAGAAGTGAGATACAAGAGATGATAGCAAGGAGAGCAGAAGCACTTGGATCTACTGCACATTTCTCACAGTATCCCAGTATGTCAGGGGTTGGAAGGGCCCTAGAAAGATCATCTAGTGCAACCCCCCTGCCAGAGCAGGATCACCTAGACCAGCTCACACAGCAATGTGTCCAGGCAGCTCTGCAATGGCTCCAGACAAGGAGACTCCACAGCCTCCTGGGCAGCCTGGGCCAGTGCTCTGGCACCTGCACTGCAAACAAGTTCCTCCTCATGTTAATACTAAACCTCCTGTGGTCCAGCTTGCTCCCATTCCCTCTTGTCCTACCATTGGATGCCATTGAGCAGAGCCTGGCTCTCTCCTCCTGACACTCACCCTTAACATATTTCTAAGCATTGCTGAGGTCTCCTCTCAGTCTCCTCTTGTCCAGGCTGAAGAGACCCAGCTCTCTCAGCCTGTCCTCCTAGGGCACATGCTCCACTCCTTTCAGGATCTTGCTGGCCCTGTGCTGGACTCTCTCCAGCAGCTCCCTATCCTTCTGGAGCTGAGGGGCCCACAACTGGACACAGGATTCCAGGTGAGGCCTCCCCAGGGCAGAGGAGAGGGGAGAAGAACCTCTCTGGCTCTGCTGGCCACGCTCCTCTTAATGCATCCTAGGATGCCATGTTGCCATCTTTTTTACAGCCCTGCTTGAGGGTAGGTGGATCTCCTTTCCTAGCTCAGCAGTATTCTGGGGAGCCAGAGAGTATTATCAGTCAGGTTATTATTGTATAATTGTCATGTCTTCTTTCTCAGTAGACCCCTGTTTTCAGTATAGCTGCCATAGCAGAATATTAGCAAAAACAAATGTAGACTGAAGATTTCTGTAAGTGGGAATAGCATGAATGTTTCCATCTTGCACAGACAAATTCACCTGAGGTGAATGTGCAAGCACTTGTGTAATAGCAAGGGCACCATTCACTGGAAGGAGCTCTCTCCACAAGAGGTCAGACTGACAGTTTGGAGCAGGCTGTGGTCAATGGGATAGTCTGTAGCAGAGCATTTCTTTTCTTTTCCCTTGCTGCTCTTGTACATGGCTGGGCAAGCACCCTCTGTTTGTCTCCTTCAGGCCAGAGCATCCCCAGGGACTGTACTGCCAGGGAGGAAATGTGCTGACAGGCCACTCTGAAAGGAGGAAATGACACGGGTATTTTAATCACAAGATTCACAGTCTAGCATGTCTAATTTGTTGCAGTTTACTCAGTTTTGACCTCTCTGTGATTCCAGAAGGGGAAATACTAGGAGATTCCCTTTCCCTTCTGACCTGAAATGTATGTTTCTTTGATTAGACTTAGAATGTGGCAAGCAATTCTGTACCAGCTCCCAGGGCTTCCTTTTCATCTATATACTCTGCCAGTAGTAGGTTTTTTTATTAATATTTAGAAAGTTTGCCTCCAGCAGTACTAAAATGTGCATCAGAGGACAACAGTTGTTTACTGTGTTTGAACTGAAGAATCTCACCCAAGAGATCTCATTCACTTGAAGTTTACATCTCTCAATCTCGACTTGCAGAAAGAGATCGATGAATAACAATTGTCATTTCAGAGTTGCACCTCTCCAATTATTTATTTGGTTGTGTGCCTTCCCAGATGCACATGTAATTGGATCAGACACTAAAAACCAGATTGCAGGTTTTTAATGACAGCAAGCTCATACCTCTTTATAATCATAATAAAAAAAATAAACACACATATCCATCTGTAAAATTATAATGACAAAAGAGCCCTCCCTCCCCAGCAAAAACAGTTCAAGTGAATTTACCTACTTTAAGAAACTACATTGTATTCAGCAGGCAGCTGACAGGTTACCCTTGGGAAGATCCGCATTTGGACATGACTCAAGATTTTTTTTGTTAGGTTTTTTTTTACCTCAAGCTGGCAGAGGCTACAAGTGTCACCCATACTAAAGCTGGCGAGCATTGAAGATGATGTTGAGTCTCCCTGAGAGAGTTGCATCTCCATTTGCTGCTCTCAGTGCACCTTCTGGCACGCAGGCAGAGCTGCTGACTCCAGACACTCCTAAAACAGTGGGTGCAGAGATGTGAAAAATCAACACCAGCAGCAAAATGTACACATCTCCTATTACACCTTAGTCTTGAGAATCTGGAAGAGAGATTCTCCTCAAAAGCTGCCCTGGCTACTGCAGGCACATAACCCCAGTCCACAGAGTGCTGGGACAGTCCTTCAGGATCTCTAGGCTGTTTCCTCAAAATGCCTTCCCAACTGACTGGAGCATTTCATCTGCAATACTGTGTCCAGTTCTGGAGCCCTCAACACAGAAAGGACATGGAGCTGCTGGAGCAGGTGCAGAGGAGGCCACGAGAATGCTCAGGGGCTGGNCCTCCTATCTTTGTTTCTTGGCCACAGAAACTAAATGAAGAAAGAGTTAAAAGAAAAATTATACTAGTATTCCTAACAAATATTTTTTTGTTACGAAAAATATTCTTTTTTTCCCATTTATAATGAATTTATGGATCATGTTTTCCTTTGCATTAAGGTTTTAGGATGAAAAAAACAAAGCTTTAAAAAAGAACCTAATAATCTAATTAAAAGATAGTATGAAACAGTTTGGAGCATAATACTTTGCTGCTTATGTGTACAAATATAATAATAACAACAATATTAAAAATATTCCTCATGGCGTTTTTAATAATATGTGTAAATGAAATCTGCACAGTCACAATTTCTGTGCTGAGAAATCTTAGCCTCAGCTATGTGTGGAAAAGGCAGTAATGTTCAAGGAAATAAATTAATCAAATCTCAGGTTCTTTTTTTAGGGTATTTGTCAATCTGTTTGTCCAGAATTCCTTTTATTAGTAGGTCTCATCTATTAAATCCTCAAAAAATGTTAGCTTTCTATAAAGAAGGGAAGGGAGTGTTTAAATTCCATTTGTTTAAACATAATAGCTTAGATATTTCTAGTGAATTAATAGGAAGAATTTACCCTGTGCCTTGAGTATGTTATAGATATGAAGAGTAAATGGATACCCAAGCAATAAAAAAGCATTGGAGCATGAGGCTCAGCTTACAAGGTTACTGTTGTGCCAGATTAAGGGTAAGTCACATTGAAGATATGACTTATAGTGGTTCCATTCATCTCAAATTGCCTGTTAACTAATTACTACTACCATATTGCCAGGCAGGTGGAGGTGTTCAGGAGTCTAAGGTACTAGTCTTCAGTTGTTGGTGTTAAATGTTTCATTGTTAGCAGCTGGTAAGATTGCCTGTGTTGTTCATTCAACTTCACTTCCAATCTGAATGCACCCGTTGAAAACCCAGAAATAGACAAACTGTATGTACTTTCTGTCTCTTCCCTCCTAGCTTTTACATTTTTATTTACTTAAAACTTTGATAGTATCAAGATGTGCTGTTTCCTACTGTGCTTACATTACACTTAAATTACTAATGTCTGTGATGAGTATAGTGAGCCTGAAGAACAAGAATTAGTAAAAGTACACAGAGCATATTAGATTTTTATTCTTTTTTTATTATTATTATTCTTAGAGTTAATGCAAAAGAACTGTCTTATTTCTCATTCCTCCTCTTCTTCTCATGCTTTATTTCAATGTTAGACCAGTCCAGGCTTTTACAACATAGCTTGGGTCTCAGTGAAATTCTTGCACCTTAGCACAACTCCGCGGGCAGTATGTGAGCACATCGCTCTGGTTCAGTCCAGAGCCTTCCCTTTTCCTAAGCCTCTAAACTGGATTTTGCCCAGATCTCCCCACCCTTTCCCACCATGCAGTCACAGGGCTGCATACAATACTACTCTGAAGTTTGGGAGCAAAATTTCAGGTTCTCATTTGGCAGTGTCTTTGCAGGGATAAGCTCAGAGACCCCCTGCTCTGGCATCTTAGGAGGGGCTGAATGCAATATATGTCCTTTTTGCAGGCTTTTTCTCAACTGAAGAAAAAAAAAAAGGAAATAGCTATTTGACCTACCAATGTTGCCTTCACATCAAGCCCTGAGAGGATCCTTTAGAGAGTAGCATGGAGAGTGTCAGAGAAGATCCCATCATACACTTGATTCATTTTGTATATTGCACTTGAAGATTATGGCAGTTGAGAGTTCTGAAGCATACAGACAAGTAGGAAAGAGACCTTGAAAATCCAGAGGCTAAGGCTTCTCTGCAGAGTATTTCCACTGTCTCTTTGTGAGAGTTGTTTGGCATTCTGATTGCTGAATGCCTGGTGGTTCCACAGCCCTAGCAATGACCTCTGTTTTGCCCCAAACCTCTTTTCCTAAGATGACATGCTGCAGCCTTTTGTGATTTGGAGTGTGTTTCAGTAATGTAAGCAATGAAGTTTTAGGATAAATTGTTTGTTATGGAGACACTGAAGGGAAAAACCTATATAGTGAAGTATGTAAGTAGAGCATCTAGCAGTAATCCTGCTTTGGGTGTGAGAGATAATGGCCTGTGCTTCAGTGGTAATAAAAATGTTCTGTTAAGTTCTCTGAACCCATTGCAATGTGATAGAAAACAGCAAATGATGAAACAGTGCTTTAAGGGGAGCATACACATTCAGTGAGCATAAAATAAACATATTAGAATAGGAAAAAAAGCCCTGATTTCCAGTAGTTATTGTTTTATCTCTTCCATCATGGGTATAGGATAAAAGGAAACTCTTACTTGCTTGTTAGAAGAAGAAAGCTCCTACTTGAAGTTCTTACTTGGCAGATGTCAGTTGAAAGCTCTGCTCTGGAATATGCTGCAATGTCAAACTCTGTTGGGTAATTTTAGACAAATGTGTCATGTGTGACATGGAAATATGGCATGCTGTACATTAGTGATTTCCCAAGTGTTTGGATCAGGTAGTAATGTGCTGAGAAAGTGCTCTTTATCTCTCCACGCTGTGTACTTGTATAGCAGTGGGGAAAGGCTTTTGGTAGAAATTACTTTAGTCAGAAAAAGAATCCATTTACAATATGTGCCTTCTAACATCTCTCAGACAATGCATTGTATTAAAGAGGCATTTTTTGATTAATGTTTTATAAACATTTTTCAGCATGACAGCTTAAAGTCCCTGTAAAATTGTAAATGCGTGCATAGTGCTCACTTCCATAAAGTCAAATGCCATCTCATAAAGTCTAGTTGGATCCTGTCACTGACAGTGACACAGAATCAGTACCTTGGAGCATTAAAATTAATTTGCTTCATTTATATTACTGCAGTGATAGCTAGATGAAAAGAGTCCTATGTTTAAATTCTCTTAAAAATACCTTCAAATCTTTTAGGCCTTTTTTATTATTATTATTTTACAGTTAACTAAATGTAGTGAAGTGCAGCATATTATTTTCATGGGCCTTTTGAAGAAGGGGACTGTGCAATGTGGAAGTAGCAAAGGGGAAGGGGAGGATGTGGGAGGTTAGACTGGGTGCCAAGCTGGAGGAAGGATAAATTGCTTTTAGTAGAGAAGCTGTGGCCTTTGACCAGGGCTGATAAAGCACAGCCTTGGAGTCAAACTGGAATTCCCTGGAGCAATGGGGAGCAGAGCTTTCCCATAGCAGAGTGCAGGAGCAGTCCTCTTGCTGCTCCTTGCCTGTGTTGAAGGTCATGGATAAACAGCTTTTCTCTTGCTAGCTTCTCCTCAGGTTTGCAAAGTTCTTACGTGACATGAGCTGAGTGAGGACACAAAGAGGGAGATAGATGAAGTGTGCTCCATATCACAGGCCTGCCTTGCTTCTCTCAGGTGCACTGGGACTGTTCTTTTAGTGCCCACTGCAAGTAGTGGAGCTTGGTGATTTTGGTGGAAGTACCCAGAATTTACACTGCTGCAAGTGAGCAGAATCAAAGGTGTTGCCAAGCAGGCTAGAAGCATGGAAGTGGAGAAGAGGAGGAAAGAAGCAAATATAAACAGAAAAAGAGCCTCTGAATGCCCAAGCCAAAGAGCCCAGGAGGAAGATGGGAACATGAGGGAGCACTGGTAGGAGAAACATAGCCAAACAGGAGAAGACTTCATGGGGACCTACTAGTGACTTTCCAGTACCTAAAGGGAACTTCCAAGCAGGCTGCAGAGGGCCTGTTTGCAAAGGCCTGCAGTGAAAGGACAAGGGGCAATGGTTTGAAATTGGAGAGGAGTAGATTTAAACTGGACATTAGAAAGAAGTTCCTCCCCACGAGGGTGGTGGAACACTGGCCCAGGTTGCCCAGGGAGGAGGTTGAGTTCCCATCCCTGGAGGCATTGCAGGTGAGGCTTGCCAGGGCTCTGGGCAACCTGCTCTAGTTGGGGATGTCCCTGGCCACTGCAGGGGGGTTGGACTAGATGAGCTCCAGAGCTCCCTTCCAACCCTAACCATTCTAGGATTCTATGAAAAGGGAAATTCAGTGTAATAAGCTTGTTTGTAAAGGATATCTGTGAGATCATCTCAGTGCTTTCTTCCTTCTGCTGCAGCTCTCTGTAGGCCTGGTCAGGTGAGGTGCTGTTTCCTGACCCAGCTGGCTACCACCTTTCCTCTTCTCTTTGGAGGGGGATGGGATACAACCCTGACTTGTGCCTGTGTTTGGTCAGGGCACACATTCACACAATGTCATTACCTCTTCAGTCTCTCTTATAGCTTTTCTTAGTGCTAGTTCATAATCTCATCTTGAAAATGCATTTGAGGCTAAGATTCAGCATACAGCATCAGCCCAGGCATGACAATGTCACTTTTCTTCCTTTGGCTGGGATTTGGATTTCATTTTGTTTGTTTGTTTTTCCCCAAGTGTTTTATTCCTTTATTTTAAAAATACAATTTGTTTGTTTGGGCTTTTTTTTTTTAAGAGAGGGGAAAATAACTATTAAAACATGTTTTTCCTAATTAGGAATTTGCATGAGTTTTGTGTATTTGGAAAACATTAGCACATGCTGATGCTTGCAGTTACTAGGTATTGCTATGAAAAAGTTTAGATGACATTTTTAAAAGGAAATAAACCCCATGCTGTTTCATTTAGCTTTGTGGCAATATTACTGACACAAGCATTTGTGACTGCAGTCTGAGGATCTCTGTCATGAAATATTTTGAGAGCTGCATATTGGCCAAGTTAGAATTAGAAAAAATCAGAAAATGCATAAAAAGGCATTAGGGCTTTTTCTTTCTATTAAACTAATGCTTACCTGCAAAAATGATTATTATTTCTTCTTCTCACCAGCTAGTTTTTCCTGGTAAATAACAAGAACTTTAACTGCACATTAGTAGCTTACAGGAACTTGTTGTTGTGACATGTATTTAAACAAGCTGTGAATTAGGAACCTCTTTCCACCCAGTGATCTAATTATATTGTCATGCTAATGATAGTATTTTGTATTTATATTTGACAACTTTAATTTTCTTTTCCTAGTTTACTGAAGTAGCTTTACTCTAGAGAATTTACATTTTAGGCTGGAATTTCTCAGGGTTTTTTGTTTGTTTTGTTTCAGACAATGTACACTAATTTAAAGCATGTCTCAGTCATTTAGCATCCATCCTGTTCACATCTCTGCCATTAGTTTTCTGTGTGATCTTAGGCTAGTCATTTTAGTGTTCTCTGGTTCTCTGTAGGAGCCCTGTTCAGTTTACTAAAGTGATTTTTGGATCTATGGATGAAATTGCACTAGCAAAACACCAGGTACTGTGTTACAAGCATAAATACAGCATGTTCATTGCTTGGGACTCTAGTTTATTCTTCTGTGGTTAGAGAACAGAAGAAGACCCATAAGGGTCAAGCTGAGACTTGGAAGCAGGCAGTAAAACCTTCCTGTGTTTACAAGAGCAGTATGATGGGCATGGGAAGGAAATTATGCTCCTTGATATCATGCCAATGCCCATTTAATTTCTGTCCAAATACTGTCTGTTCCCAAGACCCAGAAATTAGTGTTAATAATAAGCAGCCCAGTTGTGTGATAGGTCCATGATGTTGTTTTGAAGGTAATTATAATATTGAAATTAAGCAAGGCTTTGTTTATTTATTTATTTTAATCTTTGCCTGGAAATACTCACATAAGTAAGGACTGCTAGTATGAGGATGAGATTGTGGTGTAATGTGATGAAGCTAATCAAAACAGTTACAAGAAATGGTGGTATGGAAACATGAAGATTTCAGCAAGCCTAGACATGTAGCAGCACTAGAGGGACACTGGTAATGGGCAACAAGTAAGCTGTTTCCTCACATAGGGAGGAGGCAGCTTTTATTAAGGGAAACCTGAGAAAGAGTGTCAAGAGCAGGAATTTATCCAAGGTGTAGAGAAAAGTTTGTGTAAATATGGCAACTTTGGCTGATCCAAGATATCTGCTAATGGGGAACTGGAGGGCATGTGGCTCAGCTTTTTGTCAGTGCTAAGAAAGGAGACATGCAGGTGAGCTCTGTGAGAACTGTCTAGTTTGTTTCCCTGCAAGGTTGATGCTGCTGGAAAATTCCTAGAATGACATGTAAGGTGAGGGAGAAAATAAGTTCTGTTCTCAGGGGCCTCCTGAGGAATCACAGCTGCTCTCGTTGGCTGCTCTGCAAATGTCTGGGCAAGCAAGGCAGAGATGGTTGTAAGTTTTGCCCACATCTGTGCTTTGTGGAGCATGGTAGCAGAGTTCCAAGATCTAAACAGAGAGGACATGGAGCTGATGGAGCAGGTGCAGAGGAGGCCACGAGAATGCTCAGGGGCTGGAACACCTCTGCTATGAGGACAGGCTGAGGGAGCTGGGATTGTTCAGCCTGGAGAAGAGAAGGCTTCAGGGGAACTACTAGTGACTTTCCAGTGCCTAAAGGGAACTTCCAAGCAGGCTGCAGAGGGCCTGTTTGCAAAGGCCTGCAGGGAAAGGACAAGGGGCAATGGTTTTAAATTGCAGAAGAGTAGATTTAAAGTGGACATTAGAAAGAAGTTCCTCCCCACGAGGGTGGTGGAACACTGGAACAGGTTGCCCAGGGAGGTGGTTGAGTTCCCAACCCTGGAGGCATTGCAGGTGAGGCTTGCCAGGGCTGTGGGCAAGCTGCTCTAGTTGGGGATGTCCCTGGCCACTGCAGGGGGGTTGGACTAGATGAGCTCCAGAGGTCCCTTCCAACCCAAACCAGTCTAGGATTCTAGGATTCTAATTTTCAACTATAACATGTTCAGAGTAAACATGATTGGTTTCATTACTGCAAAACTAAATCACATTTAATTTTACATATCACATCAACAAGTGGGAAGATTATGCATGGAGATGTCTTAATAGAATTAGCACTCCTGAGTGCAAATTCAAGCTCTTAGGAAAAATGGCCCATCTCTAGCTCTTAACACCCATTTCTTCCAGCATCTAGCAACATCTGTTCTGCAGCTGCTCCTTAGCTTTTCATAGGTATGACCACTTCATATTGCTCAATAAGTTCACTAAAACTTTTCTCTCTCTTGCTGTATCTATTCTGAAACACACAGGTAGAGCAGAGGGGTTTGTTCTATAACACATGAGCACTCCTCTGCAGTACTTTGCTTGCTACCTTGACTGCATGGATCGATCAGAGCAGGCTAGGCTGTCATTTGGGTACTCACCAGCTGGCAGGGACTATGCCAAGAAAACACAAACTTCTTTCCGTGGTGAGTGGACTGAGGAAAGGTTACAAGCAGGAGTTGGGCAGGTTGGATGGAGGACAATCATGAAAACATGAAGCAGAGCACAGTGAGAGGAAGCAGTAAATAAGCAGTACAGAACTATGCTTAGCAGCTGAACAGTCATGCTATAGCAGAGTGTATTTTAGGTCAAGTTTTAAGCCAGGAGTTTATAACAGCTGTTAGCATAATAGGGAATGCCATAAAAGGCCTTTTCTATACTCCTTCATTTCTGCCACAGAACTTTCTCTGCTGTTTGTTTCTCTCTTCATGTCCTTGCTGGTCTGTTTGGGTTGGGGTTTTTATATAAAACTTCTGAGTCTTTGTTTTCTTTCTTTTGGATTTGGGGTTTTTTTGTGAAATATCAATGCAACATAAAATGTTTTACTTCTATCTGGCACTCGAAGTCTGAAGTGAGAGTCTGTCTCCTGTTTTTCTTCCTGCAGGGATTCCAATGCTGAAGATAGTATTTGCAGGTTATGAGCACCTCTCCTTAATTTCCATCCCCTTACTCATCTATCATCCTGCTCAGATTCTTCTTGGCAGTCTGTTGGTACCAACAATAAAATCTTGGATGGTTTCTAGGCAAAAGGTAAGAATTGCTGGTTTTGGTTTAGAATAGAAAGTGTGTTGTGAGGACAAAAAATACCTAAACACCTCTTAAAGTCCTCAGGTTCTGAATTATCAGGAGCTGAGTCTAGAAATCAGACCTTGTTAAGGTATACTTACCTTAGCATCTAAACCCAGGAATTTTAGACTCACATTTTCTCCATCAGTCTGTAAGTAATGATTTTTTGAAATCAGAAATTATCAAGAGACAGGCTGAGACAGTTGGGATTGTTCAGCCTGGGAAAGAGAAGGCTTCCAGGGGATCTTAGAGCAGCTTTCCAGTACCTAAAGGGAGATTATAGGACAGAAGGGGAGAGACTTTTTAAGTGGTCAGACTGTGATAGGACAAGGGGGAATGGATATAAACTGAAGGAGGGGAAATTTAGATTGGAGATTATGAGGAAGTTCTTTCCCCAGAGAGTGGTTAGGCACTGGCACAGGTTGCCCAGAGAGGTTGTGGCTGCTCCATCCCTGGCAGTGTTCAAGGCCAGGCTGGATGCAGCCCTGGGTGACCTGGGCTAGTGATTGGCATCCCTGCTCAGTGTGGGGAGGTTGGAACTAGATGATCTTTAGGGTTCCTTCCAACCTGCCCATTCTAGGATTCTATGATTCTATGATTACAGATTGTATAAAGACAATCCCCTGGTATTCCTGCAGAAAGAGAGGCTAAAGTTGACACTAGCAGTGACAGAACATTCCCTGCCATGCTGACTTCTCATCAGTATTGAACTGTTGTCTGCTGCAGGACCAGCAGTGGAGCTGGAGCTCCTCCATACCTCCATGATCCTTAGGGGCATTAATAGCCTTTGGGGGCTGCTGTCAGATGCTGCAAGTTAACACAGCCTTTAAACAGGGCATCAGAAAAGTCAGCTAGTACTGGAGAGATTTACAGTTCACCAGCACTAGTTTCTTATTCATTAAGCATCAAATAAACCTCCTGTGCTAATCAGACTGTAATGCTACCATAGAAGCACTTTGGGGGATTGTTGTTCTGTTGCAGCAGTTTCTTCAGTTGGTCTTCTGTATTATTCACAAATGTTATTTTAATTACTCTTTGAAAAAAATCAATGAGGTTGGGTCTGGTAGAGTTATAATAAGTATAATAGAAGTGAATGTTGTGACTGGATAATGGTCTCCTGCTTTGAAAATAAACATGTCATCATCAGCCTTGATGTTTATTTTCTATAAACACCTTGGCTTCACTTTGGCATCTCTCTTGCAAAGGGAGACGGTTACCCAGTCACAGTACTCAACTGCACTGACATTCTTACTTAATTATGATAGTACATGTGATCTGGTTGTATGAAATTGAATTTAAATATTTAGAGGTTCATCTGCACTAAGGTATTTCTAGTTTGTAAATATGGCAGCAGAATCTGCCAGACTACAAAGTTAAAGAATTGTTTCCCCAAACAAAATGTGGAGTGATGTCTCTCTCCAAAGTCTCTTGCTGAATAATATCCAAAAGACTAATCTCAAAAGGCTAGATTTAACAATAGTCAAATGCTGGTGTTTCTGAAGGTTGGTGTTTCTGAGGGGAATATAGCCTATTTATTTTTAAAGATTCTGATTTTTTTAAGGGTTTACAGTTGTGCTGGAGTGTTTTTCAAGCAGTGCTTACAAGCTTAAAATGTACAATATTAAAGGTTAATATCTACAATAAGAAGACCCATCAGACATCTCTTAGACTGAAAAACACTTGTTTAGCAAACCCTCCAGAAGTGATGAGTCTCTTACTCAAGAGGCAAATGCCACTTTGTCAAGGCACTTCACCCAAAAGGCTAAGGAAAGCAGAGGTTCCAGATTTCAGGAATGTGTATATTTCATGAGTTTCCCTCTCACTCAGGCTGATTTGTCCCACACAAGAAAGCATTGAGCTCTTTGTTGCAGAGCACACCAGCAACAGGCATCCTTCACAGTGACCACGCTGGTATACAGGAGCAGCTGGAACCCTAACACCTTTGAAGGCTGGCACATTCACCTCTGAATTTGGAAAGGCTGCTTCCTGCCAAACTAGAAGCATGAGCACCTATCACTTGAGTTGAACTTCTGTCAAACACACAATATATAGTTCAGCTACTACAGTTGGCTAACCCTGTGGGGAACACAGAGGTGTCATCAGAGGCATGTGGTTTCTCTCCTCCTCAGTAAGAGTAGAGTACAGCTACAAAGACATCAGGTGTCCCCTGGCATAAGATCACCTCTGGACTGATGTACTTTGGCTTAGTCTTTCTTTTTCTCAGAAAGAAAGGCACAAACCTCAGAAGTGTGTGACATCCACCACTGCAGCAATGACTATACTCTGAGCAGGCTTTGAGCCATATGGAAGGAGGCCAAGGGAACACAAAGGTGTTGGCAGATATTTTCTTCACAGTCTTTCCCTAAGTGGGTCAAAAGCTCTTGTATCTCTAC
>VWZO01020151.1:184352-220220 GCA_013396975.1 Bucco capensis
CTGGGTGACCTGGGCTAGTGATTGGCATCCCTGCTCAGTGTGGGGAGGTTGGAACTAGATGATCTTTAGGGTTCCTTCCAACCTGCCCATTCTAGGATTCTATGATTCTATGATTACAGATTGTATAAAGACAATCCCCTGGTATTCCTGCAGAAAGAGAGGCTAAAGTTGACACTAGCAGTGACAGAACATTCCCTGCCATGCTGACTTCTCATCAGTATTGAACTGTTGTCTGCTGCAGGACCAGCAGTGGAGCTGGAGCTCCTCCATACCTCCATGATCCTTAGGGGCATTAATAGCCTTTGGGGGCTGCTGTCAGATGCTGCAAGTTAACACAGCCTTTAAACAGGGCATCAGAAAAGTCAGCTAGTACTGGAGAGATTTACAGTTCACCAGCACTAGTTTCTTATTCATTAAGCATCAAATAAACCTCCTGTGCTAATCAGACTGTAATGCTACCATAGAAGCACTTTGGGGGATTGTTGTTCTGTTGCAGCAGTTTCTTCAGTTGGTCTTCTGTATTATTCACAAATGTTATTTTAATTACTCTTTGAAAAAAATCAATGAGGTTGGGTCTGGTAGAGTTATAGTAAGTATAATAGAAGTGAATGTTGTGACTGGATAATGGTCTCCTGCTTTGAAAATAAACATGTCATCATCAGCCTTGATGTTTATTTTCTATAAACACCTTGGCTTCACTTTGGCATCTCTCTTGCAAAGGGAGACGGTTACCCAGTCACAGTACTCAACTGCACTGACATTCTTACTTAATTATGATAGTACATGTGATCTGGTTGTATGAAATTGAATTTAAATATTTAGAGGTTCATCTGCACTAAGGTATTTCTAGTTTGTAAATATGGCAGCAGAATCTGCCAGACTACAAAGTTAAAGAATTGTTTCCCCAAACAAAATGTGGAGTGATGTCTCTCTCCAAAGTCTCTTGCTGAATAATATCCAAAAGACTAATCTCAAAAGGCTAGATTTAACAATAGTCAAATGCTGGTGTTTCTGAAGGTTGGTGTTTCTGAGGGGAATATAGCCTATTTATTTTTAAAGATTCTGATTTTTTTTAAGGGTTTACAGTTGTGCTGGAGTGTTTTTCAAGCAGTGCTTACAAGCTTAAAATGTACAATATTAAAGGTTAATATCTACAATAAGAAGACCCATCAGACATCTCTTAGACTGAAAAACACTTGTTTAGCAAACCCTCCAGAAGTGATGAGTCTCTTACTCAAGAGGCAAATGCCACTTTGTCAAGGCACTTCACCCAAAAGGCTAAGGAAAGCAGAGGTTCCAGATTTCAGGAATGTGTATATTTCATGAGTTTCCCTCTCACTCAGGCTGATTTGTCCCACACAAGAAAGCATTGAGCTTTTTGTTGCAGAGCACACCAGCGACAGGCATCCTTCACAGTGACCACACTGGTATGCAGGAGCAGCTGGAACCCTAACACCTTGGAAGGCTGGCACATTCACCTCTGAATTTGGAAAGGCTGCTTCCTGCCAAACTAGAAGCATGAGCACCTATCACTTGAGTTGAACTTCTGTCAAACACACAATATATAGTTCAGCTACTACAGTTGGCTAACCCTGTGGGGAACACAGAGGTGTCATCAGAGGCATGTGGTTTCTCTCCTCCTCAGTAAGAGTAGAGTACAGCTACAAAGACATCAGGTGTCCCCTGGCATAAGATCACCTCTGGACTGATGTACTTTGGCTTAGTCTTTCTTTTTCTCAGAAAGAAAGGCACAAACCTCAGAAGTGTGTGACATCCACCACTGCAGCAATGACTATACTCTGAGCAGGCTTTGAGCCATATGGAAGGAGGCCAAGGGAACACAAAGGTGTTGGCAGATATTTTCTTCACAGTCTTTCCCTAAGTGGGTCAGAAGCTCTTGTATCTCTACAAGTGGTTTGAGTGAGGCCTCAGCTGGAGTACTGTGTTCAGTTCTGGGCCCCTCATGATAGGAAGGACATGGAGATGCTGGAGCGTGTCCAGAGGAGAGCTACCAAGCTTGGGAGGGGTTTAGAGGACAAGCCATGTGAGGAGAGGCTGAGGGAGCTGGGCATGGTTAGTCTGGAGAAGAGGAGGCTGAGGGGGGACCTCATTGCCCTCTACAACTACCTGAAAGGAGCTTGTAGAGAGGTGGGGGTTGGCCTCTTCTCCTTAGTAACTAATGACAGAACCAGAGGGAATGGTTTGAAGTTGAGACAGGGTGGGGTTAGATTGGATATTAGGAAGAAATTCTTTAGAGAAAGAGTGGTGAGGCACTGGCACAGCCTTCCCAGGGAGGTGCTTGAGTCTCCAGCCCTGGAGGTGTTTAAGAAATGTGTAGATGTGGTGCTCCAGGACATGCTCTAGTGAGGGCAGGAGTTGTGTGGTTTGGTTTGTTAGGGGTTTTTTTGGGTTTTTTTTCTGTGATTCTGTGAGTGGGGTCCAAAGAGTTGCTTTCTAGAAGACATGTGAGACCCACCTCTACTTCCTTCACTGGCATTGTAGCCATGTTCTTTGTGGTTCCTCTGTTAATATAGCTGTATATAAGGAGGTTGTGATGGGCTATCAGACACAAAAGCATCATCACAAACCTGAGGAGTGGCCTGTCAGATGCATGCTGACTCCTCACTCAGCCTTCCAGAAGTACATGCAGTGTTTTGTTGCCCCTTATAAACTTGTGCTGTTGGTTGTCTTTGAAGACTATCAAAAAGTGACTGTTTTGTTTCCTGTTCACAGGCACAGAAGTTAACCAGGCAGCCCAAAGCACCCGTGAAGGTATAATGATGGAGATGGCCTGTGTCACAGTGAATGTATATATGTACTATACTGTACACACAGACAATGGAGACAGTTGGGTATTTGTGAATGTTACTTCAGTGCATATTTTATTTTTATATATATATATATATATATTAAAAAGATACCTGTTAAGTGCCTTACAGATGCATTTTTGGCAAAAACATTGTTTCCAGAAGCCACTGTGTTGGTTGCTGCAAGAGGTTGTACAGTATTTTGGAGTCCTTCAGGTTTTATTTTTCTAACTGAGTGAATGGTCCTGACTAACAGCTGTTCCTTCCATTGCCCCTGCTTTGAAGCCAGGGTGCATCAGCTGTAAGTCTCTGTTTTAAACTAGCCAAAATGACCAGAAGCCTATCCCACTGTTGGCTTGCCCTGGGGAAGAGCTTTCTGAAGGTTTTCTTTTTTTTGAGATTGACTTGAATTGCTGTGTGACTCTGTTCCACTCCCTAGTCATATGACTGTGACATGCCTTTTTCTTCTGAGTTTGTGTATACTCAGCATGGGGCCATCCATTGGATAGAAGCTGAGAAGCATGAATTATTTGCATTTGTTGACACAGTTGTCTAGACATTCCTTCAAAGTTAATGGTTTCTCAAAAAAATTCTTTCAGTTCCATTGTATGATATTGTGCCATTGTATATCTTAAATGCCTCATAAGCCTCTTCAAAGAAATGGTCTGGTGCTTGGGTTGGGAGTGAAATATTTGTGTTTGCAGCTAGGAGATCTTTTATAATTTACTCCTGAAGAACACAAATTTTTGTTTTCCTTTTTTCTTTTCCTTCCCCCAGTGCAATGCAGGGAGATCTGCAGTGACAGAATTTAGGATGCTAATACTGAAACAGAGCCTTTATTGTAGTAAGCCAAGCTATGTTTTCTATATTGTTGCATTCATAATGAATAAATAGCTTGCCAGGACAAGAAAGTTGACAATTATTTTTTTCCCAATTAAAAGGATCCTTAAACTAACAGAAATATTACCTTAGCTAATTTGACAATCAGTCACAACTTTTTTAAAAATAAAATGTTACTCTTTTTAATAAACTTACATAAACAAAAGAACAGAAAGTACTATTTCTAAGAGGAGTGCTGAGGAGAAAGGAATGCAGGCAGCTATGTTAAACATAGAGCCAGAGCTGCAGCTTGTCTGGGAGATGAAGATTTCAGAAGTGCACTCTAGTCCAGACTCTGAGGTGTTCCCATCTGCAAAAACTGTGCTGGCAATTGTGCATTAAAACATTAAAAGGACTGAAAGAAATAGGTCAAAGTGGGATCAATATAAATGCAGAAGTTTGGTGTATGTCATAGTTAACATTGGAGTTAATGGTGCAGCTGAGTGCAAACACCAGGGAGCAGATCTTTAGCAGGTGTAAATTGTTGCAGCTCTGCTAAGGCTTTAGCCATTTACACAAACTAAAGATCTTTTGTATGACAATAGGCATGTGAAATACATATCCTTTTGCCTTAGTGAAAAAAACAAATGTGTCTGGTTTACCTAGTCTCTTATTTCTATTCCATCATTCCTGTGAACAATAGGAAAGGAATCTGGTACTAGTCCTTGGTGCTTCAAGTGATGGTCAGTCAGTGCAGGACAGCTCTGGTGGCATCTGTGTGAGAATCTACCAGGAGCTGCAACTGTCATCACCAATAAAATGAGCATGTAATGAAGGTGGCAATATGCTGGATTCTTTCATTCCCTGGAGGGGGATTGAGCTCTGCACACTGAGCAGGCAGGTGGGCTGAGGGACACTGGCCACCCCCCATGTCCCCAGGGCTGTGCTTCCTTCTGGCTAGCCAGTGATGCAAAGGGCAGCAGGCAGTGAGCTCACAGTTTTGAGCAGCACATCCCTAGATGGATAGTTAGATCCACCAACGGGCCAGCCTGTGAGGTAATTGGAGAGAATAAAGTGTGTGTTCTTGGGTCAGATGCCAGGTTCTCCTTCCTTACACATGCTAACCAGTAACTGGCTCCATGTGGGAAAAAATTTCTATGCCTGGGCTTAAAATCCCTGCTTGCAGCAGAGAGTCCAGACTCAGGACACTTGGTTTTGTTCTGTTTCCATAAACCTGAATCCCACTGGAATCAGTGACTCTTCCTGTTGGTTTTGAATGGCAAAGCAAGAGGCTCAGAAAGAGTGCTCACATTAGTAAAACATACAGGAAGAGTTGAAGCAGTAAGTTATCCCTGGTGGTGTCAGTGCTAAACAGTCAGAACACTGCAGAGCATCCTTCCTGAGCTACCTCTATGTACTGAACCTCTGACTGTCAGTACATCCAACAACTTGCTTAGATTCCACTGAACACATTCTCTTTTTCTCTATGTTAAAGTTTTTTCTATGTTTAAAAATATTTCAAACTGTTTTAATATGAGATTTTGTTAGAGCCTTTACAAAGTCTTTGTTGATTGCCTGGCTCAGCCAAGATATTGTGTGAGAGTGTTGGAGGTGTTGATCTAAAGGGAATATAAATCAAAACTGAAATATGTATTTTTTGATCCACACTTAATGAAACTTAATTATGCTTATCAATTCTGTTATGTTGAAAGACTGTGAAGATGTCTGGTTTATGACTTGTTATTATGCCTATATGTCTTTAATAAACAGAATGGTTTTGAATTTAATTTTGTTAATAGGAAAACAAAATTACTTCTCTAGGTCAACTTCTTACCTCTGTTACCTCTGTTTTGTTCTTTTGTGGGGAAGCTTTTAAACTCTTTGTCTGTTCTTTAAAAACAACAATTAATCAGTGAACTGTACAGAAATATTTTATGAGCTCAACTTGGGGAAAGAAAGTCCTCAGGACACTGCAGGTTATTATCAACTAAAAATTAATTCATTGAACTCCACCAGACTTTCAGTAGAGGGTTAGAACAGTTCTGAATCTTTTCAGCTTCTTGGGTTTAAATTTAACTGAGACATATCTGATACTCAACATCATCAGGCAAAACTGATGGCAAATGAGAACTTTGCCCATGCTAAAACATCAGGATTTTCTGGATCATCAGCACTTCTGATCTTCTGAATATCTATAATCCCATCTAATGATAGCAGAGGATGAAAAAGCCCAAATAATACAAGAGCACTTCAGAGGTCACAGGGCATCTTAGCACTTTGTGTTGAGTTACTCAAAGGTATTATTTCTCTTTTTGTGCACTAAATTGAGATGCTTTTGATTATCCCAGTAATGGGTCCAAGATAAATGGGGTTTTATGTAGTTAAAATCAAAATTCTGGTTGTGTTTTTTCTTGTAGATCCTTCAGTTAGTGTGAACAGGTTATATGACAGAAAAGGCAATCTCAGCAGAAGCTGCACAGTTGTGCTTGTTCACAGAGCAAAATTAGAGAGTAATCCAGCAGCTTGGTTTTGCAGGAGTAGTCTCCTACATTATTGTGGCAGTCAGGGAAAGAGGAACTGTTAGTTTTATGTGTGTATGGTTTTCTGTGGCAATAGCTTGACAGCAGGAGGTTAGAAGGCAGGATGAAATATTGTCTGTCTGCGAGCACATTTATTTATGTGCAAGTGCATATGTGCATAAGAGATGAGCAGTTCTGTGTGTGGAAGTCACTAGAAAGGACCAAGTCCCTGGTATACATTTTTTTGCAAGGCTGCATATGGAGAAAGAGCTACTTTTCTGATGTTATTCTGACATTAAAAATGGAATTTCAGACACTGAACTGTGTTTTGTATTGAATCATAATCTCATACAGAACCTTTACAGCAGAGGATTGCAGCATTGTATTTGTAAACTGTCGACTGTTTTGCACTTAAATAGATGTTGATGCATTTGGGAATTACAGCAGAGTAAAGGGCTAAATGATCCTTTCTCCATTTTGTTATAATCCAAATGCATTTCTATGACTATTATTATAAAGTGCCAGAAACACAACCAGTCCCTCACAAACACCTGAAGTAGACAAGAGAGGGAATTCTGCCCTTGGTTACACTTGCACATCTCCAGTGAAAGGGCTGTTAAGCTGCGGAGCAGTCTCCCTGGGGAAGCTGTTGGAAAAGCTCTTGCCATTGTTCTAACAAAGCTCAGTGATAATGTAGCACATGACAAGTGTAAGTGAAGAGTATTTTACTTGAGATTTGCTGGCCTGCCCTTTCTAGCCTCTAACAACCCAAATCTCTTTTGTCCCCATTTCCATGGGTAGCTCTAGTCTCCTACACCAAAACTGGAGCATCATATCTGAGCAATGTTAGAAGAGAGAGGCTGTCTCCTCTGCTGTTTTCTTGCTTAAGCCATGGTATCACTTGTGATCATTAGACTGTGACTTCTTTGAGGAGGCATTTTGAATTAAATCCTTCAAAGTTTATGTGCATGGTTCCTGTCTGATTCTCATTCAACAGAGAACACCCTGCAGGATGGTAAGTAATCTTCTGGAGTAGCATGGATGAGGACTGTCCAGTGGCTTTAGATGTGCAGGACTAGAGAAAGCAATGCCAGGAAATGCAGGTGTGAGGCTTTGCTACAAGCAGATGTGCTTCATGTTGGCATCTAGAGCTTTAGCAGGGGTCATGAAAGCAGCCTCTAAATTGTTTTCCTAGCAGAAAGGTGGAGAGTGGGATCTTCGGTGAGAAGTCAAATTAGATTTGGTAGTGATTAAAAGGACAAGAGAGATGTGTTGGTGCCAGTGGCTGCTCCCCTAAGCAAATTGCAGTCTGGGTGGAATATCAGCTTCTCAGTCCATCAGACTGCAGTAATTAAGTCTGGAGCTGAGGGGAGCATTGAGTCACCACAATTTGCTCATCAGTGGAGGCCAAGTCTTCAAAATATTTTTAGATGCATTTCTGCAGAGGTTTCTGCCAGCCAGTGACCTAAAGAGTGACAAGAAAATGAGCAATAGCTGCTGTTTGAATCGGGCTCTGCTCCCTGCCACCTACCCTGCTGACTGCAGTTTTGGGCAGGGAGAGCAGGTAAATCAAAGCCTTTTGGCAGTGTTATGCAGAAAAGAGCCCCATGTCAGTACCAGCACCTGGATTTGTTAAGTAATAAAACAACCTGTTAATTCTTAGGCTTTCTGGTAGGTTCATATCAACTCTGACTCTGTGTTGCTAGCCAAGACCAGAAGCATGCTGAGATTAGAAACTGCTTGTGATCCTTGCTCAGAGACAGCTGGTACCCAGCAGCTGCAGCACAGAGAAGAGGCCATGCATCTCCTGGGGATCCTGTGTGGTGCATACTGTCCACTCTTTACCTGTCTTCAGAGTTGCTACATGGCACAACAGGGTTTTACCCAGTCAAGGTAAAAAAAAAACCTCTTTCATAGAATCCTAGAATGGGCAGGTTGGAAGGGACCCTAAAGATCATCTAGTTCCAACCTCCCCACACTGAGCAGGGATGCCAATCACTAGCCCAGGTCACCCAGGGCTGCATCCAGCCTGGCCTTGAACACTGCCAGGGATGGAGCAGCCACAACCTCTCTGGGCAACCTGTGCCAGTGCCTAACCACTCTCCAGGTAAAGAACTTCCTCATAATCTCCAGTCTAAATTTCCCCTCCTTCAGCTTATAGCCATTCCCCCTTGTCTTTGGATGGCATCCTCTGTGGGTGGGCTCTGTCTAGTATCATTGCAAGAAAACCAAAGGCTTGCAGATGTTAGCATGCTGGTTCATCACTGTAAGAGAAAACTATTTATGGTCAGGTTTCTTATGTAACAGTTCCAAATTTTAAGGGAAATCAGCTGTCTTAAAAAGGGAAGAAAATGGGCTGCCTCAAAGGAAAAACAATTTCATTGATGGGATTAAAAGAATTATGGAGGTCATGTGAGAACTGGCCTTTTGCCAGAAGAATTGCAGGAAATACAATTTGAGAGTCCCATGCCAATAATTGAGTAGGAAATTCTATTGACAACAGCTTTTGCTCCCTCTATTTCTTAACATTGTGACTGCAGTTCTTGCCCATCAGTGTTCTTTGCTTGCTGCACAGCCCATACTCAAGATGCTAGAAGATTTTCTTCTGTTTCCTGGTGCCTTCCCTGGCTGGTTTTAGGTAGTTTTGTGACTTGTCAACAGTGTTTGATGAAATAAGTGATGTTTTGGTTTGCTTTTTCCTATCTTCCACCTAAATTTGCTTTTTTTTTTAATTTTATTTAGTTCTACTAGTTCTCTGTCCCTAACTGACCCTGATGCCATCATCACCAAGCTGATGCTGTCATCTGCCTGGAGAGCATCTCTGAGAAGATGCTGTCTTCTTACAGATCTTATCCCATAACAGCATGATAATGTAGCCATGACTGAGAATCCAGGGCAACCTTCCAAGATGCTTCTTGGGGAAGCAGAAATCAGCTTTTTATGCTCACACTGAAGAAGTTTACCCATGCAAATAGTAGTTATCATGTTCTTCATTAGGGCTTGCAGCTCCCCTGGATGGAAATGCACCCAGGCCTGCAGCTCACTGCTGTGTCCATTGTAGTCACTGTTGGTTCTTTGGGCAATCTTATATTATGATGTGATATGTTTTGCCATGTTCTTTAGCATAGTCTCTCTTGTTCTGGTTCATAATGTTGCTTTAAATTAGAGAAATTTTGGGAACACCTCAGTATTTTTTGTTACAAAAATGACCAAAAAAAAACCCTTTCTTCAGTGAAATGGTTTAGAACAGTGTCTGAAAAATTAACTGCAATTTCCAAACAGTGGCTCAGGACTGAAAAAGATGTGTGTTCAGTATTTGGCTCACACTTTCACTCTGCCTCTTGCCCAAACCATACAGGCAGTCCTTCAGGTACCTCACAGTGACTTGCCTAAAGCCCCCTCTACAAAACCACTTCAACATCTGTTTAGGTCCAATTCCCTGATAAATAAAATATATCCCAGAGGTATAATAGCATACTAAAAATAAAGAGTATGACACAATTTCAGCCAGCTAATATGCTAAGTCTAGTTGATGCAGCTCACAGAGTGTTAATGTGGGAAGCCTGTCTCTTTTCAGCTCGGCTGTCTGCGAGCATCGAGCATTGTGCACAGATCTGTCCCCAAGCCTGAGCCAAATCCCACAGCTGCCCAAGCAGCAGCGTGGGAGCAGCACTTCCCTAGGGTGCTGGGGGTTTTGTCACCCCCTGCTTACAAACTCACCTCTTTCTGGCCCCTCCAAATGTAAAAACATAGCTGAGCTGTGATACGTGAGACTCTGTGTGAGTCAGGGGAATGGAATAAAAGCACTGCAGTGTGTGGAGCCGGAGTGTTCTCATGTTCCTGAGCAGGTAACATGCATTTGTGATGTGTAACACTAATGTGGGACCTCTCTGATTATAAAGGGCATGAGGAGCCATATATAGTTAATGCTATCATGTATCAATGTTCCCAAATCTCATTTAAACTATCGATCAGGACATCTGAAAACTCAAACCTTGCTGGTACCAGTTTTTTGGAAGATTTTTTTAGGTAGCTTTTATTAAATAATTTGCCTATTACATATAGAAATACTGCTCTCTATTTGTAACAGCATATGTATATAAAAACATTACCTACTTTATTCTACCATTTCGTATTTTACATGTATTTAAGAATGTATTTTCCTTGTCTAGCTCTTTACTTTCAAGAGCTCTCTGCTAATTCAGTCTATTTGAATTTTTAGCTTTGCTAGATGCATAAATATGCTCCAGTCTATTGCAAGCAGCAGCTTTCTATGTTTAAAAAATAAACTTAGTGAGCAATTTCAATATTTTTCAATACTAAAGAAAATAAAACAAAATTTAGTCTGTTAAGATGGCATAGTGATATTCTTTGAATAGCTGCTGCTTGCAGTGTGCTTCAAATTTCTTTTTTCAGGAGCCCCAGTTTAGGAGTTTATTGTCTTAGCAACAAAATGTTTGCTCTGAACAATGCCGAAAGCACAATATGTTAGCAGAACGAAAAAAGAATATTTATAGCCAAGATAAATTATGACTGTAAAGAAAGAGAAAAAGGTTCCTTTTTAAAACTTGCTGCCAGATTCTGGTTTCAGTGCTACTGAGTAAGGTAAGTAATATTCTTTTGATTAACAGTCAAGCCTTGAGTGGATTTCGTTTAAAGAAGACTTTATTAAGCTTTTTTCTCAAATTCATCTTTTTGGTTCTGTTTTGAGCAGAATTCCATCTGAAGAAAACTCTCAAAGACTTTAGCCTTTACTAAATTCCCTCTGTTGAGCAGATGAAAATGATTATTAATTTGCTCCTGAATGAACTAATAGGCTTTGCCAAATAAATCATGCAGATCATCAAGTGTGCTATTCATCTCTTCTGCATATTATTGCTTAAAAGTCACAGTAATTGTTCTTTAAAAATCAAAAGTCAAATCAGTCCTTTGACTTGAAGTGAAAAATTTGGACTGATGGTTGTCTTGGGCCTTATTTTTTTATTGGCAGTTCATAACATAATGGAGAGCTGTTAAATGCAGTTTCTATTATTTTGTTCATTCAACTCCTTTTGTTGTGTCTGCATCCTTTGCTTTAAGGGGGATTTTGCAACTCAACCATACCTGGAGACTGGAGGTAACTGATGTGGAACTGGTGTGGAGCTGGAGGTAGCTGGTGTGGTGGTGTGCTTTGTAACTCCAACAATGCTGGAGGCTTGGGCCAGAGTGGCTGGAAAGCTGCCCAGTGTAAAAGGACCTCACAGTGTTGGTTGACAGTGGCTGAAGCTGAGCCAGCAGTGTGGCCAGGTAGCCAAGAAGACCAACAGCATCCTGGCTTGCATCAGCAAGTGTGGCAGCAGCACTAGGGCAGGGATTGGCCTCCTGTACTGGGCACTGGGGAAGCCTCATCTTGAATCCTGGGTTCAGTTTTGGGCCCCTCCAAGAAGGACACTGAGGTGCTGGAGTATGTCCAGAGAAGGCCAGTGAGGCTGATGAAGGGTTTAGAGAACAAGTCTTAGGAGTAGCTGCTGAAGCAATTGGGGTTGTTTAGTCTGGTCTTGCTCTCTACAGTTTCCTGAAGGGAGGTTGTAGCAAGCTGGGACTTGGTCTCTTCTCCAAAGTGACTAGCAATAGGACAAGAGGAAATTGCTTCCAGTTGTGGCAGGGGAGATTCAGGTTGGGTATTAGGAACAATGTCGTCTCAGAAAGAGTGGCATTGGAGCAGCCTGCCCAGAGAAGTGATGGAGTCATCATTCAAGGAGGTGTCTAAAAATCATGTAGATGTGGCACCTGGGGACATGGATTAGTGGTGACCTGGCAGTGTTAGGTTAACAGTTGGGCTTGATGATCTTAACCTAAACGATTCTGTGATTCTATTAATAATCAGTTCAGCTATGTCCCGACACAAAATGACGGGTTGCAGCAAGCCTGAGAAGCCAGAAACTGCCAGAGGAGCTGAGCTTCTGCATATCGCTTCTATCAGCGTGTGTCTGCACCCCTGTGCCCGTGCCCGTGTGGCTCTCCAGGCCTAGCGGCTCCTCGGGAGCAGCAACTTCAGGTGGGTGCCGGCGTTCAGCGTTCCCGCCCGGCTCTCCGTGGCCCGATGAGTTACTTTCGGGTAAGCCACGTCTCCGTGCTGCTTCCCAGCCACTTTTCCCGCCCCCGCGGACGCAGCTTCGCGTCGGCCCTTGCCGCACTGAGGCCTGAGGCGGGAGCCGGGTCACACCTGCCCTGCTTGCCCCGGGGGGCGGCTTTGTGGCCGCAGTTGCTTCTGTGGGCCACGAGCGGCTTCGTGCCCACCGCTGCACTTCCTGCAGCCCCCTCTGCGGACCTGGATGGCTCTGACCCCCCCCCGGCCGAGCACTAGGCGCTGCCCGCCCCGCCGCAGGCCCGTCCCGGAAGAAAAGGGCTGCTGGCGACCGGGCGCGGCTTCCATCGCCGGGGCAAGGCTGACCCCTGGCGGCGGCGTGGTCGGCTGGCAGCGGGAAGCGCTGCTCGGGGTCGGCTGTGGCTGCTTTGTTAGCATCAGTGAGGGAATATCTGCGAGATGGCGACCACGGCCTGCCTCCGGACGGCTCGGCCCGCGAGTAGGAGGGAAGGAGGAAGGTACGCGAGAGTCCCTGCCCTCAGCCTTGCCCGCTGGGCCGGGGCAGGCAGTGACAGGCCGAGGCTGCGTGTACCCGTGGAGAAGTTCCCAGTTCATGGCTGTACCCCCAACCTTGCTTGGGAACAGTTGTGCCCCCTAACCTTGCCTGGGTAGCAGCTGTACCCCTAACCTTGCCTGGGTAATGGCTGTACCCCCAACCCTGCCCAGGAAACCACCGCAGCAGGGCCTGCACAGTCTGCTGCTGGGATAGGAGGTTATGGTTAACTTGTCTGATACTTGTGCTGTGTTAGGCACTAGGAATAGCTGGTGACGCTTTACTTGACTAGGTTAAATATTTCTGTCCACTTTGGGCCATGTGTCTGTGTAATAAATATCAGTAAGTCAGGTCTTCTGCCTCTCCCTCTATACCAATGGCCTAATGTCCTTGGTACCTGGCTGCCGCTTCCTAATGTACATCAACATACGCTGATATACAGTGAGGCTGATCTTTGACTTGCCTTTGCAATAGCAACACATTTTCTCAACAACAAATTATACTTTGACATCAGAAGGTGGCAATCTGTAATGGATATTGCAATCTGAAGATTCAAAGTGACTATCTGTGATCTTTGTCCTCAGTCGAGTAAGCTGGAGTCTCTCTTCTCTCCTACATGTTATTTGATTGTGGTACATAACCTTGGGAGGTGCTAATAATCATTAGTCAGAGCTAATTTATCCTTTATGGGCCTGCCCCGCTCAGGAAGGGAGACATTCTCTAGAAGAGCAGTAAATCAGCAAAACATGCACTTAAATATACAGTAAAATGTGGTTTGAGGCATGATCTTTCATACATCATATAACAAAATGCTTTATTAAGAGAGTTACACATGTGCTGATGAGGAGAGATTTCTGCCGGGATGAGACCTGCAAAGGGGAAATGGTTCAATGGTGAGCGGGTGCTAGGAGAGATTCCTGAGCAGCTCCTGCTCTGAGGGCAGTTGTGACTCCCCAGGTCCTCCCCTGCGCTCTTGTAGGTGTTGTAGTGCCTTGGAGGAGCTGGTAGAAAAGAAGAGAGGGGAGAGAAAGGAAGGGAGCCCTGCAGAGCTGTCCAGACAGGATGACTTTCAGACAGAGCATTGAGCCCATGGCAGGGACACAGAGGGTCTGACTTGCCAGGAGGAGTGAGGAGCATCTCCTCAATGTTTATGGGCATTTCTCATTGTTATTTATATCTAAGTGAATAAATAACACATGCATCTGCAGCTTCACCAAAGAGCTGTCTGAAGCAGGGGCAAACCCTCAGGGAATGCATCTTCACACCTCAGGAAGGCAGCTCAGGTGTCATCCCCCTGTGCTCGGTTTGCTGGGGAATGTGCTGAATGTTCTGCTCTCTGGGTTTCTGGCTTTGCTGCTTTGCCTCCCTTGGTTTGTGTGGTCTTAAGTAATTGTAGAAACTGTGCCAAAAGGGCTGGCCAAGCCACCCAGCCAGATCTCCAGAATGCCTGAGGCTTTATCCCACACTACGGGAGGGGAGAGCGTTGCCTCTGCTGAGAGCCTGAGCTTGCCCATCTGTGCTGACTATGATGCTTCTCCTGCCAGTTTTGTCACCCATTTTGGAGCTGACCAAGTCAGCATGTGTTTTGCTTTTTTTGCACTCTAGTGGCAATTCAACCAATGCAGGAAATGTCTATGGTGATTTAAGCAAGCTTTGGGCCAGCTGTGCTGTTTAATGCAACGTTTCCATGTTACATTGTTACATGCAGTGCCACTAAGGCACTGGAGAGCTGTCAGCCTCTGCTAACTGCAGCTAGGGTGAACATCTTTAATAGAGCAGATGCAGCACTGCTACATCTGCTTTGAAGCAGAGGGGGAACAGGTTTGTGGAAGGGCTTGATGGAGGGTAAAACCAAACTGACTTCAGACCCCATGGAAAAGCCGTAAGAATCAGCAATGGTGTTTACATGCTCAACAGGCAAGACTGATGGATTAGGGACAGTGGTTTATAAGTTTTGTAGAGCAGAGGGAAAGCAGGATTCACAGTGACACCAGACAGGAAAATGAGTATGCAAGTAAAGGCATGATGAGCAGGCATGTCTGTATGCAAGTCAGGCATTTCTAAATCTTATTTTGCTCTTCTGAGTTAGGATAGGTCAAGGATCATAATCATTAGAGGATTTAAGCCATAGGAGTTTTCACTGCCAAAACTGTTTGATGCCCTTTTGGCTGGTGGGGAGACAGACTCAGGATAGGTGTGCATTAGAGCTGAATGTGAGCTGGTTTTTACACCTTTGCTCAGAAATTCTGACCTATAGCTCTGTCAACTGCTGAGGGATGGCAGCCTAATGTGGGCCACAGATGGCTGCAGGCTGACCCACACTGGAGGAACTGAGATTCCCCAGTTCCAGCAGAGCATATGTGACCAACACAGTCCTGCACCTGGAGACTGAAACAGGGCAAGTCTTTCACTTGTCCCTGCAGTAAGCATTAGAATGGTTTGTGCCTTTCTTTTCCTAATTCTGTCATTTTTTTTCTCCTAAATCTGTTTCAAACGTGAACACAGAATTTCCAAGCAAGGTGAACCACTTAAGAATAAAGATGTTTGAATGGTTTGCCTTTTAATAAATTAATCAGTGCTCCTGTTTTTAACAGCCTCAAGAAGAGATAAAACCTTCACCCTCTTGTCATGGCAACTAAAATACACGAAACATCATTCAGAAGTCAGGGAAAAAACCCCAAGCACTTTAAGTCTCAGTCAAGTCCACAAAGTAACAAACCTCATTATTAATTCAAAGTAGCTGTGTCTCTCAAGAATTCATCATTACTGTTTTTACTACTAATAATACTGGAGCTGCATAAATTTAACAGAAGGCAGAGTTTGGCAGAAGGTGAAGTGGTGTTGAAGTGCTGCTGTCCTAATCAGACATCTTCATGAGGCCTTCATTAGCTCCAGTCAGCCTGGCAAGGAGTGGTGCTGGGTCATGGGGAAAGAGCTGGGAAGAGGAAGGTTATGCTTTTATAGCTATAGCAGTCTAGTAAAATTAAACCTAGAGAGAGGCTGGGAGAGGCCATAGGTATTTGTAATTTATTCATAAACAGCTATGCCATCATAAGAAACTTTTTAAAATAATATGTGTTAGTTCTTTAAATATTTAAAAGTTTGTTGACCTATTTTCTCAGTTAATTAGGATTTTTGGGGGCTGCATTAACAATGCCTTGAATGCAGTCTGCTTTAGTTGCTACACAGTTCAGCTACACTGGGTTAGAGAAACATGATTTCTTTCTAAGGCATGTGACACAGGACTGGAATGCCATTGTGAGTGTCTAGACTTACATGTGGAAACTTGTAGCAGGCAGTGCTTAAGCTTGGCTTATTGAACATTAAACCTGGCATCCTTCTAAGTCCTAAAACTACTTTCTTTTCAATTACAGTGCTACCCTTTGTTACTCTACAGTGGAAGGGCTGTGGTTTGGCCACTCTTCTCTTCAAAGTGCAATGGTTAAGACCATCAAGCTCATCTCTGCAAGCTGCATTTGTGAGTACACTTCTTATTTATTTTGTCCAAGGCTCACTAGGCCTAGAAGTTAACTCAATAGAAATTTGGCCATGTGTGTAGCACAAAGCATCGTGTCACTAATCACAGCCCAGTGGTACAGTCAGAAATGAGCTCTTTCTGAATGCTAGTAGAAAGTGCTGTTAGCAAAAGATGCACTAGGTTCATCATGCTGTAGGGGTTTGAATAGGAGAACTCATTCATGTCCTACCTGTCTCCTCTGAAGTCAATGGCAAGGTAAGGAGAGCAGAGCTTTGACTGACTGTCAAGTATGAAGATGGTCACCTAGTTGGAGGTAGCCACAGGGCACTCCTGACAGAGGGGAAAGTTGACACCAGGAAGGATATGTGAGCTATCAGGATCCCATCATTATCTGCTTAGCTCAGGGGTGATTGTCGTGGGCTGTGAAATAAGCTGCAGCACTGAAGTTTAAGTCTGTCCCCCATTATGCACCTTGGGGATCATCTGAGCCTCTCCACCCTAGAAAAGGACACCAGAAGGAGTTACTCTTGCTCTCTGAAAGGCTCTCTACATCTCAAGAGGATTGTTACCAAGACTATTGCCGTCTTTCAAAGCTTTTACCCTTGCTGTCATCACCTATCCTTCTTAGAAGATATCAAGGAGCTTCATGTTTTTCAAGTGACATTTTAGTGGCCTCCTGCAGAAAAGCACATGGTCCAGAGAGAAGTTTGCACAAACACAGAGAACAAGGATGCAGTTAACTTTCCACACACCCTTTGCTCAGGAATCTCTGAAGTGACCTGGGAAGGGTGCTTTTTCAGTGCATGTTTCTGCACAGATTGTTACTGAGCTGACTGGAAGTAAAAGACTAAATAAATGCTGACTGTCAGGCTTCAACGAGCTTCCTCATCAGGTGCAAATGGACAGGAAAGGTTTTGTTCCATTTGCACCTGATGAGGAGGCATGTTTCTCCCCCAAAGCTGGTGTCCACCACCCTGTGTTTCACTCCTATAGATCAATTCAGCGTTCTTTGAATCAATGTTCCCCACCTAATGAGTTATTGCTTTTTATTTTCAAGTTGAAACTTAAAATCTGCCAGCAAATATTTTGTCATCTGAGAGACACCAAGTGCACAGGCTCAAACCTGCAAACTCCTAAATGAGAATGGTTGGGTTTATATCAGGGGCTTCTAGTTTCTAGAAAGAAATATTACTAGAAACTTTTGCTGTGATTAAACAAGAGGCAATACTACAGAGTGCAGGAAGTATTTCTATTTTTGGCTACACCCTTAAGGCAACAGAAGAAGAGTATGTCATGACTGCAATGACAGCTAATGAGCAGATAGACAATGTTAATTGCAGTAAGTGTAACACACTGAACAATCTATCGACTTCTATTTTCTTAGCAGCTGTAGCTTAGATACTTCTGACTAACACCTCTGTCTGAACTGGCTGCATCGAGTTTCTCTACCTCTATGGCAGAACTACACCTGCCTAACCTGTGCTGTGTGCTCTGCTCTATTTTCGCCTACACCAGCTGCTGCAGCTCTGGCTTTGGGTGTTGCAGATGCTCAGACAATTGTCTTCTTGCCACTGCTGGAGTGGCTGACCCAGTCGTATTCGGCTTGCACCAGCACGAAGCTGTTCTCCCGGATCTTTCGGAAGTGCATCACCTCCCCGTTCTCTCTGACAGCGATAACGCTGGGCTCTGGCTCGCCGAAGGAGACCTCCGTCCTCTTGTGGCAATGCTGGGCACAGACACAGCGCACAGCGGCTGCCAGCGCCACGCCCAGGGCCGTGGTGCACACCAGGAGGATGCCAAGTTGGGCTGCTAGGAATCGAGTCCCTCTGGCAGAGCCTTCCTCCTTCCCAGGAACAGCAGATTCAGGAGCTGCTCTGGTCACCCATGGCAGGGAGGAGGCCGTCGCCTCCTCCTCTTCACCCCTGGAGCCTGCCTCCTCTGGCTGCAGTGCTGGCTTTCTTTCTGCCATTTGCCTCGAAGCTGATGACAAATTGCCAGCAGTGTTGGGGTTGCCAAACCAGGCTGTTGTCACAGTGACATCACTCAGGTGAGTGTGGATATGCAGGACAAAAGGAGATGCTGTCATACGCGGGGAAGCTTTCAAGATGTCCCCACTCTCGGTATTGGCCTTTGAAAGCAAAACCACAATGAGGTGTGCAGTGAGGGAAGAGAAAGAAGGCTGATAAGGTTCTCACTATCTATGTCATGATACAGTTCAACTCTGTATTTCTGACACCCAGGTGTCCCTCTGGCTTTGGAATAACTCTGCTCCATCCCCAGGTTACTCAGTAGCTTTTGGAAAATGAGGCAAATTCAACCTAGTCTATCTGTATCAGAATTACCACGGGAGGGACAAGGCAGTGACTGTTCTGGCGTGCTCTGCTCCTAGGGGCTCTGCCTGGTGCTGTGCACCCTATTTTATCTGTCACAAAATAACAGCCACTCCATGCCTGTTCTGCAGCCCAAGCTTTGCTGCACGTATAGTCCAAGACTAACTGTGAAACAATCATACAATTTAGGAGGCCCCCAATGAATTTTTCCATCCCCACTGTGCACCTGAGCCCCCATCCAAAACCTGCAAAATGCACTGGAGCTTTTTCTGTGGCTCCACTGAGATTTGGATCTGGCCCTCAGTAGCTGGCACCTCTCCAGCCTGTCCAGCCCAGCAGGCTTTAGGGTTGGTCCATTAATTACAACAGAGAAACTCTCACCCTCTACCATCAATAGCAATTTCTAAAGCTTGCTGGGAAGACAGTGTGACAAAAGCACAAAGCTGAGGTAGGAGCCCTGGCAAGCTGTGAAGCAAAGTAGGGGAGGGTCAGAGCATTCTTTGAGGAAGAGACATTTTCTGAAGGTGCTAGTAAAATACAGTAGTAAATAAAAGACTTTCAGTGGCAAACTGCAAAGTAGCTGGCTGGAAAATTAGAATTGTATGTGTATGGATCACTTGCCCTCAAAATGCAGATGCCGTACTGGAAGGATATACTGTAGGATTTCAGGCTTTAGGATAGAAAATTGAATTGCCTCTTAAGTCCTTACCCTATCTCACTCTCCTGAGGTTGCCCCTTCCTGAATGGTCCTCCCACCTTCTCATCGCATCTGCCAGCTCTTCCAGCTGTCTCCAGAGAGTGCACCCTGTGCCTGTGGCTAATCCCACCACCACCATCATTACCTCCACCTCTACTTTTCTGGTCCATCCAGCCTCCCAGGCTGACCCTGCCCTCTGAATGCACACAGCTTCCTTGGCAATCATCAGGAAAGATCAAGTCTTTCACCTCTGGTGAATGTCATGGGTGGTACATAATACAGCTCTGCTGGAAGGGAACATCTCAGCCTTCCACAGGAATAAAAAACACATTTCCAGGCCAGTAATATCCAGTAGCCTTTAGTCATATCTACATATGGAAAAGTTATTTTAGATTGGTAGCTTTAGTCACTTATGAGACCTACACAGGCTGCTTGGTGCTGTGATGCAACACAGAGGCTTTATCCTCATATTCTCTTAGGCCTACCTGTCTTTGGAAAAGGCATCCTCCCATCCCCACTGCTTACCTGCCTGTGTTCTTCACATGTCAGACACAGGAGTGGGGTGGCAGCACTGGCAGTACTTCCTGTGCTAAGATACAGGCAGAAGAGAGGCAGCATTAGTAAGTGAGACCTGTGGCTGTGGCTCACGTGGGATTCCCTGGGCTCTGCACTTCCCAAGAAGTTTGCAGCTCCCTAGAGCAGCCTCAGGAGATACACAGTCCATGCAGACAGTTGTCTATCCCCATCACTAACACCCACAGTATGAAATGTTATGTGGAACGCTCATGCAGCCCAAACTCTCTAAGACTTCTGCACAGACATCCTTGAGCCCAAATTTCATAACTGCTTTGAAACCTTGCTTGCTCTTCCTTGCAGATGGAGAAACAGGTCTGCTGAGTTCATTGTTTCACTGAACATTTGCATGCGCTTTTAGAAGAATACTGTAGCAGTCAATAGTTTTTATCACCTTTTTCAGCCACCTGGCCAGTCCTCCACTGGACTGAGCAGCACAATGTGGGGGTTTTTGAGAGTTTTTGATGTTCTCCCTGTCACATGCAAGCTCCAAAGGATTATTTTTCAACATTCCAGCAAGCAAACACCCTCTCTCCTGCCCCCAGCTGCAGACCCCTCCCTACATGGCACCCTCACTCAACCACAGAGAAAATAGTACTATTCTCCCTTCTGCAGAAGGGCTAGAGAAATAGCTCTTCCCACTGCCTAGTTTACCCATCAGTGGTGCTGTGGCTGGAGGTGTCATCCAAGGAGAGGAAGCCTTGCCAGGTGTCTGCTGTGCCAGGGTGTCCAGTGGCAAGGGATGGCTCCAGCGCCCAGCCGCTGGACTCGCTGCTCTCACCGGACGCAGCCCGCGAAGGCCGGGCCAGCTGCTTAGGCTCGCCAAGGGCATGGTTGTCTGAGCCCACACTGAAGTGTGCCTCCAGTGCTGATGTTGCCACCGTGCTGGAGGGAATGGCAGGCAGCAGAGGGGAGCTGGTGGCAGCCACAGGAGAGATGGGACCTTGTCCAGCACAGAGACAAAAGAAGAAGCAGGGAGAGAGCAGAAGTTTATTGTCTTTGGTTTTTTTATTTCAGATCCCACTTCATGCTAATGTTTGCCAGGAAGGATCGTAATGGGGACTTCTTTTTTCTTTTCATGTCACTTAATTTTAAGTGGGAACCCAGATGAAAAGTAAAGCAGCAAAGCTTGCTGCCTAAATTATGGTCAAGTAAAGTAATTGAAACTCAGTTTTGATGCCACATCAAAACATATCTGCTTGGAGTATAACTAAATTCTTGAAGCATTTTACTGACCAAAGCCACCTAAATGCAACTAAATAGGTACCTGAAGGGCAGTAGTCAAATTAGGGACTCTATATATGCCCTTATTTAGACAGCATTGCTAATTCCACTTACTAGTCTTCAGGAGATGAGATTTTAGGTAAAGTATGTTGTATTTTAGGGTTTCCGTTGAAATTTTAAGACCTGGCAACCCTGTTTACATTTCTGGTACCACCTTGGAACTGGCTCCATCACCTTGAGTGCTGACCCATGCCCTCACTTCAAGGAGTTCACCACAGCCATCGCTGAGCTCCTTGATGGCCCCAGGAGTTAAGCAGGTACCCCTAGCTTGTTTGGGTCACTTGTGTTTGACACTAGCCTGGAGTAAGCTGTACAAGCACTCTGGGAAGCAGCTGGTAAGAACCTGTCCCTTTGCTCACCATACCTGTTGGGTGTGGATCAGCTGGTCCCTGTGAGGGCACAGTGGTTATGGGGTCAGGCTTCTTGCTGCTGCCAGCAAGTGTTTTGTTTTGCCCTCGCTGAGCCACGATAGCAGATTCAATCTTTGCCCAGTACACAAAGTATGACTGGACTATGGAGATGCTGTTAAAACATAATTAGGCAAGAATTTACTGCTCTGTAGCATTAATAAAACATCTGACTGTTTAGCTACTCACAAGAACTGCTTTAATCCAAAGAGAGAAGCGACGCAAGGGCATTTTAAAGGATTAGCCCATCGCACCTTCTCTATTACAAATGAAAGATACCAGGTGCCATGAGAAAGACACGGGGTGAGAAATCACCACTCATCATTAAGATCAGCCACAAAAATGTGTGGGAACTTAACTTATAAATAAAAAGAAGCTATTATACTCACTGTGCTGATAGAAGTACATTTGGAAAACTTGGACAAGCTCTGCTTATAATCTTCCGTAGGCAGGGAAACAACAGCGGTATTTACTAATTAAAGCAAGTCAATGTAACTTGTGCAAACACCAGAATGGGGGGGGGGNCCCTTTGATATTTGAGCTGCCAAACCCTCTGTTTTTTGCCAGGTGCCAAAATTGCATTGGCCAACCTTTAAGTGTTCATCCAGAGAGCCTTTTTTAAGCTAGAGGCTTTGAGAGAATTTCAGCTCAGATTGCTTAGCTGCTTTGGAGAATTAGCTAAGGGGAAACTAGCCCAGGTTTTCCCATGCCAGATGAATATTACAAGGCATTTTTAAGCCTAACAAGGAGTTTTTCCAGATGCTGTGATAGGGAGAAAAGGAAGAGACTATCAGAAAACAACTTGGACCATCAAAAGCTGGATGGTGAATGAAGTGTCAGAGCAGGTGGCTTGAAATACGTGGTGTTAGATTTGGGTTGGGCATATTCAAATGCTTGAATTTTATGTGCTTTTAGTAGTATTTCCTAATCTAAAGCAATGGTTCTGCTTCCTCTAAGACAGTCGGAAGATGTTTAATTTCATTCTAAATCTGAACCAAAATACTTATGCTTTGGTGCCAAAGACATCAAGTTTAGACCCCATGCTCACTCTCTCTTCCCACTGTGAATAATTCTGTTTATAAAACCACTAATTTCTGAATATTTTTTTAAAGAAGTGGTATACAAGATTATCCTGTAGACAGGGAATCCCTGTGGGCTATCTTATTTAGAAAGGCAATGTGATCACAGTTCTCTCTTTATGCTTTAATATTTCTAATTCCTAAGTGCTTAGGATGTCATCTTCCAGTGAATTTGTTCTGAGAAATAAAAATAGTGACCATGTAAATAAAAAGGAGCACTACCAGGCAGATCTGGTAATTTATGTACCAGCTGAGATACTGTTGCAGCATCTGATAAGTATTTAGCTGTATGGGGTTCATGATACATAAACCACTGTGCTGGACAAGTATGATGGAGAAATAAAGCCAAGCCTTTAACTGAGAAAACACAAATTCTACTTGGGGACCAGCATGTTCTTACAAAAACTTGATGTCTCCAATGGGTTGGTCTGGTGCTTTCCAAACAAAGGACAGGTTTCTCTTCAGTGACTTGTCTGAGTGTGTAACAGTATCACCATCTTCAAAACAAGTCAGCAGCTTTGAACCAGGGGGGATGAAGACAAATGTGCCAGCAACTTCATCATTAGATACTTTGCGAGCTTGAAGCAAAAAACCCATAAAGTCACGGGTGCTCCTCACTGTCACTGCAAGACAAAACACAGGGATTTGTCTTGTAGCTATGGGATGAATTGTTTGCAGTGGAGTTTTCAGTGGTAGCATGGAAACCAAAAGAAAACCCTGTGCAACGACAGCAACATCTTGCTGTCTTTGTCTTTACAGTCTGTCTTGGACATGTTGGATGCAGAAGGCCAGACTTTACCTTTGCAGTAGGTAATTGCACACAAAATTTGCTTGAGTCTTTCCCACCTAACAGCCCCCACACCTGGATTATAAGTTGCTAACCACATTGCATTAAGCAGCCTGCAGCCATTTTTAAGGAAGGAGGTTTGGGTACCACCCTGTACATATTGCAAAAGTTTGTGTGCTGCCCTCAGAGGGATTTTATTCTGGATGGGGATGAGCAAGGAAGTGGCCAGGCTGGGGAGCAGTGCCTCTGAGTTCTGTCTGCATCTGCCTCAGGAGCGGCAATGCTGGGGATGGGGCATGCTACCCAACTGTACCTAGGAGTCAGGTGCATCCCCCAGACCCCTTGATGCAGTGCAGAGAAGTGGGGAAGGTGACTTTACCCTCTGAAAGTGCCTTTCCTATGCTGTTGCATGTGATGAGATCTGGTATGGTTGAGACACAGCTGAGATTAATGAATCCCACCCAAAGTATCCAAACCTACTAGCTGCCTCCAGCAAACAGTTGGTCTGCAACATGGTGAAAACCTGGACTCAGCCATCACCTAAGAAACCTTAGGCCAACTGCTGCAAACAGAATGCCTCTGTAAATACATTCATTTCCTCATGATGAGAGGTGGTGTAGCCCACTCAGAGCAGCTATCCCTCTTCCCAGCCCTCACAAAGATTAATGCTATCACTTGAGATTAGTTATGTATTTTTCAGATGCAAGAATGAGAAGCTGTTCCTTACCTGGAACCTTGTCACCTGGGAGGTAGAAAGACATGTTGGTGTGAACAGTAATGTAGTTGTTGCTGGGGCTGTGCAGCTGCACTCTCAGGTGCCTGGGCTTCATGTCAGTGCAGGCAGAAAGGCTGGCGCCGTGCGAGAAGGCAGCTGCGCAGGAGAACAAGCACAGGGTTGTGCATGCCCAGCCAACAATGGCCTTGTGGGCTCTCCTGCTCTCCTCCATCCTACGGCAGAAAACAAGTGGCAGGTTTACTTCAGAGCAGTGGCTTCAGCAGCCTCTCAGCCTGTCTGGTGCCTTTGTGTTAGCTGAGCTCCAGAGGTGCCCTTCCTACAGCCTTTAAACGAAGGAGAGCAAATGATCTGTGTGGCTCGTGGAGTCTCTTTGGTAATCCACAGCGTTTCACATTTTTAAGTGAATTGCTGAGGATGGGAGGGGAGAGGCCTCATAAGAGGATGCATTTCTTGTGGTGTCTTCCATGAAGGGAACAGCTGAGGAGTATTTGCTCTAAAAAGTCTTGTGGCACTTAAGAGGATGAGAAGGCTCTGTACAACCACACTCAGCACCCTCCACCATTCCCATCCCAAACATACAACCTGATCAATGACAGTAACATCTACCCTTAGACTTGCAGAGCTGCCACAGGCCCTGTCCTTCACAGGGCTGGTGCCCAGCACAGAGCCTGTCCCTGCCTGCCAGGGCAGAGCTGTGTCCCCACAGGTATAGCACATGACTGCCCAGCATAGCACATGACAGACTCCAGCCTGTGGAAGCACAAGTCACCTTTTAGCAGCCTATATATTGTGGCTTGAAGGTGTTGGGCTGCTTGTGACTGTCAGTCCTGTCCCTGGCTGCCCAGCAGCATTTTAGCTTGTCCTTCTTGGGCAGGGCTTGCTGTTGCTGCCAAGATGGCAGTGATGCTGTCTTTCAAGTTAGCACTGGAAGCCTGAGATAAACAGGTGGCTATTTTATTAGCCAAGATTTCTTCCATTCTCCAATTTTTAATCTAAGCAAGGGTTTTTTTTCTCAACACAAAGTTGAATATTTGTCATGCCATGTCTGTAGTACCTCTTAGCTTTTGTGGCTGTCACTAAACATGTTTCCAGATTAGCTGGAGTTTATTGTTCTGATTTTTCAGAATGCATTTTTGAAAGTGAAGCTGAAGGATGTGTGGTATTTATCGTAGTGGATATCATAAGACAGGTAGTGCTGCTTTTAATGTGGCACTCTCTAACATCTTCTTTTCAACATGCAGCTTTTCCTGGCTTAGGTTTCATTTTGCTTAGTCAGTAAGGAGATGTAAATAAATCAGAGGAAACCAGAGGCTAAGAAGGTCTAACTTGCATCTCAATCTCTAGCACTTCTAAAACGTGCCAGCAGACTCTAACAAACCACCACTGCACATCAAATAGTTCATGCCCAGCCTGAAGCAGGGAGCAGATGGATGCAGTTTAACCTTCCAGAGCCGAGCATCATCCCACTCCAACCATCACATACCAGAAAATGCTTGTGGGAGTCACAGGAGCCTTCACTAAGTATCCCAGCCCTTGCCTCCTTCTCGTGGGGTCAGCCTCTCCTCTGGGCACACCTAAAGCTCCCTTGCTGGAAATGATTTCTCACGGGAGCTCATGGATGTACCCATAAGCAGCAGCTCTTTCCCTCTGGCATTTCCCAGGCCATGCCACCATTTGCATCCCTCCCCAGCTGCTCCCTGTGCCCCTCAGGGCTCAGCCCTGGGGTGTGGGGCTGTGCTCCGCGGGGCTGCCCGGGCTGGGGCTGCCGGTGTCAGCTCCATCGCTTACCTCGGGACTCGGACGCTGCTGGGCTTGCTGCTGCTGCCCTCCTGGCCTGCCACAGACCCATCCTTTCAGGGACCTTCTTCTCTTTCTCCTCTAATGGGAAGCGCAGCAGCTGTTACTGCTAATACTCACCACCTACAGCAGCTCTCCGACAGTGCCCAAATCCTGCCTTAATCATATTAGTTTTCCTCTTCACATCCCACCCACTTTTTTTTTGTTTTCCCTTTTAAAACTCCACAGTTCTGCAATGAAAACAAAGGCAAGTAGCAGGGGGGTGCAGCAGCAAGTCATAGGGTTTGCGAGTGACATGCTGGGGCTCCTTTGCAGAGGTGCAGAAGGATTGGTCTCCTGCTTGTCTCGTTACCCTTCCCACACTCCCCCCTCCTTCCATGCTGAAGCTTTGCAAAGTAGAGTTATTTCAAGTCCCTCTAGCCTGTGCCCCCCCCAGTCAGAGTGGCCTTGTCTCTCACATTTACATGGGAGTTATTTTGGCAGTAAAAACAGAATTCTGCTAGAAAAGCTGGGAAGGTGCATCCCACATGCCAGCCCTGCCAAGAGGAGCCATAAACACCCCACAAACCCACCAGAACTGGCACACAAGAGTAAACATCTGATCCACGTGACTGTCCCCTGGCACAGGAGCTGCATTAAAGTCCAGGCTGTCACCCCTGCTCCTTACCCAAGCTATGCTGTGGGGCTAATCCTGCCCCTGGACTTCCCAGCTCCATCTTGTCTGCAGACTGCTCTGGTGATCAGGACTCTTGGCTGACCCTGGCCACTGTCACCAGGCTCTCCTTGCCAGCAGCTTCTTGCTTGCAGTTAGGGTTCAATTTCTCATCATCATTATAGCTGCCATCAGGAGATGCTGAACAAACTGCTGGTAGCTTGCAGCCCCAAGTAGGGCTAGAGGAATGGACTACCAGCCCCATGGGCTGGCTGGCTTTTCTTCAGCCAGCAGACCCTCAAGATCATAGAATCCTAGAATGGTTAGGGTTGGAAGGGACCTCTGGAGCTCATCTAGTCCAACTCCCCTGCAGTGGGCAGGGACATCCCCAACTAGACCAGCTTGCCCAGAGCCCTGGCAAGCATAGAATGTAAGGAGAAGAGTTCAGACTCCAAAAGAGCAGTGTTAGATGCTCCCTGGAGCTCAGTGCAAAGCTGTGGGGAGAGCTTCAAACAAATGAGACCCAGACCCAACCCATGTGTAACGGCCCAGGATGTTACCACAGTACTGCACTGGCTCTGCTCACTCCCAGAGCTGGCAGCAGTCTCTGGGCAGGGCAGGACCTGCTGCCATGGGGCTGGATGCAGGTTGAGCTGCCTGATGCAGCATTAATTGCTGAGCTGAGCTGAAATACAGCCTTAAGCAGAGTTCATCCTTGCTGCCTGCTCCCTAGCAGAGGAACTCAGTGGCTTCAAAGCCGCACTCAAACCCAATGTCACAACCACCTCCTCCTCAGAGATGGAAAAAGCCTGTCACAGTCATTACCATGACACAAGCACCTACCAGCAGCCTCAAAGTGCACCTTTGAATGCCAAGTGACAGGCAGATGTTTCCAATAAGAAATACAGCCCTCTCCATGGCCTCTGGTTGCATCACCCACTAGGATAGCATTGCCTCAGCCTTCTCTGGCCAGAGCTTTGACCTGCTGGAGTCCCTTGAGCTCAGCCAGGCTCTGCATATCGCTGAGCCCAGACAGACACAAAAAGACCATGTGGAACTGCTGTCTCTAGAAAGAGGTTTGCCTCTTTCCTGTCATAAATTTCTTTGTTAGTAGGAAGCTGGCAAGGAGAAGGAGACAGAAGACAACTTATACCCTGCTTTTTTTTTTTTCTAGGCAGCATTTGTATAGTGGATTTCTAGAAGGAAAACAAAACAAAACTAGAGTTGGGATTTTAAAATAGCACTAGGGAAAACTGTGCATGCTCTGTAATAGCTTGGTGATTAAGATAGACTATAAAACATGTAACTTGAAATTTCATCAACAAAGTGTACAGAAAGATTATCAACCCTGTAACATCCCAGGATCTTTGATGCAGAAACTTTCTTTTTCTTGCAGATTGCTTCTACATCTCCATGTTGTCAGAGCACAAGAGGGACAGCAGCAGATGTGAAGCAGGTGCAGTGGAGATCAGTATGTAATTATGGGCATGGCTATAAGCAACCCAGAGCTGACACTCAAGAGCAAGCTGGTTGCTTCATTGACAGGTTGAGAAATTCTTTGCTACTGCAAGATAATAAGGGTTAAAATGAGTTAGAAGTTCTTCTGGGTCAGTAGTGGCTACCTGAGTCCTGTGAGCAAAATTTGTAGGGGTGGGGGTTGGAGATGAGTGAGAGGGTTGATAGGTAGAGAGCAACTAGAGATGGAGGCAACAGTTACTTGAGTCCAGATCACATGGAACCAACTGATCATTAAATCAACAAAGCTGGAAGCACCATCTTATTTAAGAATACTTTGAGTCATCTTTAAAACAAAGAGCAGTGGCCAACTATGAGAAGAGTGGTTGAAAACCATGGTAAGAGAGCAGTAAAAAAACATGGTAGTCTCATAGAATCATAGAACAGTTACAGGGAAAAAGAGGATGTTTCTCTGACATCTAGTTAGGAGGAAGGTTCCCAGACCCTTCCATTTCTACCCAGTTGACTATTCTTGCTGAAGTGTGACAATGGATTCAGAAGTTACTGCTGGGAATGAACTGTCATATACACATGCATGCAACATATAATGTGAGCCTCATTCCCTTACAAATTCAGCCTAAACAAACCCTAAACAACCCTTTATTTTATTTTATTTTATTTTGTAGCTACTGTAGCCTGGGCAGCTGTTGTTCTGCACTACAAGAGGGGATTAAGGGGGGGGGAGAGAGAGAGAAATGGTGCAGGGCTCTTTCTGAGTCTCGGTAAGAAAGGCCCAGCAAGCAATTGGTTAATGACTGCTTTAATAAGACACAGTAAGACAAGGAACACAGCCAGCCAGTAAACTCTGTATCCCCTCTCTGCTGGGCACCCCATGTTCATGTAGCATCAGACAGAGCCCAGATGGATTTTCCCACAGTGCACTGCACTGAGCAGCACAACTCTGTCTGTGAAGAGCAGCTCTCCCTTTTCCTCACTAGAGCTGTTGTTCTATAATTTCCTTACAAAAAAAAAAAAAAAATCCTCTTTCTACAGGATGTTCTGATGAGAACTTGTTGCTGCTCTGTTAGATAAAGGCAAGGCCAGGCAGGTGGTGTAATCATGGCACTGAGTGGGAGCTGCCCACTAGGATGAGCTGGCAGAGGTGTCTTGTGGCCACAGGCTCCATGCAGCCCAATGGAGACCTGAAAGCCACCCCAAAGCTGCTGTGTGGATCACTGACTCCTAAATATTCAAGGGTCCTTTGGCCAGGAGTCAATACAGCAGCTCAGGAAAAGCCTCCTCCCACCTGACTTCTCAGCCTTGGAGGAGTTTAGCACAGGGACCTGAGACTTTGCAACTGCTGACTCCACAGTCTACTGTCAATACCTGCACAGGGCTGGAGATGGCATGGCTTGATATATTAAAGCTCAGACATTGCTATGGTACCATCAGTACCCAATGTTTGAAGGTCATCCCTTTGCAAACACTTTCACACTTGCTTGACAACTGTTAACACCACAGCTGAAACCTGCAGCTGTGGGACAGCTCGTTACCAGAGCTGTGTAAGAGCCTTAGGACTTAATGGGCAAGTCCTACCCAGAAGGGCTCTGGGTAGTTGTTTTCTCTTTATATCATGAAAAAGATAGAACTCAAATAAATCATATTCAGAGTGGTTTGCATTAGATTCCCTTTGAACTAGGCACCAAGTGGCAACAAATTGTAAAACTGAGTGGTCATTAGTGTGTGTATACCCTTAAAGCAAAGCTTTCCCAGCATGCTGTGTTCCCTTTAGATAAGGGCACTCCAGGCTCTAGCAGGGGCTTCACTTCTGGCTCTTCTACCATGCAGTAAGTACTTGCCTCCTTCTTCCAGTCTCGCTTTCTCTAGTTTCTACAGGGTATGCTGTGCTGTTGCTTCCAAGCAGGCTTTTATTTAAGGAGATGTGGCTTAGTTTGGCTTTCTAAGGGCTAAGGAACTTAATCTGGATGTAGGGATGTAGCAAATCCAGAGTTTCTGCTCTTCTTAGGGTCTGTCCGTGAACTGACTGCATAGCATTTTTCACTGAATGGTTTGTTAAGTCTTGGCCTAGGCTGCCCAGGGAGGTGGCGGAGTTGCCATCCCTGAAGGTATTTAAGAAACATCTAGATGCTCTCCTTAGGGCCATGGTTTAGTGATATGGGAGTGACAGGTGTGCTTGGACTTGATCTTAGAGGTCTCTTCCAATCTTCATGATTCTGTGAAAGGGGTGGGGTGGTGGTTGGATGGCCATGGTTTCATGAAGTAATCTCATTGCATAGAAGCACTAACTATGTATGTGAATGCAGCTTCAGTCTTTGAAATTCAATTAATATTTGTTTGGTTTGGATTACTTCACTTTTGTGTGTGGTCTTCCAAGACCAGTGATGGAGTTGAGGTATGTTTTATTGTCAGTCCTGATCTAGATGAGCTTGATCCACAAGTAAATCCATTTCATACACAGGTTCTAGGGCAAGAGCATTATTGTAATTGATGTCACATGAAGGACATGAGCATTAATATCTAGTACAGTTGTCTGTATTGCATTTTTAAGAGTGTATTTGTATGGCAAATGGGATAAAGGTTATATAAATTAGGTTGTGTCATTTTTAAGCATCAAGAGTTTGTGAAATACATGATTCTGCTTTGATGTTTACATGTATATAATGGGATGTCTTACTTTGAAACTCAAATTTTGGGTAGGATTCCATGTGCCATTCTAAAAGCTCTCTGGCCAGTGTCTGATTTACTTGCAACTGGTATGTTGTCCTACAGAATAATATGGTAAATCAATACACAATCTAAAAGGTAACTAAAATAAATACAAGATGAATGTTTTCTAGCACATAAAGAGACTACATAGGTGGTATGAGGTTGGGGGGAAGTGGATGGGAGAAAGAGTGAGTTGTCTGAAGAGGATACATATGGCATGTTTAGAAAAGCTTTTAGATTCCTAGTCTGTTTTCAGGAGTAGCTTTAGATGTTAAAATTGCTTTTTATTGAAGATGTTTATTGTGTTTGGTAGAGATGCATGAAAAAAGGTAACTGCAAGCTCAGATAGGGTGGGGGTATGGAGGCAGGAGGTGAAGCAGTTACTGGCTGTGTTGGCATACAAACTGAGAGAGCTTTTCACCTTTGACTGACTTCCTCAGCTGGAACAGAGCTTTCTTTTCACCCTTAGGGCTTTGCTTCCATTTGATTCAATTCTCTCCCCACCCGTAACTGTTGATGTGTCACTGTTACATTGGCAATCCAAGATTTTTAGAACAGCTGAACTTTTTACCCAATGACTCTTACTAGATCAGTATTTAAAGCTGACCCTGTGTTTTCCATTAGGGAGGACAGCTCATTGGTACCAAAACATTAGCATTTCCCTTCCCAACATCAAATACAAGGCTGTGATCTGCAATTCCTTCATGCCTGCTTACCTTCCAATCAGTATTTCTCTAACTGTTAGCATCACTAAACAAGCTGTTGCTTTGAGGAAGTCTTGCACCACTATTACATGCTCCTCTTTTATTTTCATTCTGTACAGTGGAACAAAGCAGTGCTTGGAAACAAAAACATTCAGAAGTTTACACTGGTTTACAAGTATTGAAAAGAAATATCCAAACACTTGTGTGTTTCACTTGTGGATTATTAACTACAAATCAAATGGGGCTCATAGCTTCAGAGAGGTTCACAAGTACAAAACAGCCTCCTCCTGGCATCTTCACATCCTCCTCTTCTGAGTGCTTATGTACAATACTGTGAAAAGGAGAAAGTGGCACACATCACTGGCAAATAATGTGCAGAAGCCTCTTTATTTAAAAGATCTTATTCTCATGGCTTTTAAAACAAGTGTAATTAATCCCATTCAGCATGAACAAAGTCAGGAAACTTAAGTGCAGACTTCAAGGAATGCTCTCAAATTTACACATTATGTATTTATTTTGTTCAGTATTTATTACATTCATAGCCAAGCCACACTAGAGCAGACACAGGCTGCTGAGAGGGGAAAATAAAGCCAGCTACCTTGCAGCATTACTGAGGGGAGCAAGAGAGAGTCACTAAGCAGCAGAATTACAGGTGTCAGAGACTAATGCTATGATCTTCCAACAAAAGCTGGAAATTGCAAGCACTTAAGGCAAAGCTAATGAAGCTAATGATTCCTTAGGAAGCAGTGGATAGCTTCCACCTGCTTGTCTGGTGATAGCCCCAGAACTGATCCAAGCACATGAAACTGCATTGTGCTTCTAAATCTGGTATGTCTTAGTTCTCTGCTCAGCCTGTTCTTCAGCCTCCTGCCTCTCATCTGTCTTAGCTTTTATAATACTTATTTCCATAACTGATTCTCCAGCTCTAGTGTCACTGCACTTAACATAATAATCCTAATTCCTTGCAAAAAGCATGTGGATTCAAGGATTATTTCACACCCCAAAACGTGCTTTCACACTGGTGCCATGTTCTTTGACTTTTCTTGTAACAGGTGATTCAGTCCTTGTTTCTTTTTCTTCGCTCCCTCCCTCCTTCTAGTCTTCCATTTTTGTTCTCAAGTAACTTGGTAAAACTCTGCTTCATTTACCCTCTCCACAAGTTTCTTCACATCTGACTTGTGAACCTTTCCTATTTTTAGCTATTCTCCCTGGCATGTGTTGCACTTACAGCCTAGCTGAAACCACAGAGCAATTTCAGAAGCCTGGAATTGTCCCTGAAGTGCACTAAAATCCACCTACTGCACTGGGGCAGTCAAAGGCTCACTAGTGAAGTACAAGCAATTACTCCTCACTAGTGGTAAAATCTTTACTTGTAAAGATGAAAATAGCCTCCACTACTTATGAACAGCTTTCATGCACGTCTGGGCAACTGCATCACCAGAAAATACTAGTGTCATCACAATCTGTACTGGCTCAGAAATTTACACAGTAGTTTGCCTAGCAAAACACAAACTTCTCCAGAGCAAAGGTCATCTAAGCAGGCAGTAAGTGCAGAAGAGTAAACCTGTTAAATGTCAGGAAATAAGCTCTAAGGAAGGCTAGAAAAGAGCATGCTTCTCTAAATGAACTTCAAGTTCAGAGGCTGACAGGGCCACAGCAATGCAGAAAAGCACAGACACTGAAAAGTGAAAGTGTACAAAAGTAATAAAGCTTTCCAAGAAAGCTTAAAAGTAATTCTTACAGGCAGCTTGCTTACACCTCAGCTACTCCCCAAACTCAAAAGAATCTTCCAGTGAGCAATAACATAATGAAGAAGAGTTACCATTATTTCCTCGGATAAATGCATCCCCATACTTGTTCTTTAACTGTCCATTTACATATTCTTCTGTCTGTTCCAGAGCTATATTCATATACCCATCCAGGCAAGCTAGGACACCTGAAGAGAGTTTAAAAGTGAATCAGCTTAAACTTACTTTAAAACAAACAAAAATGCATTGTGTTTGAACAGTACTGAAAAAAAAAACTATCTTCCTAACAATCTAAAACTGCAAACTTGGCCAGATGAGTTGGTAGATCAGAGTATTCTTCAAAGAATTAAGGTGGGTGTGAGGAACCCCAGGCACTCTAGTAGCAACTCTTACAGTTGATGTAAGACTGGGGGAAGGGGAAGAAGTCATAAGGGCATGACTTTCCAAAGACTGACAATTTGCACTTTGAAAGCTTAAGTTGTCCCTTCTCTCTTGTGTTTTAAGCCTGAAAAGAAACTGTGACATTAAGTGTAACAGGACAACCTAAGGACAAGGCTCTGTAAATTGAGTTTCTGTCAAAACTTGTGAGGGATACAGATGAAAAATAAGCTTTTAGTACAGGACACCATGCATTCATATCTGCATGCTTAGAGATCTAGAAGAACATTGGCTGCAAGTCTCTGTTTTGATGTAAATTAAATTCTACATAACTTTAAACAGGCAAAGGGTTTTCAAATGGCACTGAAATCTTCCCACAAGAATAAAATTACACTGCTGAATGCAACTCAAATCTCTGCCATTTGTAATATTTGACATTCTTTTGATCAGGAAAATACGCATTTGAGTAGCACTGCTTTGAGACAAGTATTTATGCTCTCAGTTCCCCTGTTTAAGGCTGTACCTTGTTCACATGGTACTTCCTACATGCTAGGCATGATAGCATTTTTTTAATTCAAAATCATTCCTCAGTGTCTACTCTCACCCTTTAGTAATTTTAATCTCTAAATCCACTGTCAACTTTCTTTCTACCAGTTTCTCCAGAGCTGATTTTCTACTTCTGATGTCACCATTCTGAGATCTATATTCAGATACTCCGAGATTCTGGATCACACTAGTTTGCTTTTCAAAAGGTATGCATCTGTTCCAGCCTCCCCAAAAATGCCTTTGCTCAGGGTGAGACAGATGGAAAACTTACCTCGATAATCAACTCCAGAATTTAATTTTACAACAACTGGCCTTCCAATGATCTGTTTTAGAAAATCACTAGGGGTTTGCTTTCGTAGACTCATCTTGATCTTCTCTGGTAAGCTGGGAAAAGAAGTGAGAGAAAACATTTGGATAAGCAACACGCTCCCATACAGTCTTTAAACACTTGATAGAGACAGGCAGGCCCTTGATGCTTAATACTTCTAGAAGGAGAAAATACTAAAGGAGATAAAAGCAAAACCTTAAGGGTGCAGGTGGAGAAACAGCTCCTAGAGCCATAGCATTAAACTTTCTCTTTGGCATTTTTGTAACTTCTGAAATTATTGATAAGAATCCATATCTGCCATGCTGAGCATCTTGTAAACTTCCAATGGAGCCAAAGGCCTTGTCTTGCTAAAATGGTTTTACTACAATTAGAGAGCTAAGTCATAGTAAGTGGTTCATGTCTTCAGGGGGTGGAGGGAGAAGCCAGTACAACCTCTACACACAATAGTCTGTGCTGGAACAAGAAGAGAAAAGACTTTTTTATCTCAGCTCACAACTAGGGGCAAAGAATAAATTTTAAAGGATTGCTTCAAATGAATCCTTTAAGTTAGACTGTTTAGAATTATGGCTTGTGATTAAGGTTGTATGGAGAGCTGAAAAGATGCTGTGACTTAATATCCATGGTGTGGCACAGCCCTAGTTTGGTACAAGAGCCTCCCTCAGCCAGGAGAGCTTAACTCCTGCTTGTATGTCGCTCTGGCTGAGTAACAGCTGTTTTGTATTTTAAGCCGACGGTAGAACACACAGCTAGTGCTGTCACCCAGTGCGGTGTCAGCGGTTGCTGGCCTGCTCTGTGGCACATGGCAGCAGGCCGTGCAGGTTGCTTTTACCAACACTCGCTGCCACTTGCGATGCTGGCACCGAGGAGATCGGTAGCGCAGCTCCTTTCCAAGCGAACCTTTCCTGGGAATCGGGCACGCTTTGTGCCGCGGGTAGGTGCTGCCCCAGCACCCTGGGCAGTCCTCCCAGGGAGGAAACCGGTTCGGTTTCCCGTACCGCTGCAATCGCTGGCTTTCAGAACCAGCTACGCCGGCGCCAAGCGTGTTTTGCCGGGAGCGATAGGAAGTGTACTGCCGCTCGCCTGAAAAACGGGAAAAGGCACCGGTACGGCCCTGCGGGGGGTGGTGCTGGGGATACGCCGCAGGAGTCCCCCGCCCACAGAACCGGACAGCCCTCTTCCCCGCCGCCGGGGCCTCATCACAGGCCCAGGCCAGTCCGGTACTCACCCTCCACCGCCGCCTCCTGCGCCCCTTCCCGGCGCTCGCCTCCCGCCGTGCTGCCCGTCAGCACCGCCCCGCTACGGCGCGGCGGCAGGGACATACCGCGCCGCAACGCGGCAGCTGTGGGCGGGCTGCTTCTGTCTTACGCCGGCAGGCTAGGCCGTTGCTCGCTCTCCGT
>VWZO01020151.1:220226-272179 GCA_013396975.1 Bucco capensis
GCAGTTGCTCGCTCTCCGTCCGGGCGCTGCGGGGCCCAAGCTCCTGCATGTGGCCCGAGCCCGGCCCCGCAGCGCCCGGGGCGGATTCCCCACCCGCGTCCGTGATTTTGGTGGGTGTCTCCATCCTATCCCCGCCTGGGGTAGGCCCTGAGCCCAGGCTGGTGTGGCACTGCGGCCATGTGCGAGCACTCTCGACTCCAGAATCTCCCCGAGAGCCACCGAGATGTGCTGCCAGGGGATGACCCGCGGGCTCTGCTTTAGCTAAACCACAACTTNCCGCTGCAATCGCTGGCTTTCAGAACCAGCTACGCCGGCGCCAATAGCGTTTTGCCGGGAGCGATAGGAAGTGTACTGCCGCTCGCCTGAAAAACGGGAAAAGGCACCGGTACGGCCCTGCGGGGGGTGGTGCTGGGGATACGCCGCAGGAGTCCCNTCTGGTGACCAGCCATAGAACCCGAGGGAACGGCGTGAAGCTGTGCCAGGGAAGGGTTAGGCTGGATGTTAGGAAAAGGCTTTTCACCCAGAGAAGGATCGAGCACTGGCACAGGCTCCCCAGGGAAGCAGTCAGGGCACCAAGCCTGACAGAATTCCAGAAGCATCTGGACAAGGCCCTCGGGCACATGGTGTGATTTTGGGGATTGCCCAATGCAGGGACGAGAGTTGGACTCGATCTTTGTGGGTCCTTTCCAACTTGGGAGATTCAGTGATTCTTCACAAAGATTTTTTTTTTTATGGCTTGCTTACACTTACACCCAAAATGTTGCATCCATTTCTTATGAAACAATTACAGAGTCATAGAACCATAGAATGGTTTGGGCTAGAAGGGACCTTAATGATCATCTACTTCCAACACCTTCCACTAGAGCAGGTTGTTCAGATCCCCATCCAATGTGGCCTGGAACACTTCTGCTCTACTGAGATCCTGTTAATACTGAAACAATCTTGTCATACATGGGCCTTACTGAAAAAAGAAGTGAGCATCTCATAGCTGTCAGTGGGGGTGTCCTTTCCAGAGCTACTGTTGCTCAGTTCATTTTACACATGAATTAGTGAACACAGAAGCTAACAGATTTTTTTGAAATGTCACCTGAAAATATCACAGCAAAACAAGATGCTGAACTTTTGTTTTCTACTTCTCCCTATCTTCTTGCCTATCTTTTCACCTTTCCTCAGCTATCCCTTAATGTCTAGAAAATATCTTTTCAAGGGATTTAGTACCATAACAGGAGTTAATCAGCTGTGAAAGCCTGACTGGGTGTGGTGGTGTGGGGTTGGTTTTTGGTTTGTTTTTTTTTTTAATTCTTCCATTATTGATTTAGTATCTTGGTGAAATTCTTAACTCTCATGATACAAAGAAAACGTGCTATGGCTTTTCAGAGCACAGATTGGTATTCTCTCTTCCTTCCAGAGCTGTTTATCTTCTCTTTTTGAACACACATTCATTAATGTTTTATTTCCCAAAGCTTAGGCTAAAAGGCTTTAAAAGGTGAGGTCTGCAAACCTGACCTAGTTCACCTGACTGTCCCAGAGTTCAAGCACAGGCACAGCTGGAAGAGTTGGGCCATGTTGTGCCTGTGTTTCCAGGCAACCATCGTGTTAATCAGGAGCATCCTACTGTGCTTGATTGTATCTTGTGCTTGAAGCAGAAAAGGAACATAGAATAGTTACTCTAGGAGCAGGCTTGCAAGTTTCAGTTGGCCACTTAGCTTCAATGTGTCATGTTTTGATAAGGGAGTACTCTGGATTTTGTTGTTATCAATCTCTGTGATAAAGACTAGGCAAATAGTTTTTTCATGCCTCAGCTGGCAAATTTTCTTGACAAGTCTGCAAATCCAACTTGGGACACTTCATGGTTTGGGAGCCTTCCTCTTTGCTTTCTTTCTTAGGAGTTTGTCTTTGGAGCTTATATTTCTCTCTTTGCTAGCCATCAGAACCTGCTGAGCTATTTTGCCCTCAGCTCAATAGGCTGCTTCCTAGCTAGCTTAGGGATCTACTTAGTTACAGTCTCTATGTGTGTGGATACTTCGGTTGTTTGATGTCAGTCAAACAAAATCCTTCTGTTTTACTGCTTCATACCCTATTAACCTCACAACACATCTATTTTGAGTCATGGGCATTGAGACTGGCAAGTTTTGTGTCCTTAGCTCCCCCCTTTTGTGGTTTGAGACCAAGTCGTGAACCCAAACCTCATGTAATTTTCCCTGGTTTGCCAGAGGTCTCACAGCAATCTCCCATGCTGTTCCTAGTGGAGCAGCAACCTTGGTGCAGGAAGGCATATGTTGCTGAGCACTTTGGTGTTGTGTGATTCGCACCTGGGAAGACAATTCCCATCTTGTACACCCAGGAAGATTTTGTCATCACATCTGTTATTAGGCAACCTAAAGAGTGTGTTCTTTCCTGAGTGACAAACCCCCAGTGACCTCAGGAAGGTAGTCTTCAAAGGGCTTAAGTAATCCACATTCAGTGGACTCCCTAAAGATTTCAAAGCTGCAAGACTAAAAATAAAATTAAGATGTCATTGGCTAATCATTTTTTGTTTGTTTACCATCTAGATGAAAAAGGGTTTTAATCTGAAGCATCACATACCTTTGCTATCAGTAGATTCTTTTAAATACTGCATTGATTTGTCCTTTCATAGTGTGCTCTGACAGAGCTTTTGCTGCTGTATAACTCATGGAAATGAGCGAGATGCTGCCCTTGTGTTTTAATCAAGATGAACTTGAAAGGTGAACGTTGTAAGTGGTAGAAATTATTTATAATTTGGTAATAAAAGTTTATGTCCAACACTCCAAATTTCATACATCTGCTATGTGCTGGCCTTGAGATATAGAACACTTGCAATTGCCTTTACATTTGGCCTTAGATGAAAGATCATAAATTACAATGATAGAGTTCACAGTTGTTCCCAGCTCACAACATTTCCATATTAACATCTTCACCTCAAACATAAATGGTTACAAAGTTACAAAGAAAAGAGTTGTGTTGGCCTTTGTCAGCTGAACTTAGTGATGGAAGTTGTTGGATCATGTACTATTGCTAACTGTTAAACATAAAGCATTGCAGAATCCTTGTTCAAAGACCTAATTAAAACTTTACTTAACTTTAAAAATGAAATGGGATTTGATAGTCTTTCTTTCTCTCTCTTTAATGTAATAAAAAACACTTCAAAGTTAGGAAGGTTTTTCTCTCCCAGCTACTTGAAATAAAAGCATTTCCATAGAGCGAGGTGGCTCTGTGACACAGAATGTGTTAAAAGGAGTGTCCATTTTTTCTTTCTTGTGAAGTGCACACCATTTCTGTAAGTTAAATGCAGAATAACAACAATTCAGAAGACAAAAGAAAGTCTCTGGTACATTTTGAATTCAGCCTAAATAATCCCCAGCTACAACCAGTAGATAAAAAAAAAAAGAGGATGTATTAAACAGTCCTCACCTGGAAATTGTTAGTGAGGACCAGCCCATTCTGGCCACAAGCACAGCATAGTCCATGACTGTAACAATCAACTTGGGTGCCTTCTTAGACTAGGAAGAAAAAAATAATTTGGAAATTATGCAATGAAATAAGAGGTCAAGAATGAATTCCAAATGCAGGGAAATTCTTCTTCCTTAGAGCCTATGGGAGTGTAGGAGCAGTAGGAGTTGTCAAGCCTCTGTGAAAAAGTGTTGACTGGAGAAGCTTTTACTTAAGATTAGCACTGTTACTGCAGGGTTTCCTGAGGGCTCTGAAGTAAACACAATATTATATTTCTGGAGTTTCAGAGGTGGAAGTTGAGATTCTGCTCCCACTGAAGCTAGTGGCAGTTTTGCTAATTGCTTCCCTGTACTAAGGATGTCTCTAGAAATTATTGAAAATATACCTGGAATCTGAAAACAAATCCATCTTGATGAGCTGGTACCAAAAATATAACTGTTAGACTCATAGTTGTCACAGCTCAGTTTTGGAAACTTCTCAGCAGTGGATCCCAGATGCTGAACAATCACTCAGCCCACTGGCCTGATGCAAAACTGTTCCAGTGGTCTCAGGATAAGACTCTTAGGCTGCAGATCCTCTCCATCCACTTTGGATCAAGAAAGTACCATGCATGCTTTCTCCACAGCTATCCTATGGGATTTCTAAGGGAGAACCTCATGTTTAGAAAGCTTTTGCAGCCTGAGTGGCTTGTGTGCTTCTCAGTCCTGAAACAACTGCTGTGCTCCCCCTCATTGCTGTGGATCCCCAGGCTGTTGTCTGATAGCAAGCTAGTGGGTGTGATTTGCTGAGGGCTCAGTTTGGGTTGTTGGAGGCTGTGCTGTGTGCAGAGAAGAGAATGCACTTTGGCACAGCACTGCTGCAGTTGGCCTCATGACTCTCTTGAAGTTGGCATAACCTCCATGCTCTCTGCCCCTTTCTCTTGCCTTCTGGAGCTATGTTCTTTCGCTATCATTTGTAGTTCTTGGAAATCTTCTGATGCCCTGAGGATGAGGAATAGGACATTAAGGAATTGAAGGGTGCAGGAAGAAGTGACACAAAGGAAGTATTAGGACCTCCCTCTTTTTTCTCCTCAGCAAACTTCCTGGTAAACAGGGAGCTGTCAGCAGGTCTTCAGGGAGCTGGGAAGAATGTGAGAAGTCAGCCTGAGGCTTTCTCTCTGTCTCAGACTTTCAAGTCTGTAGAAAAGAAAGGGAAGTTCCCCAGAAGCTTTCAGAGTTCACTTAACAACCTCCCAGTTCCTGGGAGTGCTCTCCTTAGCTTCTCCAAAGGGCAAGCTTTTTCAGGAGCCTTAAGAGGTTTGACATCCTCCTTTACATGCATTTGGATGGGAGAGTTTAAGCCTTTCAGCATTTGAATGATAGTGTATCTGTGCCTATAGAGTGAACAATTAAAGATTTTTTTCCCCCCTTTGATTGAAGCCTTAGTTATCCAATACTATTTCCCATGCTATGCTAAGATCATCAGAACTGCTGGTTCCCAGGCATGTTCTCGATGAGAAAGTGATTGCACTTTTATTTTGGATCTTAATCAAAAAATACTGGGTTTCTGCTACAGATTTTAGACAGAAGGGCCTAATAAAATTCTTCAAGTTCTTATGGTGTGCACACCACCTTGGGATGCTCATGACATAGTGACCTTTTGTCACCTTTGTCTCCTCCTACCTTCTGTCCAGTTAAAATACAGTTTCAGAGATCATGTGAAAATTGTGCTTTCTATTAAGTAAAGGCTGGAAGCTCCACATGATTCTTTTCTGCAACACTTGGCTAGATTCTGTTCAAAAGATGATGGAATTGGACACAGCTTTTTGTGTTTAGACTTTGTAAAATATTTACATCAAAGAAACACACATTCTCTACTTTTTTTTCAGTGTGGAAGATCAATTCCAGATGACATTTCAATGTAAACTTTTCCATAGCCAGTTTGATGATGCTCATTTCGTACTTTAGGTCCAAAACTCTGCTGTCAAGTTCAAGCACAGACACGAAGCAAAATGGTTACTTTTCAATTGACCTACTCTAAAGCATCTGTAAGGTTAGTTCCCAGCTCCCCAGAAATGCTTCTGACACAGACCTGGGAATTTGAAGTAAACATCAGCTCTAACTTGTAGTGTAGCAGAACCAATCCATACCATCTTCTGAAGTTCAGTGAAGAAGGAAGATTAAAAAGTGTTCAGCCACCTTTCTATCTCTCTCTGACCCTCTCCACTTAAGGATCCAGCTGATGCTCTAGGGAAGAAGTATCATCTGACTCATAGGATGATTAAGCCTTTTGGGAACTGACTGGATCTGCCATCACTTGACTTCTGGCCTCTCAACCCAATTTTTCCATTTATCTGACCCTCCACAGGTATTTCATATAGGGGGAAAAATTTGTGTTTGTTTCTCCTCAGAAAGGTCCCAAGAGCCTTTCCATAGATTTCAGCAAGCAGAGGATTAGGGATCAAGCCTAAAACAGTGGGTTGGTTTTGGTTTGGGTTTGTTTATTTTCCATCCACGCATTTCAGTCTTCCAGAAATTGTAAGACATAAGCTGGAACCCAGCAGTGCTTCCTCACTGTATGGAGCAGCTAGCACAGCTTAAGCAATAGTTCTAAGAGTAGCAAATGGAGTTTTATTGACTCAATAGGCAACTATGAAATTCGAAGCACTTGACACATAGCAAGTGAAATACTGGAAAATGAAGACATGAAGAAAAGATTAAGGTTTTAAGCTCTGGACTTGCAAACCATTTCTTTGTTGTTGCTGTTGTATACTTGTATAGTATGCAGACCCTCCTTAGCCATTACTGAAATGCAAATAAATAACAATCCAATGTTAGGGAGAAAATAAGTATACCAAGATGATTCAGTTTGTCTGTGAGGAGCACCTTCCTGGATCCTAGGCAGACTGGAAGGCATACAGAGAGCCTGTTTACTGGTATGTGTTACTGTTGTCAGGGTACTGCAAAAGGGCAAAAATGATAGTGTTTGTTGTAACTCGGAATTCCTGGCTTCTTGTATGCCTCTGGCAGAGGCTTCCAGGGTGGCTTTTGGTGGAGTACATCCTCAGTTCTCACATTCAGTTAACAGACAATTGATTAGATGGAAGAAGCTAATTTTGTTAGTGTAAATTATTTTTGAAGTGGAGGGAAAATAAGTAAGGTACATGCAGAAAAAAATCTCAACTATTCCTAGTTTCAGAAACTTTAAGCAAATATTTAAACCAGTTAATCCAAGAAGTGAAACAAAATAATGGAGACTAGGGTGTAACCATGCTGTTCTTTCTGTGCCTTTACAATCTGGAGAGCTCAATTTCTTTTTAATAACTTTATTATAATTTCAGTGGCTACACTAGCAAAAATAAGGCTGCTTTCTATAAATAGAGATCTGTCAATCTGGTGTGACTGCCTGTGACTCAGTCCCCAGGGTCTGCAGTTTCAGAGGTAGTATAACCTCAAACACAATGTTTAGATCTTATTCCCTGGTGTTCACACAGACAGGGAAATATTCCTTCATACTTTTTCTTGCAAAAGCAGTCAAGACTAAAAAAATACAGCTGGAAAAATTATATAAAACAATATTGAAGGTTATGTGCTATCTCCTCAAGATCTGTGCTAACAGGTATGAATGACTGTTATCTGCTAGGAGAGGGCAATGATGCAGGGCCACTGACTCCCTGTTCCATGGTCATTTTTTTTTGGCTTTCAGGCAAAACTGCCATCTGTGCTATCAGTGCAGCTTCACTAGTCCTAAGAATTGTAGGAGCTTTAGGGCAAAACTAACACCCATGTCTTCTCACTCCCTTTATCCTACCTAGAAAACTTAGAGAGCAATAATGTGAAGTGCCTGTAGCAATCCAGACCAACTGTCATTAAAAATGGCTCCCTTGCTGCTCCTGCCCTGCAAGGGTGTTGGAAACAAAGGGACAAGGCTAAGGAAGCACTCAGCATTGACAAGACTTGTGACTGTGAAACTCAAAATGTTCAAAAGACTCTTAGAATCATAGAACAGTTACAGCTGGAAGAGACCTTGAAGATCATCGAGTCCAGCCTTTTTCCTAGCCCTATCACCCCACTAAATGATGCTCCCCAACACAACACCCAGCTGTCTCTTAAACACCTCCCTGGTGACTCAAGCACCTCCCTGGGCAGCCTGTTCCAATGGCTCACAACCTTTTCAGTAAAGAAATTCCTCCTAATGTCCAGCCTGAACCTCCCCTGGCACAGTTTCCTCTCTTCTGAGGAGAAGGGAGATGATACAAAAGTCTGATCATTAGTCCTTGCAGGCTTCTGTGGCTAGGAAGGTGTTGGCAACATGGTTGTAAAATGGGTTATAAATCCTTATGACTTGGATCATTTAAGAATTACAGCTCTCCTTACTTTGCACTGCTCCACATAAACAGAGAAAAGAAGAGGAAGAAAATCCTCTTTGCATTCAGGAGAAAGTGGAAGGTGAGGAAGCAAGCTGTGTTCATACCATTCATCACTTCTCTTTGGTTTCTTGTTCCATTTCACTTCCAGCTCCACTGAGTGACACATGCTCTGGTTTCCTCCATGATATATGTGGCATCCTCTGGTCTTGCCTTGTCAAACCACATCCCAAACACATCATCATCTCCTCAACTACTACATTTTCCTTGTGCATTCACCTACCTCATGTAAACAATTTTTAGTGTTGGGTTTTTTTTCATGATTTTCACCTGGGCACTTGTCTACTTGGAACTGACACTGCCAATTGATTTCACCTAATACACACAGCACAGCCTAAATATATATTTCTGTCTCTGCATGTAGGCTTCAGACATTAAAATCAATGCCTTGGAGGTGAAAGGCTTCATCATTCAAAAGAACTTTTAAGCCACTCATTTCAGCTTCTCAAACAGCATCAACAATGGAGTATGTCATTTGGAAGATGAAATATGAAAATACACAAGCTGTGCTCACAAGCTGAAATTTCCTCAGTTGGAGGGAATTCTAATGAAAATGGGGAATAGCAGTGGATTTGTGTTTCCCCCCAAAATGAATGAGGTTTTTTAATAATAAATCAGTGATAATTTTAGCCTATTAAGGAATAATTAAATGAATCATCACCTGCTGTGTGAAAAATTCAGGGGTTCACCAGAAAACAATGCACATTTCTAGTTTGAAATGAGCAAGTCAGGTATCAGAGAGGCTAGTCTAGAAATGCAGGGTCTGTAAGCACTTCTGCTGCTGGGCTGCTCTCAAATCTTAAGACAGGTTATCTCACCTCTTTGTGTTTCAGTTTCCCTTCTGTAAAACAAGAAGCATGATGTATTTAAAGTGCCTTCAGATCAATGGATAAGAAGCTTTATGTAGTAGCAAGGTATTATTAATATCCTAATTATGCCATAAGAGAAAGTGATCAATAGTTATTTATGTTTTTCTTTGCTGTTTAGGGGGGGATTTTTCTACTGTTTTCTAAAGTCACATGTATAAGAGCATGAATACTTTCTTGCAAAACATACAAATCTTCTTGTATCTACATGATATAGAGATGAAAAACAGGTTAAATTCTGGTATGTCATTTCTCTCAAGGCTGGAGGGCCAAAGTCAAAGGGAAAAGCTAATGATTTACTGCATGAGCAAGTGCAAAATCTATGCATTAATAAATTCCACAGGACTGTATATTCATGCTTTACTCACACTGGGTTTTAAGCTTGATTTTTATTTAATTTTTTTAGGCATTGAAATAAAAGAAATTGTTTTCAAAAACGACCCTAGATTAAACAGTGAGTGTTTAAGGAATTGTATATTTATTTTTAAAATAACCTTATTACTTCCAGACTACTTTTTCCTTTTGACAGTAAAGCAGAGTGCTTATCTTCCATATTTTCATAATGAAAGCTCCCAAGCACGGGATGCTGTGGCAGATTTACAGCCTGCAAGCAGCAGAACTGACAGGCATTTTAATATGAAAGGAGATATGATGTCTTTAATGTACAGTGATGTCACTTCTAACAAGGTAGAAGCCTGCTTTTTGCACTGCAATCACCATAAGCAGTGAAACCTGTCTGCTTCAGGAGGGACCTTTTAACCCAGGAAAAGGTCACAACTAATAGAAAGAAGAGGGGTCTCTGCTTCCTCAGGTGGAAGGGCAGCCTGCCACTGCAGGAGCAAGGCTCTTCTGCATGTGCATTATGGCCAGCAAGTTGAAGCTACAAATAGTCTAGCTAGAGGTAACCTTGAGAAGAGAAAAGGAAAGGATAATGAAAATCCTCAAAGGAGTGTTAAACTGAAAGCTAGATTGCCTGTTGACCACCTTTTTTCCTTTTGTCCAGCATTGATTGGAGCTAATAACATGAAAGTGGTATTGACAGCAATATAGTCTGCCATTAGCTGCACACATGATTATTTCACTGAGAGAAAGGACAGCAACCCAGTACCAAATCCTAGGTCTTTCATGCTACATGAGACCAATGAATTTACTGCTTTGACTAGGAAATACTTGCCAGTCATTTTAAAGGCTAATTTAAAATGTGTATGTCTTAAGTCCCTTCTGAAATATGCTTCAGGCTCCTGACAGAAAGATTTTTATCATGTAATTTTAAAGCTACACCATTCTTAAACCTTGTATACAAGAGCATAAGATGAAAAGGCCATAAAATAGCAAGAAATCTCAAGGTTCCATGAGTATCTTGTGTTAGCATTAGGCTTTAACTTTGGTTAAAGACAGGAAATTAAAGTATGCTGGCATCTAGCTATCTCCTCAAGAGATTCAATTACTCTAAGATTCAAGAAAATCAACTTTGAGTATCATGTCTTTTGGTATTTTGGCAGTTTGATCTTGGAGGAACATAGTAAGGGATGAAAAAAGAACAGGAGTAGTAATTCTCTTGTTTTCTATTATCCTTGCAAAAATCTTCATTCTAAAAGAAAATGCTTTTCAGTAGGTTTTGAACCAGCATATTCTCCCAGCTGGAGTGCCAGGGCACTGGAGGAGTAATAGTCAGGTAGGACAAAACAAGGAGAAAATCAGTGTTGGCCAATCTCTACAGTGTTATCCCCAAAACGAAGCATTGGTGTCCATACAATTGCACAGCTGTGTGTCCTGCAAAATCAGAAATGATTCCACAGCTAGTCCTGGATTGCTTTGAATCTAATTTTTATAAATTAGTGTGCTTGTAGAGTTGTCTTGATTTGCTTTAGTTTACTTTGAAACAGCTATGTCTCTTCATCTCTTCAAAATGGAGGGAAGAGAAACTGCAAATTCAAGTTTACATATAGAAATAATCATCTCACATTTCAGCAGAAAATGCCAGAAATACAGGCAGTATCAGTGAATTCTTCTCCCCATTTTGAGCCTGTTCTGACAGGAAAGCAACATTACAAAGAAAAGTCCTATTTATGCCTAGAGATGTGATAATATTCTAATTATATTTTCCAAAAAGTAAAAACACTAGGAAATGGGGTATGATGTGATATTGACTCCTGAAAAACAGTTAAAAAATTAGATGCCATGAAGTTAATGGTTTGAAGGATCCTGCAATAGTTTTGAAAGATCCTGTGTCTGGAGACAAAAGCAGCTTGACAGACACAAGTGGTGAACTGCTTCACTTTCCATGCTGCCTTCTATCTGTCAATGTATTTGCTATGGAGCTCTACTGAGACCAGTCTCAAAAGGCAGACTGTTACATTTCTTAAAAGATAAAACATCCCTGAGGGTACAAAGAATTCAGGGACACAAGCTGATAGACAGGAGAAGCACTGCAACGCTAACGTTTTATGGCTAAGTTCAACGAGTGAGTCCTTAAACGGGTAATTGAGTTGATGAAAGGCTTGCAGTCACCCCGATTAAGCTTGTTCTTTCTCCATATGTAAGATTCAGGATAGTTTAAGCAAAAATTGAGAAAGAAATTCAGGAGAGAGACATTCATAAGCACTTGGAAAATTGGTCTCACATGAAAAGCTTGCCATTTGTCAAGCCAGATGTGCCATTTGTGTGTACAAAGGATCCTGTTGCCCAGGAAGTGTTATTTGCCACATCCCCTTTTTTCTAACGAAGGATTTGTAAATATTTTTAGCACATGTCTCACTGCTTCATGACTCATTCCCCTTGCCATCTTTGGTATTTTTCCCACTTGTGATCATGTAGCATCCCTGTGGCATATGGTCACCTGGGGAAGCACTATTAGGGAAGCAAGTGAGGGATTTTAGTTATTTTTAATGACTTCTGGAAGGTAAGAATGTGGAAAAGCAGCTACATCGAAGCAACATTTTTCAGTCTGCTGCATTACATAAACCACCTTCATTGTTTGTTCCTGCTTTCCATGAGACATGCCTCTATTGTATCTTTGTTTATAACCCAATTGTAAACTATCTGAGGAATGTGCTTTGCTTCTTTGTGTGCTTAGACAATGCCAAGTGCCAGAGAGTGATGGCCTGTGACTTGCATCATTAGGTGCTATGATACTACAATTTTAGCCAGGAACTCATAAATTGCTGCTTTAAAAAGCCTTGGGTTTAAACTTAAGCCTGACTAGTACCTTGCTTTGTGGTCATTAGCATCTTTTTTAGAAAACTCAGAGGGTAGTTATGTTCTTCACATACTCAGCAGCTGTATGATGGCTTCAGACAATGTGGGTTGTACCCTCAGAGGGGTAACACATCTCTGTGCATTTAATAAGAGTGTAGGGGAAAAAACACTTCCTGCAGGGATAAATTTTATTCTTCTGTGGATATAAGTACTGTTTTGCTGACATATTGTGCATAAAGTTCAACTCATCTGTTTGCTCTGGCCATGATTCAGACAAAGGTTTAGTGTCAGGGAGCATATATTGTATTGGAAGTTGTCAGTAGGGACCCATGTACCTGGTTCAGGCATTTTGAAACAAACAAACTGGTTTGGTCTCTCTGGACCTCAGAAAAAATGCCTGTCTTTGAGCTGAATTTCTGATGTTTGAGTCTTGTGTAAGTAACTTAATATGGCTTGCAAGTTGTTTAGGAGCTCACTTGCATGCTTACACTGTCTGTCTAAACATCTATATGGTGAGTATTCTGAAAGGTTTTTTGGAGGAAAATAGATTTCATTCAGTTAATTTTTGTTTATGTGTATGGCTAGGCTTGGCGAACGAAGCTCCAGGGAGGGCTCCAGCCATGCTCCTCCTCAGTGTCTTTTCCAAGCGCTGATAAAAAGAGGATAGCAGATAGCACCCTCAAGCCTGCACTAGGGATTTTTTAGGTGAGACACAGCATGCGCAGAGCTGGACCCACCCTTTAGTCCTAAGGTTCATCTGCCAGGGCCTAGCAAGCTTGGACGCTAGCAATGAAGTCCTTAGGACAGAGGTTTAACCTCTTAGCTGGAAGGCCTCACAGGGCTAAACAAGCTCCATGTGCCTGGGTTTGGAATCAGAGTTGTCCCTCTCCTAGGATGACTTCCAGAAGGCTAATGAGCTCATCCTACCCATCCAAGGATTCTAGGAACATGGGTATCACTCCCCACACTTTCCCGTGGGCAATGAGTTTAATGCTCCCTCTGCTGTGGGCACAGTTATGGCACCAGGGGCCACAGGAGACCACAAGGGATTTTCAGACTGTGCCTGGTTTTTATGTATGTTTAGTGCAATTAGATATTTACACTAGTCTCTCAGTATAAGGTTCATTAAATAATATGCCATGTGCTTAAATATGAATTTTTCCTGCTGGGTTATAACTGCCATTTCTTTTCTTGCACTCAAACTGCTTTTGGATTCCTTCTGCACATGTGGCATCATTCACCATTCTATTTAAATAACCAGACTGGTGAGAATGTTTGACTTTTTAAAGCACCTTCTCTTTATGAAGAATTAAAGGTCATAGCTGAAAAACTGGCCACCTGAGCTCAGTCATTTCTATGTATTTTGTTAATTTTTCCTGGTTAATGGTCCTTTCAAATTCAAGTTGCATGGTTACTTCGGGCTTGCATCAAACGCTCCTCTGAAATTGCAACTCACTGTGGGAAAAGATAATCTATTTCCTTCAAGCACTGTAGCTCTATCTGTGAACTACTGGCATCACATGAAGATTGATTAAAGTTCTGCAGGCACCTAATGCAAAAAAAGCCACCCTGCTCTCCTTGCCTGTGTCAAAGGATAACTGTCTCAAATTCTAGCCACTTATCTGAGGCCTGAAACTGCCTCAGTCTGTTTATCAATTAGGGTGCCAGTGTTTAGAACAACATTCAGAGGATAATGGTAATGAGGGACCACAGTCACAGCTCCAAGGGAACATATTAGTATTAACCTCAATGCTAGGTCATGCACTATCCCTTTTAATGAGGAATGTTCAGGCTTCCCAGACAGGTGCATTTTGAGCTGAAAAGCATAACCTTTTCTACCTTATCACGTCAGGTGGCAAATTTAAACCACAGTGGACTGAAATAGGCTTGCTCAGCACTATAGGTAATTTAATTCCTCAGCCATCTTTCCTCTTTATCTCCTGTTGACATGCTCCAGACTATAAAACAATAATAGAAACCTTGTTCAGATAAACATGAAGCTTACAAAGGTGTACAGTAGGCCTTGTGTCCTTCCCATTGTTCACCTCTGTGAAATGCAGGATGGGGTGCTGGTGGTGAAGAGGCAATGGATGAGCCTGGATGCTGAGTGCACTGTGTTTTGGGGTCCATCTGTCTCTGTCTGACAGGCTACCTCCAACAACCTCAGCAATCTTGCCCCACCTAACACTCAAGCCCAAAGGCTTTTTGTGGGGGCTGTTTGTTGTGAACAGGGATGAGGGTGACCTAGTCCTTTTCTGCATGGTGTGCTTTTGCCAGTCTGTGCTCCCTTGGAGTTTCTATTTTTAAATATTAGATGCATGTTTCCAGAAAATTACCTATTGAAACTTGTAATGAAAAGTTTCCAGAGAACCACTACCTTATCTGTTCCACAATGGCCTCACTCATAAAATAAGCTTGAAATATACCCTATTTCTCTTCAGGTTTTTGAGGATAAAAGCAGTTGATTCTGTTAGCTATCAGTCAAGGACACAAGAGCTCATAGATCTGAAAGTGCTGAATCCAAGTATCATTATTTATGGTTGGGAGGCAGCATGATTCAGTGAAATATGCTGCTTTCCCTAAGAGTTACATAAGAATTACCACTTTGATGCTGCTTTATAGTCTTGGATAAGCCACCTAAACATTTTGTGACTAAGCTTCCCCTTTTATAAAAAGGGCATAACGGGATGGACTTACCCTAAGAAAATGTATTGTTACTGTAAAGTGCTTAGAAACAGTGACAGGGCCTCTTTGCTACACCAACAATAGTAGTGATCTTTGAGACAGGACAGCAGAGAGATGCAGGTTTTTAAGCATTGCCTACTCTACTAGGAGCATGGAGACAAGCAAGTCTGAGCAGCAGCTGAGGCTACAGATGCCAGAGAGCCCTTCTAACAGCTCAGTTGTCCAGGCTACTGGCTTCTGCTGTCTCTGCTGCACTGAAAGACCAACGAGATGTTGTGACCTGACTCTAAGGAAAGCCTCTCCTAAGAGTGAAGATCATTAATGGGTATCTGAAGGGGGATACTTGTTGCAACATTGATTTATGCAGTCTTGTAATTACATTAAAATAGGTGTAGCCAGTTACATGTTTGCGGCAGAGTAAGCTTTTATGAGGCCAGACTAATGAATGAGCCCCTCTGCACCCTCTGAAATCATCTGAGTCCCTCCCTTGTGTATAGACTGAAATTACAGCAGCAGCCATAGCACAAGTGTGCCAGTACCTAGAGAATAATCCAGTGCAGACCCATCAGTCAATGTCCTATTGATCATACTCACAAAAGTGGAGTAGTAGTGTGTCCATGCTAAAATGTTGGTTTCTTTTTTCTAGAGCTAATATAATTTCAATTATATCCTTTATAATGAAATCTTATCCATAATCATGTTTTAGTCAATTAAAGATGTTCTGGAAGCATCAGTCGTCTTTTTGCCCCTGGCACAATGCAAGATATAATTTGGGAAGGGCTGCAGTAGCTTCCCATGGAGCTCCAAAGCCAGCTGAGAGATCCTGAAAGAAGTTTTGTTTAATAGAGGGAGGTCCACAGCAAGAAAATATGCTGATGCTCTAAGCTTCCTCGTTCTGACCTTCCCATTCACTTACACTGATCAGAAACGGGCCTACAGTGGAGTTGCTATTGAAACTGAGAGGGATAAGCAGTAGCTTTTCAGACAAGATCTATTCCTGGTAGCTGATGATTGATTTTAAGATGTTTGAATACAGGCACCTGCCTTCTTTTATAGTGATGGAATAGTTTCTGGTGCATAAAAGTGCTGCTTTACATGGCAACACTTGCAGCGTGCAGTGGCAGCACTAGCTGTATTTCAGGTGCTCTTTGTGATCATTCAGACCTGAGAAAAGAATGCACCTTTGAACTGCCTGAGGGACAGCATGATTGGCATCAAGTATAAGCACACCTCCTGTAAAACTCTGGTCAGTGAGAAACTACTGCTGATCAATGCCAAACACAGCTGTCAACAAAAGAAATCCATGGTAGAAAAAGGTTGTTGTCTCTTACCACAAAGTGCCTCTTGTTAGCAGCAATGCTGTGTGCCTCAGTGGACAACTCATGGCCTATGGAATAAAATTGCATCCTTTTTTAGGATGATAAAATTCAGTTGTTTGTCAAAATGTGTGGGCTGTATATTTGGTTATTTTACAATAGCAGTGTCAAGTGTTCTGGGTTTTATGGTTATGTTGTGTAACACTAGAGAATGTACATAGCTGACAGCTAAATTTATTTTGCTAACTATACACTTTACTGGGACCCCAAATTTTTTTATCTTGCCCCATATCAATACTTGATTTGCATATTTATCTATGTATTTAATATAAACACATTTAATATAAATATGTATTTAATGTAAGTACATCCCATTTCTCCAAGGAAACACTGTTTTTGTTAAACATCCTACTGCAATGTTTAAAAATAGTTTTTTCTTTATTCTTAATATATGCCATTTGTTGGTATTGGGAATACCAAAAAATATAGAAGGTGTAGGAGATGGGGGGGAAGGAGGGAGGGTGGTCTGTTGTCCATCCCCCCCCACTGGCCCTGCCCTAAGCAGCCTGCTGAGGTGCTGTAGCCCATGGCTGGTGGCAGGCAGTGCTGGCAGCACAGCCCCACAGGGGCAGTGTCACAGCTCCATTACCAGCCTGCCAGGAGGGGCAGCTTTGTTCCAGCTCTAACCGGTTGGGGCTGGTTCTGAGCTGCCCCCTGAGGGAGTGCAGCTGGGGACAAAATGGCTGATGCCAGTTGGTTGCTACCTCATTTTCCTCTCATCCTGCTGCTTGTAACCTGGGAGAAGAGATGGATCTCCACCTTACTCCAGTCTCCTTGCAAGGAGTTGTGGAGAGCAAGTAGGCCTCCCCTGAGCCTCCTCTCCTCCAGACTAAGCAATCCCAGTTCCCTCAGCTGCTTCTCACAAGATTGGTGCTCTAGGCCCTTCTTCAGCTTCATTGCTCTTCTCTGGACACACAAGACCCTTTTGTCTGGAAAAGGAATAGCAGGGAGAGGATATATTACCTGTCTATAAAATCATGACTGGCGTGAGGAGAACAAGTAAGTGTTGATTGTTTGTTGTTTTACTACATGACCTAGTATTAAAGGAGGGCAACATGTGGCCAGCCAAAACAGAGAAGTAGTGGCAATTCTTGGAGTAACGCCTTAGACAAGCTTTGTGGACTTCAGTTGGACTTGATGATCTTGGAGGTCTTTTCCAATCATAATAGTTCTATGTGGCGCTGCTTGGCACAGATGTGGTGGGTGATGAAAGCCCAGAGGAGAAACTAGATGGTTGTTAAACAGGTAGAAATCACTCCTAGCTGACAGGGAGGCTGAATCATAATTGTCAGAGGCGAGAGCAGTCTCTGGCAGTAGGTATGTCAGAACAAGCAACAGTTACCTCTGTAACTCCCTTTGGCCGCTGCCGGGGACAGGGAACTGGGCAAGGTGGCCTTTGGTCTGACCTAATGAAGCTGTCTGGTGTTCTTATGTAGCCACCGTTTACCTCTGAGGTGCAGCTCCCTCTGGAATGGAGCTTTGCAGATATGCAGACACCTAGAACTCAGCCTGGTGTTTGTACCTGGGTGAACAGAAGCTTTGGCCATTGATACTAGAGGATGCAGCTAAAGAAATGGCTTCCATAGTATGGCTGGCTACCAGCTTTAGTACATTTTATGATATTTGATGTTTCCAAAGTCCTCAGTTCATGGACTTAGAGGAGAATGCAGAAATATCCATTTCCTTGCAGAGGTTCAGGTTACACAAGCTCTTGGGTTTGTAAGCTGTCTGAGAGGTCAAATCCAGTCAAATGCTTGTATGGCTTATCTTGTATTAAATATTGCAGTAGTCATCTTATCTATCTGAGAAAGGTGAAGGGTTCAGTGACCCCGAGACTTGAGCCTCTGGTGCCAGGGAGTCAGGGAATTTTTCACACTTGCTATATTACGCTTATCCTCTTAGTCAGAAGTCTTTTTAAAGATAGTGTTAAAGATTGCTATACAGTTAGAAAGGTGCAGTTTAACCCCCTCCCCCAACACTCTATTAATTTGTAAGCCTTGCTTATGCTCTGATCCTACAAAGCACCTCAAGCAGAAGGGGTTTTAGCTTCTGTTGGCTTCAGTGGGAGTTCTTGTACTACATGCTCAGTCAGAAATCGGAAGAGGAGAGGGAGCTCGTTCAGAAATGTCTTTGGAGCTCTCTCATGGCAACACTCACAACCTTATCACAAGGTCATGATTTTTAAGGGCTTCTACAACTCCTAGCTCCCATAGCTATGGTAATATGAAGATATTTGCTATCATTATACAAACAAATGCCTAACCTTCGTGACTGAGAAAAGCGTAAAAACATTGAATCCATTTATCTCAGTACCAGCAGACAAGCCAGAAAACTGAAGTAACACAGGGCTCTGAAGTACAGTAATTCTTAAAACTGGCTCGTGGTGTTTTTAATGTGTTCAGAGTTAGCAATCTTGGGATTTTCAGCTTATTTTCTGTTCCCCCATTGTGCTTCTTATTTCGAGTTTTGGACAACCTATTTCCTACATCTGTTTGCACATGGGAGTTAGCTAATCCTCTAACAAATTCTGAGACGAGGACTGCTTGTCTTGATACAGTTTTTAGTGGGTAGGCTGCTGGGTCACTACTAGCCCTCTTAGAGGTGTTGTTAATGCTTAGTGTGAAAGGGCTTTCACTGATTCAACAAGCCCTGCTATGTGTTACAATATCTTGATGTTTTTTCTACCTCTTTTGATACATTTAAAATCATTTCCCTAGCTATTCCCACAACCAGTGGGAAGAAGCAGCCCCTTCCCTGTGAGCCCTGAGCTACATCCAGGCTCTTCATATGCTTGAATGATTAGCAGTATTTTTGTTCAAAGCTCTTGGGTATTCTTTTTGACAGAAGCACTCTAATTCATTAAAACTTTTCTGAGCAGCTCTTCTAAATAACACTGATGCAAAAAATGCTTTTTGTGATTGCCTGCCTGGATTATGTAATTTCATATCTGAACAACATAATTTATTGTCAATATCTGAAGTGGATTGCTGCAGCTTCCCCACTATATTAATAGCTGTATCTATTATTTTCTAAGGAAAAATTTCCTGTGCCTGTCTGGTGATACAAGCATTACTGCTAACTGGGTAGCTGGCTGGAAAGGATGATGGTGTCCCCTGCTATTATAAATCTAGTGAGTTCACCTTTAAATGTCTGTCTTTATTTTCCCCTTTGGGCATTGCTCCAGTCACTTTTTGGCCTTTTTATTTTAAAGAAAAAACCTATCCATATGGTCAAAGGAGGAAGTATACTTGCCCTCACATTCAGTTAATGTGTGCTTAGTCTGTATATTTTGGAACCAGACTAACACTGTGCAGGAGAGAAAAAAAGAGAGGCATCTTCAATACAAAAACTAAATTAGTACCCTGCATGAATAAAAATATAAAAGCCCATGCTAGAAGATACAGTTGGTCTAAATATGTATGCCCTGTTTCATGTAGCTGGCCAAACTCCTTCAAAGAGAAGCATAATTTGACCTATGAAGTAATTAATGCCACAAGGGGAGGGAAGACACCACAATTCAGGCTGGAGCTGGACTGCTTTCCATTAATAGAAAGCTCTTTTATCCTCTCCCCCAACTCACTCACCTCAGTTTTAAAAATTACATTGGCTACAAAATTTCTGTCTGTTCTGAAGGCAAAGCAGATTGTTTATGCAAAATTTCAGTAAAGTTAGAGTCTTTCAAGTCTGATTCTAGTTTTCTCGCTCCTTTATTTGAAAAGGGTATGGCTAGGCTTGGTGAACGAAGCTCCAGGGAGGGCTCCAGCCACGCTCCTCCTCAGTGCCTTTTACAAGTGTGCTGATAAAAAGAGGATAGCAGATAGCACCCTCGAGCCTGCACTAGGGATTTTTTTTAGGTGAGACACAGCATGTGCAGAGCTGGACCCACCCTTTAGTCCTAAGGTTCATCTGCCATGGCCTAGCAAGCTTGGACGCTGGCAGCCAAGTCCTTATATGGAGGTTTAAGCTCTTAGCTGGAAGGCCTTCCAGGGCTAAATGAGCTCCATCTGCCCGGGTTTGGAATCAGAGTTGTCCTTCTCCTAGGATGACTGCCAGAAGGCTAATGAGCTCATCCTACCCATCCAAGGATTCTAGGAACATGGGTATCACTGCCCACACTTTCCCGTGGGCAATGAGCTTAATGCTCCCTCTACTGTGGGCACAGTTATGGCACCAGGGGCCACAGGAGACCACAAGGGATTTTCAGTCTGTGCCTGATTTGAAAAGGGTAACTCACTACTATTTCACTCTTGCCATATAAATCCCTTTATCAGTTTTTTTGAAGAAGATAGATGGGCTTCAATTAAAATGTAATTGTTGCTTCTGTTCTAGGTAGTTCTGAGACCAATATCAATGGATTTTTTTTTACTCTGGATTTGCAAGGAAGAGGAATATCAGCACATCTTGTTTAGTTGAAATCATGAGAGCTTTTACTCACACAACCTGTAATTAAGCTATGGTATTCCTTGCTACAGGGTTTTGTGCTTCTCACTTTTTTCTATATGCTGAAAATGTAATCAGACAACTTCATGAGAAGAAAATCCATCAGGGGCTTTCAAAGACAGAGATAGTAACTCTATGTAAAAATATCCCTGAATCAGATCATGAGAAATGTTAGGACTCTGCTGAGCCTGTGTCACTGTATGCTTGCCCCTTCTTATTCACTTCCTTAGGCATTTGCTATTGGCTTCTGCTAGAGGAAAGGTACCTGGTGGGATGGACCTTTGAGTTGATCAATATGGACACTCCTACTTATGTCAACAAAAAATTCACTTTGACTCAAAGAAAAAAATTCTTCTTTTAGAACTGTAGCCACAGCTTTTTAATCAATCACTAGAAAGTCAGTATTTCGCTTTAGTTAGATGCACAGAACAGTTCTGTTATGTTCTCATATTCTGTGATCCCTTTTGACAATTACAAGGAAAAGGAACATAGTTGTATTTTCAGCTTCTGTGGTAAAATATATTGACAACTAAAGTGGAATCTGAAACTTTTGCATTATTTGAGGGAAAGCTTTGTCAGATTAAGAGCCTGGATATTGCTGGTTTACATTTTTCCTAAGCACTTCCTAGTTCTTTGTATTCCTGAAAATTATAGTACTACAGACTGAAATGTAAAACATCCATAAAGGGCCAAGGTAGTGATTTTTTAAGAAATTGTGGTTATTTTTTTAAATAGATGTCTCTTTGTTTGTGCAAAAGCAGTGGAAAAAATGTAGATTTTGTTATTGAGATTTTGAGCTCTATTGATCCCTGTTTGTTTGGTTTTTTTTCCCCAACCCCCCCATGTTTTAAAAATAGCTTTGAAAATTGAAAGAGACCCCTAGGGTATAATCAATGGCCATTCACTTCCAAAATGCTCCTGAGGTGCAGGGCCAGGCCCAGGACTCGTGTTTTGGTTCTTCCACTGAAATTCTCCCCTTTATAAGCTTTGCAAGGACTGTGTTCATACTGTTTCCAAAAGGTCAGTCCTATTCCATTATCCCTGTTTTCCAGTGAGGTAACTGAACATCTTGCCAAGGGTCATAGAGAAGCCTGCTGCAGTGCCAGGAACAGAAAACTAGTGTCATAGGTTATGCCTATGTCCTTGATAGAACCTCATTTGTAAATGGTCCCTATTTCTCCACTTAGGACAGCCCTAAAATCAAGCTAATTATGTTTTTACTTGTAATTTTAGGAGGAGCTTTGAGAGTTAGAAATAAATGTGAGCGTTTCTTTTTCACATGGAGTAACTGCAAGTGAGCAAAAACAGGAATGCAATCAAAACATTGAGAGATTTAAGATTACAAATGACTGTCAGTGGCACTTCTTTTCCTAATATTTTAGATGGTTTTGTATATCCTCTAGGAAGGCTTTTCTTGTGCCCAAGAAAAAACTTTGGCATTATTACCTGACTTCTTGATGCCTGGCCCCTGTTAGGCATAGAGTCATAGAATCCTAGAATGGTTTGGGTTGGAAGGGACCTCTGGAGCTCATCTAGTCCAACCCCCCTGCAGTGGGCAGGGACATCCCCAACTAGAGCAGCTTGTCCAGAGCCCTGGCAAGCCTCATCTGGAATGCCTCCAGGGATGGGAACTCAACCACCTCCCTGGGCAACCTGGGCCAGTGTTCCACCACCCTCGTGGGGAGGAACTTCTTCCTAATATCCAGTTTAAATCTACTCTTCTCCAATTTAAAACCATTGCCCCTTGTCCTTTCACTGCAGGCCTTTGCAAACAGGCCCTCTGCAGCCTTCTGGGAAGTTCCCTTTAGGTACTGGAAGGTGACTAGTAGGTCCCCTGAAGCCTTCTCTTCTCCAGGCTGAACAATGCCAGCTCCCTCAGCCTGTCCTCATAGCAGAGGTGTTCCAGCCCCTGAGCATTCTTGTGGCCTCCTCTGCACCTGCTCCATCAGCTCCATGGCCTTTGTGTGTTGAGGGCTCCAGAACTGGATATTCACAGCATTTCTGTCTGTGTAAATCCTGAACACCTTTTGCCAAAAGGAGAGCAATGGAATTACACCAGAACACTGAGCTTGGAGGTAGGGACCCTCTGATAGGTGGAAATCAGACACAAAATCAAGCTGTAGTTAAAATCCATGAGCTTTCCAAAGTTGTTGAAGCCCACGCTAATAGTAGGGTCCAAGAGCTGGCTCTGTGAATGTACTGCTTTAACATGGGGGTCTAGTCTAGATACCCTGGAAGCAATACACTGGTTTATGGAATGGTTAATCCATCTTCCCTCTCTCTGTGCTGCCTGTAGTTCCTGCTCATTTGAACTGTTGTATCCTTTCTCCATTATGTAATAGCCTAGAGGTCACACATGTTCCTCTGCTTTGAATAATACATCTCTATGAAGCCTTAGTATCTCTGTTTGAAAATTTATTTCTTTCATTTTAATATTTTATCAATTTTGTCCTAAATGGATGACCTTAACTGGTTGCAGTTCATTTCATTCTTCTCTGCTTAAATATTTTAAAGGTTCCAAAGTAGAAACATCACTCATGCAGTGTGTAACAAAAATGCTCAGCTTGAGCTTTGGATTATTTAATTGTAATTGTCAAGCTATTATGAAAATTCTTTTTTTTTTTGGTAATTTCTTCCCCCTGCTCCTCCCCATTTCTAACTTTGTTTGTCACATCCTTTAGGCTGGTGTTCAGCTGCACTTCCAAGTGCTTGTAGAAGAGCTATACAATGCATTAGTACTATTACTTGTAAACAAGTAAACAGCCAGTCAAGAGCCCAAATTACTATGCAATGGGAATAAGTGTTACAGTCAGGAAATACCTCAGTAAGATAACTGATCCAGTACTGAATACAGTATTTGGAGCCTTTTGCTCTTTATTTGAAGAAAGAAGAACCATAGTTACATTTTCTGAGCTAGTACCATCTTGGTACTGTGACCAATGTGGATGCCATTTAGCTGGAAGAGGCTTGTGTTTGAAAGGTAAATCATAACAGCATACATGTGCACCAGGATATAAAAAGGAGTTAAATATCTGGCAGTCTTTGCTGTGAAGTGGGTTATGCTGTTAGAGGTGTCATTTTGGTTAGTTAAGGCTCTTTGTAAGAGTAGCAATCCTAGGCCTTCTCAAGCCTTTTTAGGCAATTGAATCCTATCTTCATAAATTCCAGTATCATTTGGCTAAGGCATTTGTGCTTCCAGTCCTGAGATAGTTTAGTGTCACTACATGCAGCTTAACATGTTCACTGACAGCTGATGATGCTTACTGACCAAATGAGGACAAATGGGCTCATCTGAGCCTCAAGTATGAGTCTTGGGCTTTGAGGTAGAGTTGAAATGAGTGAATTTATAAGCAGGATGCCTCATGTTTCCTCCTGAAAATGACATCTGGATCCTTGGACATCAGCCATTTTGATGTTTTTTGATGTTTTCATGGTAATCCTGTAGAAAACCATAGTGCTAAAACCAGAGTGAATACTTTTAATAGTTCTTTGAAGGACACTTGAAACACTTCTTACATATTTTTTTGCCTGGTGAAAGTAGTTCTAGTTACTGAAGGTAACCAGCATTGCTCTGTAACTACAGGGGTTTCTTATTCAGGTGGTGTGGCAGGTGAGGCTGTCTTGCCACAACAGGGAGTATGTTCATATAATCCTTCAGAAAGTTTCTGCAAAAAACATCCTCCACATCCCTAATCATGTAATGAAAAAGTATAAGCATTGAAAATCCTTCTAAATATGTATTTAAATCCTAAAGGATTTTCTTAGACTATAGTATTACACTAGCTAGAAAGCTTAGAAAGTAATTGTTACTAGGGCTTGATACATTACAGTGATCATGAATATGTTCTTTATTAACTAAATATCTCTAATGGCACTGATGAGTAGTCCTCCTTGTACTTGAATTTAAACAGCTTTAATATCTTTGTAAAACTGTATTTCTGGCTAGTAGACAAGCCAGACAAAACACATTGGGGACAAAAAGAGTAGGATGTGACAGGGAGAAGACCAGGAACTGAGGCACAAAAATTACTGAGAGAGTCCAACCTGACTCCAGTATTTGCTGTTCAGTAGTAGCCAGGCACAGATATACCCAAAAAACCATAAAGGAACCATGGCAATTTCCAGAAGTAGATTTCCCTGGGAAATATGTCACTTTGGCCAAAGTGAAAATGCTCTGCTACTCTTTACCTCAGCAGGGTAATAGCAGTATCATGAATAGCAGTATTTTTATGTGACTACAGCTGTTCTTTTAACTCTCTGGATAAAGGCCTGAATTTTGGGAGCTAAAGGTTATGAATTCAAATCCCAGGTTCCACTTGCAGATGTGTGTATACATTTGGCTGGAAACAATGCTGTTTGTATGTATACAGCCATGGATCATTGCAGCAACACAAGTCAATTAGCCTTTGTGACACTTTGTTGTGCTGTGAAATAATTTTATGAATACTTGAGGGGATGTTGTCAGAAGGACAGTGCTGAGAACTGCAGGACACAAAGGGTAAGGCTAGCAAAACAATCACCTTTGCTACAGGTTTCTGAACACTTCTGTGTTTACAGACACCTGAACTTCTCTACATTTCTTTGGTCTCTCTTGGGAAATACAAAGGATAACAATTAACCTTTACTTATTGCAAACCACAAAAAGCAATAGGAAAGTCTCTAAGGTGGCATGCAGCATTTGAGCTTTCCACTGGTGTCTGCAGTGATAGACAAGTTCTGGAAGTCAAGACAGGTAGAGCTGAGCCTGTTAATTACCATGTATTTTTACAGACCCTGTTTTGCTTTTAAAAGCAATGATACACAGTAGTCTTCAGCTGTGACCAGCAATGTAGGAATTACACCAGTATAAGGTGAATTTCCAGTTGTTCTTCAGTAGTTCCATTTCACTGGAAGCTATTCTGTGAAATAACAAAAGACTGCAGGTGGTTGTTACCTTTTGCCATCAAAATGGTTTGGGTTTTTTTGTTTTGGGTTCTTTTTAACATTTTTTTTTTCATTCCTCCCAGAAAATCTAAATTAATCTCTCTTAAGAAACCTTGAAATTTTATATCTTTTTTGTTTTTAGAAAAAAAAATCCAGCTGCAAATTAAACAGACCTCTTGTCTGTTTTCTGTTTGTTTGGGATATTTTTGCCTTGCCCTTTTTGGAAGAGAAAAGTTGTGCATGAGAAACTTAATTTTCTTTTTAACATGACTCGAAAGTTGAAAAAATAACAGGTTATTAGTTTCTAGTTTTAAAATTTGTGGTTTGAGTTTCTCTCTAATAAAAGCTCTGTGTTTTCTTAATTTGGATTTTTATCATTTTTCCCCCACTGGGGAGTTATGAAAAGGCTGCTTTTCTGAATAAAAACAAGTAAAATGAAGTATGACTTTTTTCTTTCATTATCCCTCCAGCCCAGTTTTGAAATATAAAAGAAAGTTTTCATTTTACAGAAAGTTTCTAGGACATGATAGTGATTTTTCTTCCCCTCCACTCACTGTGCTTGCCTTCCCTTTTCAATGTTTTTTCACTGAAGACTCCATATGTGACACTGCACATTGTTAGGAGGTGAACTGAACACAGACATTAAGTGTTAGGCATGGGAGGCTTAGCAGGGGGCAATAGATGATAGTAGAAATAGAAGAAAAGAAAGTCATCGAAGGAGGGAGCTAAAGATAAAATTTTGTCACTGATGTCTTGGAAATAAATTGAGACAAAAAATGTAAGGTAAAATTAAATGAAAATTTATGATAAACAATAAATTAAAAAGAGTATTTTTTTTATAACTAACCCCCCTCTAACGTAAAAACTATGAGATTGCCAAGCCAAACACTAGACTAAGAACTGGGGAGCCTGACTTTTGAACTCATTCACTTCGTGGCTGCTTATAGCAGCTATCCCCTGCAGCCTCAGGGCCTCTCAGACCACCTCTGAGTGCCAAGCTCTTGCTCTGTGCCACAGCAGCTGTGCTTCTGTCCTTCCATGCCTCGCTGCAGGCCTGCTTTCTCCTCTCCTCCTGGGGGTTTAGGCATCTGCAGCTTCACAGCTTTGGCCTGGCTATAGCTTACTGCCTCAACTGCATATTCCTTGACCAGCTTCATTTCTTGACATTCCTGAGGCAGATGGTGATGTCTAATCCTGGCCCACATTTCCAACACCTTGAGATTCATTACTTTGCACAGGGAAGTGTTACTGCTACCTCTTCAGCTTCTAAAATTTTACTTACACAAAGGTGAAGTGTATGTCTTTTCTGCTGCACACATGCCACAGTCTAACCATGAATGAAGAGCATTGTCATTAGGAGCCTACTATTGTACAAGTTTTGATAGTGAATTACATATGGAGACAAGCGAGGTAATTATTCTATTTGACAGTCCTGTGCAAGCCTCATTTGCAAGGTTTAGTTTAGTTGTGGGCACCAGGTTTGAAAATTACCTCATTATGTTGGAAAGAGTTCAGCTGACAGCAACAAAAATACCAAAAAGTTGAAAAATGAGGCCTGTGAAGAAAGGCTAGGAAATTTGGCATGATCCAGCTAGAAAAAAACAAAACTGAAGGAAGACATAATCATTTTAAAAACAACAGAAATAGGGATTTTATAAGGAAAAGAGGTCTCAGTCTTAGCAGTGAAGAACAGGACAAGTCCAGTCTGAAGTGTAGTTTTAGGTGAAATGTAGTTGGTATGTTAAGGCTAGCTCTGTCTGAGAGTTGTGACAGAGAAAAGCAGGTAGAAGGCTGGATGTTAGGATTCTGAGATGGCAGATGCTTGCCTTCTGTCTTTCAACTCAAGCTGGCAGAGGGCATCAGGAGTTCAGCATGGGAGGGGCAGGAGGATAAAAATGGGGTTTGGGGCTGGTACCCTGAAGTTGCCCCTAGACAACAAAATCTGACTACCTAGTTTTCCTTCTTCTGAATCCACCAGAACTGGGAGGTAGTTTGACTCTAGCCTCACTTTTTTTTGGTAGAACTAGGAGAGGTTTTCAAGGGAGTGTGGAAATGGCTCTCTTAGGTATGGTTGAGGTGAGGTTTGGTATTTCTCTAGTCAGAAGAGTTGAGGAGTAATGAAATCAGCTGTGTTCTTTGCAGAAGAGTGAAAGTAACCTACTAACAATCCTGTGTCACAGTATTGATTCTGTTCTTATATTTCCAGTGCTTTGAAGCTGCTATGGTCTGTTGGTTCATGAAATTACATTTACAGGTTGTCCCTAAACACTGGCTTTCACATAGTCTGCATTTTAACAGTCTTTAAGTGCATATCAATATGCTCTGTCCTCTGTGCAAACCACAGTCAAAGAAATCCCATTTCTGCAGTGGCTAATGAGGTACCAGAGTGGTAAAATAAACAGAAGAAGGAATTACACAGTGTCAGGAAGCTTGACCAAAGAAATGTCACCTTCAGAGAAGCAGCAACTGAGAAATGACCTTTCACTTTATTATAGTGTGCCAAATTTGCCTGGATTTAGACAAGAACCTACAATTACTGAGTATTTAAAAGTGTATACTTTTATTCTTGAGGAAGCTGACCAGAGCTGGGGGGGCTTATGTCATTGAAGCATATATTCTAAAAAATGTCTCTGACATACTGACAAGTACCATGACTGAAATTACACTTGAATTATGCAATTAGATTTTATTATCTATACATATTATTAAAGATTTTTTCATTACAGAGGAAAGGATATCAGGGTCCTGGTGATTGTACTGACCTCTTGTGCCACTGGGAAAGATGTAGAGAGGCTTCTAAAAGAGCAATATAGTTCCTATTTAATCTTTAAATTAGGAAAAAGGCCAAGGAAGTATTGCTGCTATTTTATTTCTCTCAATTCTTCACCAAGCAGGCATCCCATTTTAATGTTTATTGCCTTAAATTTATACATATTAGTACAGTATAAATCACTGAAACATCACACACTTTAGAATGAACTTTGCACTATATTTATAGCAGAACATACAAAGTGTAGTATGTGCGTGCAGAGGAATCCTCAGAATTACATAGCTAACCACTGGAAATGTCTTTAATTCCTTTCATTTCTGACATAAAAATAAAATTAAAAAGAGAAAATTCTACAACAGGTTACTTAAGATCTCTGTGTGGATGTCATATCCACTTATGCCAAAAGAAGGGGAGGGAAGATAGCAATTTGTATTTATAATGTAGTTTTATTTTAAAAATAATAATTAAAGTAAATGAAGGTAAACATGCAGTAAATAATTGCCTCAAGATCAAGACAGGTAGGGGAAAAAATCCCCAAGATTGCAAGCACTGGTGTAATTCCAGGGTTTTCTTTCCTTCTTCAAGTCTGCTGGGTATGCTACAACTTTGGCAAGAAGCCTAATTGTTCCTTAGGATATTTACTTTCATCCCAAACTGGGAGTAACCCTTTCAGAGTAGATGCAGCCCTGTTCTTCAAATGGCAGATTGTTCAGCAGCAACTGTACCAGAGCTGGTCCTTTATCACCAGCTTGTTCTGGCTCATTTCAGTAGGTAGAGCAGTACCATCTTACCCTTCCTCAGCCTCCACTTTTGCAATGTTAAAAGCATATTCAGTTAGATTCTAGAAGTAAGCCTTCAGGGTTTAGGAAGTGCCAGTAACTTTATCTCAGTCCCTTGGGCATGTATGCCTTATGATAATCTTCAGTTATTGTTATTTTTTGCAGTGTGATAACAGCAAAGGAATACTGATATTTCAGCTCTGGGCAGTGGTCAGCAGCATACCAAAGTGCTGTAACATACCAAAGGGCATGTTAGTGCTAGGTATGGTTGGACTTTTGATGATCTTAGAGGTCTCTTCCAAAGTGCATACAGGTACTCTTGCCTATCTTAAACTTATCTCACTCTCTGTAAGTTGCCCCTGTACAGTCTTGTCATACTTCCATTCACTCCTTTCCAGGTTTTTTTTTTTGCTTCACCTTAAGTCCTGAGGCTTCTCATCCTAATTTCAGTCTCTTTATCAAGCAAGACCTAGTTTGTCTTCTGGTTCCCCTTTCAGAGTCTGCCCCTGACATTTTACATCCAGGCTTATTTCTCCCAATCCATTCCCCATCTTTCTTTGGATGTAGTTTTTGTTCTGTGTTTAAATTAGACAGATTTCCCTCCTCTACTGCATTATACTGATGTGATAAGGACCCTGTTTTCACTCCTGGTGTCCAGCAAGCTGAGAGTGGCCATTATAAAGAATGTCCTTTTGAGCTACCCTAGGGTGTTGGGGCTGCACTGTGATCATAGAATCCTAGAATGGNTGTTGGCCTTCTGGGCTGTGAATATACATTGCTGGCTCATCTCCAGCTTTTCATCTATCATGACTCCCAAGTCCTTCTCTGCACTGCTGCTTACAATGAGCTCTTCACCCAGTCTGTACTCATGTCTAGGGTTATTCCTTCCCAAATGCAGGACCTTGCATTTTGACTTATTAAACTTCATTTTATTCTCATGGGCCCACTCTTCAAGTTTATCCAGATCCTTCTGGATGGCATCCTGCCCTTCTGGCATATCAACCACACCACTCAGCTTCGTGTCATCCGTGTCATGTACTCCACAGTATGATTTGTCTGGTCATCTCTCTAAGTTCAAGCATGCCATGAGGTTGGGATTTTCTGAGGTTTTAGCTGTTCGAGTTCTAGCAGCTCTTCCCTGCAAATAATTATTTTGTTTTCCAGAGCCTGGGGGATTTGAATATTTCAAGCCAAAAGTATAACATATTTTATAATATGTTTTGCATGTCTCATTCTCAGAAATAGCTGAATGAAGTAGTCATCTGACATGGAAAAGTTCAGCTCAAACACTTAGCATTTGGTCAAGTTGTAAAAAGCTGAATACAAATTAATAGAGCAGAAAGCAAAGAAAAAATGCAATTCTGGATTTGGTCTTGAATGTACACAACAATTCATTCAATAATAGAGGGATAGCTGCAGCTACAATATAAGCAAACTTAAAATCATAGTGGGAGAGAGCAAAGTAAAATAAATTCAGTACACAGATTTCAGTTTAAGGACAGATAAGCACATAAACATGAGGACAAGAGGAAATGGCCTGAAATTGCACCAGGGGAGGTTTAGATTGGGTATAAGGAGGAATTCCTTCACTGCAAGGGTTGTTAAGTCTTGGCCCAGGCTACCCAGGGATGTGGTGGAGTCACCATCCCTGCAGGGGTTTCAGAAATGTATAGATGTTCTACTCAGGGCCATGGGTTAGTGGTATGGTAGTGATAGGTATGCTTGGACTTGATGAGCTTAGAGGTCTCTTCAAACCTTAATGATTATGTGATACTGTGATTCATTCCCACACTCCAACCCCCTTTTGGCCTCCAGCCCCCTTTTCATCTGCACTTTGGAGTTTAAGTTTTTAGGGAGATGTTAATTTGTTTAGAAAAACAGAAGGAAGGTTCCAAATATTACATATGATCTCATGCCATGGTGCATCTGTTCTGCTCAGACTTGCAAGGCACTGGTTTGTTACTGAGAAACTGGGTCACAAATCAAACCAAAATCCTAGATGGTGAGGAGTACATGTCAGGAAGTAGTTTTATATTTTTTGTTTCTCCAGGGCCTAATAAGGATAACAGTGCTTATCCTGCTTTGTGATTGCTACGTGCTACTGTACTGAAATAATGAATGCATCCAATTTCCCTTTCTCTGATACCAATCAAATGGCACACTGTGAAACAGGTCTTCAGCTACAATAAATCAACATAGGTCTGTTAAAGACCACTTCATTTACGCGGAGTGAGAATTTGATGCTGTATTTTAGGTGAGAATAAATGGACTTGATAAAATGAAAAAGAAATCCAACCCAAAACAAATCAAGCTTGTATCTTTTTGCTATCTAACAGTTATGCAAATATTTCTGATAAAATAATAAAAGACTACTGGAGAGAATTTGGTGAAGAGAAGAATTAAATAATAATTTGACTCTAAAGCTAAATTATGTAAAGATGCCACACATTAATTATTTTATTTCACACACTTTCCCATGACTAGAGCATGTAGGCTTGATTGTCACTGTACTAACATGCAGTCCCATCACGTATCAGTCCTATTAAGAGAGAAAGAGAGCTCCAGTCAGGCCATATTTTCTTCTTAATACCACTGTCTGATCACTTTATAATTTTGAAATTAATATCTTTTAGGAGAAACAATACCACACTGCTAGAATAAAGCTTTCCAAAACTTCATAATCCTGATTGCCAGCTGCCTCACCCCTTCTGCAGTCATTTTGGCCTCATGAAACTTTGTGTTAATCTGGTAAAACATCTCACCTTCTTTGTGTAAGTGTTAGTGTGCCCACCAAGATCAGATCACCACTGAATCTGAACACTCCCTTGCCTTCTGAGGGCTGAGGAATACAGCACAACTCGGTATGACTAAAGGTATTGTAATCTGGATCTTTGTATTTAAACAATTATTTTAAAGATCTCTCAGATTAATTACTTTATCACTTGAATTGTAGTTTGTGTGAGAAATTTCATGGACTGAAAATGAGTAAAACACAAAGGATGACTCCTTCAGAGGACTAATGGGTCACAGCCAGCACTTTTGTTTCATACTTGCATCTTTTGCAATTAAATATAGCAATTCCTTGGAAATAACATGGGCCAGGGAGTATATCCCTGAACTGCCTGCCCAGATACAAATCCTGGTGAGATAACCTGGGACTTCTGGAATCCAGAGAAGTTTTTTTGTACGTGCTACTGACTGGACTGCTACTATTTAGCTTCCTTAACCCTTCTTCAAAGTACATACTCTTTCATTTGACTCACTCCAAAAAGCATTTTCATGATTTTACGTAAATTTTAAATGCACTTCATTGGACATGGGAAGTCTTGAGGCAGGCTGGTAGAGAGAGCTGTCTGAGCAGAGCTGGCCAGTCTGTGCCTTTTGAGCTGCATGTGGCTTTCTAACTATTTAAGTACAACTCGTGTGCTGGCTGTGCTGGGGTTCTGCCATAAGCCCTGCTCTCAGAAGCAGTGAGTCAGCCAGAGCCTCCAAGGCCAATACTAGTGGATTTCCCTGGCCTCTGCCTGTTTGCCTAGCTGGGCACCATACCTAGGGCAAACTCTGCAAGGACAGGTCATCAGTAGCCTCTCTGAACTGTTCCCATAGCCTCACTGCTCCAGAACCACATAGGCATCTTGAGGCTTTTAACACTGGGAGGTTTTTGATGAGTCATTTAGAGGGCTGAGGAGGTCAGACACTGAGGGAAAAGACTGAAATATGTCTTTAGATTGTATCTTTTCCTCAACCACTGTAAATTTTTTCCAAGCCATATGATCCTCAGGAAACCAATACAAATGGGAATACAATTAATAGTGGTGCCATATCTTTAGAGGGAGCATCACATTTTTATGCCAGGAAGGCTTACCTTTTATTCTATTAAACTGAGCAGAAGTCTTCTCCTGGGCCTCATCTTCTCTGTATGGTGCCATCTTTTCAGGAATACATCATCATCAGGGTGCTTTGTCCCAGTGATGTATTACACTAATACATCTGTTGCTTTAATGATGTATTAGTGTAATACCTTATCAGAGTGATGCATACCAATGATCTATTACTCAAAAGGTGGTGCCATTCAGGAATGAAAGAATTGGTGGACATAGTCAGTATAATTATACTGATAAAAGCCAACATACTTCACACTGGGAGCTGCTTTCATGGAACCAAGAACACCAGTATCATGCTAGTCTGTTTGGTGCCATTTTCTAGTGCCATTGCACTAGATTTGTAATGCTGAGGTGTTACATCTCTTTTAAACCCTTTAAATATACTAGGAGCAACTGCCATTAACCTTGGGTCACTGTGAAGCAGACTGTATCCAGTTATATTATTTTTACTCTATAGTAGTATAGTACTTACTTACCCGTAACCATATGAAACCAAGTAACATTAACCTCCAGATAGTCTGAAGAACATATCATATCTCATTATAATAATCTGGGCTTCATCCTTTGCTTGACTTTTATTATTGTCCATTCTCAAACATTTTCAATTACATGACAGTTGAACTTCAGCCTGTCATTAACTGAAGGCCTCTTTAATCTCAGCTTTAATTTTCTTTGTCATTACATTTTTTAAATTAACCACTGAAAAACAGATGAAGTCAGTCAAATTTACATTGTTTTGTGTAGTATGTTAATTAAACATTTCAAAACACCATCCAGAGATTATGGCAAAAAACCAAGTTCTACTTTCTATTTTTCAAACTTTTACTATAAAGAAGGGTAAAAAATGTAAACCAATAATGTCAAAAACTCAAAACTCAGAGGTTTTTCCCCTCTGCATTAACTTTCTCACCAATTGGGTCCAAGCTAAAGAGAAAGAGAAACAGAACCACATTTTGGCTGCTGGTAATTCAACTGAGGTATAAAGTATTGATTAGCTTATTTACATTCCCTCTAAGTATGCTTTACACAAAAGTGTGAAGAATGTTGCTTTGTAGAACACCAAGGCCTCCAACTTGTTTCAGTTCATCAGAGCAGGGAAAACTGTGTATATACCTCTAGAATTTTTGCCAAATAATCCAACACAAAACAATTGCTAACACAAATCAGGGGGGAAGGACAGGCAAAGTATTTATAGTATATAAATACTGGCTTTTTTTCTTCTTCTTTCTTTTCTGTAATCTTCAGATTCAATGCTAGTGGTAGTTATTTTAATTTGCAGAGAGGGTTGCTGAAGCAACTTTCAGGTATGTACTTAGTCAGGTGGTAAAGTGAATTCACGGAAGCTGTAAATGTAGATACAGTATGATGGATGCAGAACATCCTCCTCTTTACTTTCCTGTTCCTCCAAGGTCACTCAGCTGACTTGTAAGATGTAACCTTCCAGATCTTTCTCCTTCCCTGTAAGGAGATGAAGGAGCAGAAGCTGTCTTTGTAAGAGTCTGTAAACTGCTCTCATCAGTAGAGCAAGACTGAGTAGAATAGTTTGGGTTTTATGGAATGGCTAAAGCAGAAAGTGGTGTAAGAGGTTACAGTTGAGGGTGAGGCATGTGGCTTTGTGAATGAGGCAGCAAGATGTAGATCAGTGCAGAACCTCTGGGGCATCAAGCAGCAGTAGCACTGGTGGGGATCTTTCTGTCAGAAGGCTTATCACAGCTGAACCAAGCCTTGCTTTGTAAAGTGTCAGGGTCTGAGAGGAGGTTGCTATATCTGAGTGTCCCAGTCATCATCCTGTGAAACACTGGTGTTTTTTTTCTTTTTATACTATAATCTTAGAATTCATGGGTGGGGCTGTGCTAGCTGAGCTCTGTCAGAGGTGGAAGCAATGCAGGGAAGTATGGCTGCAGTGAGAAGTGGGTCCTTCAGCAAGAAACAGTGACAGATTTAATCTGATCAGCAGATCTTCAAGTTACCTAATTGCATCTTGAGGTGATGGGGGAGGAAAGGCATCCTTTTTACCTGGCCTGAGAAACTCTAAACCCCAGTAGGATTGACCTCCAGGGCTAGGCTAGAAATCAATATTTTGCCTGAAAGCGTAATTGTTCAAGTCGTTGTGCTAGGATATTTGCAACCTTTCCTGCTCTTCTTAGCTGAGGAAAGTGGTTGTTTCACTGAGTATTTGCTAGGATTCCTCAGTCCTGAAAATGTGTTGGATCTGGCAGCTGAGGTTTCTGTAGTGTTGTCCTTGTTGTGGTAGGGCTAGTGTGTTCCTCATAGAAGTCTGATCTATGACCAAAGCCTTCCAAAGCATTATTAGCAAACAGGGTAACTGTTAATTCTGATAAACTGCAGGTGAGCAAACAGACCTCTGTGCAACTTGCCTTGCATGCTGAGCAATTGGAAGGGACAGGTTTCATGTGGGAAAAGAGACTAGCAAGTGGGCTTGGGATACTGTTGCTCTTCTTGTGTATATACTGACAGAATTTATGCAATAACATACACAGTAATAACTCATGAGATGTAATCTATTTAGGGTCACAACACTCTAGTAAGGTGGTGATGGAGAGTGTTAGTCTTTTTGTAAGAGATGAGGATCTGCATGGAGAATGAGAATAGAGTTAAATGCTTCATAGCATACCACAGCCTCAGGGACTGCAGGCAGTGTGTGGTCTTAGCCAGCATGGCTTGAATGGCCATTCAGTGGTGGGCAGCCCTTGTTCTCAGCTTTAGAGGTGCACTTTGTGGGGTCTTTGAGAACCCATCTGAATGATGAGTGACTTTGGGGTTTTGTTTCTCTGAGCTAATTTTAGCAACATCTGTTGTCCAATCTTGTTCACTGTGTGCTACACAAATGCTTTTGCCAGTGTGATGCAGAAAAGGAGGAATAGACAAGGTGGGTGGCAATTGCATGCACTTGCTCAAACTGTACTGCCACTGAATGTCCAACCATGCCGTGTCACTAGGCTCTGTCAGGTTGTGTATGATGGCTTAGGACACAGCACTCCTGTTAGTTATATGCTATTCCTTTTAGTTAAATGAATGATAGAATGATAATTTATTTTTAAGAGTTGGAGTTTGCCTTTAAGCTAGGTTTTGGGCTGAAGCAGTCTTTCAGTTCCCTCTATAATCCACGGAGAGAGTAAGGCTTCTCCAGAGAAGTTTATCCTACCTTCCACAGGATGGGGAGCAATTGCTAACTGGTACTGTTTAACTCTCTCTTTTGACAACAGGTAACCTTGAAATCTAGGTTACATTAAATTATTGTTTCTATCATAATGAAGACTAGCAGAATTTGCATTTGCTGTCTACTGCCTAAAACTCCCCAAGGCTGATGCCTTCCATTAATTTCAAAAATCTTTGAACCAAAACCTGACACTATGCATGTCTGAAACTCTGCCAACACCAAAGTGCCTAGATTAGCTGGTACTGGTCTGAGGGGAGAACTGTGAGGTGACACACAACCTCTGACAGCTTACCTGTGTTCCCCTGGTACAGGCTATCTGCACAGCACAGTCCCTGGCAAAAGCTTAGTACATCACCCTATATTTTATGTTTCTTAAAATAAAAAAGTTCCTAAAACAATAATATTGCAAATCTGAACTGGAAAATGGTAAGGCAGAAAGTGAAATCCATAGAACAGAAACAGGAGAAGGGGGTGCCAGGGCATCACAAATGGGTCAGCAACTGCTTAATCTGGTTCAGGAGCAGCTAGCTGATTTTGCCTGTGTCTTAAAACCTAGATAGCAAAATGCAGTGGCTAGGGTAAAGGTATATGATTAATTCTGCTGACTCTGTTGTGGGAAAATTGGCTTCTGGCAAGGGAATGGAAAGAGCAGTTGGGGACAGTAATGTGTCCCAAGCCTGGAAACATTTTGCTTTGGTGCATGAGAGCTAGAATCATTAGCTTCAATGAACAAAACCCCAGCTAGGAGCAGAGTGGTGAGGATTTTATCATTGATTAAATTGGGACCAGGATTCCACTGTAATTACTAATTATGGTAAATATGTAACAGTTGTGCTGCTGCTTAAAGCTAAACTGTTTAGGTCTGAAGTTTTTGTCAGTGATGGTTCCTTCCTTCTCATAGCTTTTCAGCATGGGAAGCTCATAAATCCCTCTGCTACTTGCATTTAAAATGTGTGACTTTAAAAGTAGGATTTGGCTGATGAGGATGGATGCATGGAAGAAAATGAATGGTGAGATCTCTCCTCTTCAGCCCCTCAGGCACTGCTTTCTGGTCTAAGTGTATGAAATAACTGCATAAAGTATTTGTGGATATGTGCTCAGGTACAGGAGAAAAAACTTGTTAAAAAAGTAAAAGGAAATTGTAGCAGAAAAGGGTCTTTCTGTAAAACAACAGTACTATGTCACTGGTAATAAAGGCATTCTCATCTCATCTCATGTTGACATTATAGCTATTTCTGCTTATAGATACATCTTGGGGAGATTTTTATTTTCTTTTCAGAAGAGCTGTCTTCTGTTTCTAGCCTAGCTTGTCTCTAGAGAGCTGTGATAGTCATTAAAAGATATATAAGCCTAGAAAACATGCTCACAAAACTTGTGGCTTCCTCAGGACAATTGAAAAGAAACTGTTAAAATTTGAGGTTATGCCTAATAAGAAGTCTGAGGAAAAGCTGGTTTTCATTAAAAAAAAACAACAACACATGAAACCAAAACCAGCTGTTTTGAGAAAGTTTGCAGAGGACTGTTGATTTATCAGAAGTCAGTTTGCACTAGTGTGTTGCCTTAGCTGACCAGCTGAATACCCCAAACCAAGTTATAATACATAATGGCTAGTGGGCCCACCCTCTAAAGCAATACAGGAACATACTTGTAGAATGTCCGTGTCAGGTATTGAGCTGCCTCTTTCCCTAATACCCACTCCTGATTTTTTAAATCATGAGCTGTTCCACAAAAGAAGAGAAAAACCAATAATTTGAAAAGCTGCACCTGCACTGGATCAGCAGCCTGATTGCTGTCTGAGCCTGCTGGGGTGACAGCTGCTGTGTGTTGTCTTCTGGCCTGCTTGCTTTCCTTCAGAAGGAAACTCTGATGCATGGAGAGGTAGTGAGACTGGTGATCAGGAGAACTTGTATGCAGTGAAAATGCAGCCTGAGACAGATGGACAGGAAGGATGCTGAAGACTAACGAACAGCACAATCCTTAGCTTCTTGGTATTTGTATTACATCTTTACAGGATGTAAACAGACATTGGTTGGTACTGTTTTCTTCCAGATCAAAGGAGCAGAGGAGAAAGCAGCCGAAAGAAGTGTTGATGTCACACAGTCTTTCATATTGCAGACCACTGGTTGGTGAACTGCAGGATACAGGTAAGCTAAGTTCAGTGTTTTTTGTGAAAGGAACTGTTTCCAGCCCATAACTTACACTTGATAAAGTGTGCATATATCACCTGATGTTTGCCTATGTAGGATGGGGAAACTTGTTGAGGAAAATGCATAAACAACTAGTAAGAGGAAAATCCATTTTCTATTAGCCCTAGGCAGCATCTCGGTGTGTGAGTTGGTCACAGAGGCAGTTCTGAGACACAACTTATATAGGGACCTCAGTAGCCTAACACAATTCTGGATTTTGCCTTAGAAGTGAGACTGCAAAAAGACCTAGTTTTTAAACCTATTGTTTCTGTATTTGTGCATTGTGAAGTGCTTTTTCTCACATTCAAATGTGACTGCATCAGCAATGCTATTGCTATGAGCAGCTTCATAAAGTCAAATGAACACATAGAAGGTGCAGACCTTATAGCTATTTCTGCTTATAGATACATCTTGGGGAGATTTTTATTTTCTTTTCAGAAGAGCTGTCTTCTGTTTCCAGCCTAGCTGGTCTCTAGAGAGCTGTGATAGTCATTAAAAGACATATAAGCCTAGAAAACATGCTCACAGAACTTGTGGCTTCCTCAGGACAATTGAAAAGAAACTGTTAAAATTTGAGGTTATGCCTAATAAGAAGTCTGAGGAAAAGCTGGTTTTCACTAAAAAAAAACAACAAACAAAAAACACACGAAACCAGAAGTAGTGGCAACTTAAAACATGGCTCTTGAATCCAGGATGAGCTGGCACTCATGAGAATGACTACTTTATTTCCAGTATGTGTTCTCTAGTTGAGAACTTTAAAACCCCACTGATTTAGGATTGGACTATCACAGGCTAATGAGTTACAATGGTAGTTGACTGTGGGCTTTTTTCATCTCTGGTGCACTGGAAGTGAAACAAAGGTATTTTACTCTAACACATTGTTCTTGCTATTATAACAGTCTAAGAGGATGTACAAGAGCAACTTATTAAACCACAATAGCTTACCATGTGGGATTATCTATATCTTGATTTTTGTGTCTAATGGTTTAACTGATGCTACTGTGGAGTGTGTGCATTTTAGCAGCAGCTGTTTGCTCTGCTTTCCAGGTGGGTAGTAACAGTCATGAACAGCTTGTGAAGAAAGAAAGATCTGGGATAGAAATAGCAGTATCAGTAAACTTTTTTGGCTGTTGGATGGTCAACAGCATTAGCATTTACACAATTGACTGGTTTGAGATTAATGGATGAAGTTCATAACCCCTCTAGAGTCTAATTTGCATCCTCTGTCTTAATTCACATCTTCTGCCTTAATAACAAGCAGTTCCACATGAAAGCTACTGCTCAAGTCCAGTGGCAGGCCTTATATGATATCAGCCTGAGGAAGCTCTTGAGATGAGGTTTTAAGGGATAGGCAACACCTTTGGTTCACTGAGAATCTAGTGGAGTATATGGGGAGACTTTAGAAGTGTGCAGGTGGACATGCTGTTCTGCTGTGTCATTTTCTTTAAAACATTGCTGCTCATGTTGTGGTTTTAATTAAGGAAAAGGAAAAAGTTGGCTGCTAAGCAGAGCATCGTTGAGCATATAGTGAGGCACACATTAAGCTACACTAAAAAAATGACCAACCAGCTTGGGGTTTTTTTTTTTTAGATGGCACTGATGGATTCTTCTGAGCTGTTTTTTCCCCCTAATTCTTGTGTCAGTTTACTCAAAAGCTGACACTACTACAGTTTCCATAACATAGTGGCCAAGGCCTGTCTGCAAATTTGCTTTAAACATCAAACTTAGTTATTCAGCATATTTAATGTTAAGGAACAGAAACAGTAATGTAGCAGAGTGTTGTGTGTGTTTTCAGGGGACTTGGGGATTGTCTGTGGTACTTCTTTTTAACACAGAAGAAATTAATTACATCCTTTGAAAGAAACTGTTAGGGCTAACTCAGACCAGGATAGAAGTGTCGTTCTATCAAAGCCATGGCAAGAATCACTGTGCAGGAATCAGAGATAAAAACAAAAGGAAGAAAAGCTAAAGTTAGGGCTGGAACGGCCCCAGTATCCTCTGATATCCAACACTCTAGGGTATATACTTAACCCACTTCTCAAAGCTCTGCCCGTTGTGCATGCTGATGAGATGCTTCACGACTCCCTTCGCGCATCGGCCAGACGTCCCGGACCGTCGGGACTCGGCTCTGGCCTGGCCGCTCCGGGAGCACACGCTGCGCTCACACCCACGCTCGCCAGCGCCGGGAGCCACGTCCCGCCAGGGCACCCTGGCGGAGGAGAGCCGGGGGCACGGCAGGGCACGCCCGCAGCGCCCCGATGCGGCCCGGCGGCTGGGCAGGCCCCGCCGAGCATGCCCAGAGCACCGGGAGCGGAGAGCAGAGCAGAGGGGTGGCAGCTGCCGCTCCGCCCTTAAAGGCAAAGGCGAGCTGCTGCCGCAGCTGTGGTGTCAGAGGGGCTTCCCTCAAACCTCGGGAGAAGAAAGTTGGAGAGGCAAAGGAGGGCTTTGGAGGCGTTGGCACTGCGAGGGGTATGCTGTTTCTGCTCGCCTCATGTCAGTGCCCTTCTGTACAAATGCATTAAAAGGGTGTGGTGGGTTTCAAAAGGTAGCTGTGTCCTAGGCTGATTGAATGATGAGCTTGTCCTTGCTTAGTAAGGTATAAAATCACATAAATTCGTGCAGCATTTTTGTTCCTGCACCCATAAATAAGTCACTATCTTATCTTCAGTGTTCTTAACCTTATCACTAGGAAACAAGTATTGGCCTATAACCTAATCTTTCTGCATTTGTGGCATTGTCATCCTCTGTATATTGACACAGCCTTTTCCCTCAGCAGACTTTCTCCCTTTCGTGAAAAAGAGTTCAAGGAGAGGAGGTAGGATGTTGCCTGTCTTAAAGGACAGGTGAGCAAGGCCTGAAGAGTCTGGCTCTTGGATATGGCCCAAGAAAGATGCACCTTCATTCCAAGTTTCTGCTACCATAGCTGCCTCAGTCTGGGGTCTGAGGAGGTACAGTCCCTTAGGACAGTGCTCCAAAGGCCCTTAAGGTTTCTTTAATATTTTTTTCCTCTTCCTGACAATGTGGCAAAATCAGGTTACCACGTTCTATATAAGATGGCTTTACTGTGCCAGTAAAAATATAAGGCTCAGTTGTACAAGGAACAGCTAAAAAGAATAAGCCACTAGTAGTATGGGAAGCCTCACTGGGGACATTGTCACTGAGATAATGGGAAACTGTAATGGGGCCTGGAGATGAGCAAGTTGTCAGAGAAGATCACCTTGAAAAAGTATAGGCAGCCCGTTTTGAAATACGCTGGACAGAGAGGTCTTCATGCTACAGGAAGTGGCTGAAGGCAGAGCAATTTGGAGATGTGAAAGAGCTTGGTAAGAATGGCTGATTTTTACCAACAAATTTAGCTAGAAGCTTTAACCTAGATATGGTGGTTGATCAGAGGAAGAATGTAAAGTTTAGATGTTCATGTAGGCTAGAAGAATATTCTGGGGCAGCATGAACGGGAGGGATGTGCTTCAGTCAAAGATAAAACAAGGAGGAGTAAAGAACTGGGTGAGGCTACAGTTCAGAGGTAACCTGGGGAAGAGAGAGGGCCCTGAAGTTTGAAAGGCTTGTAAGTTAGATATTATCTCTCATTACATGATGGGGTGACAATTGCAGTCACTGGAAACGTTTGAGCTGTCAAGTCACAAAGTATTAAGACTTTCCTTGCAAACTTAAACCATCCTCATCTTTTTAGCAGCCTGTGGGGGGGCTTTGGGTGGTTTGTAGGTGATGTTTTCACAGAATCACAGAGCAGTTCAAGTTGGAAAGGAGCCATAAGGATCATCAAGTCCAACTCCTGGTCCTACACTGGCCATCCCAAGAATCAAACCATTTGCCTGAGAGCACTGTCCAAGTGCTTTTTGAACCTGGAGTACCTAGCTCCAGGTAACTTGTTGGACTTTATTCTTTTTAATGATTCATAGGCACTGAAATACACCATGTGTTGTAAAGATCTCCAGCAATGTCAGCAATGGAGGGTGGCAATCTTAATATTTTTATATTCTCCAGTGAAGAGTGTGATGAGCTCTCAACATTTTTAATAAGTTGATTAAGAACTATGGAAGGAAAGGAAGTAGATAGGGGTCAGATTTTATTAGCATACCCAGTTGGGCAGCAGAAGTAATTATGTCTGAGGTGGTATCACAGCTATGGGACTGGAGGCTTTTGTGATTCATATAAACCTGGTAAGCCCTGAAACAGGAGAGTTTCTGGCATATTTTCTGCATTACTCTTCTCCACTGAGCAGACTTTCTTTTTTTACATTAGAAGATGAGGAAGATCTTCCACACTGTTTCTTCCTAATCTCAGCTCCACTGTGGTACCTTCTCCAGTGCTGTTTTCTCTTGGAAAGCTGCATTTGAATATCTTCTTGGCCCTCTTCCCAATTCTTTTGCTACTCAGCTGATTGTTTAAAAGCTAGTGGTTTTGCTCTTTATTCCCCCATGTAAATGAAGGCATCCCAGTACCTCCCTTCTGAGTTGACTTGATACAGCTCTTGTAGGGTTTATGAGGCAGCCAAAATGTTTTGTTTCTGATGGCCACTGTTCTTGGCACTTTAGGGTAGAGGTCACTTAATGGTTATTGAGACCAAGAAGGTTTACTCATTTTTTCATTAGTTGCCAGTAATGGCAACTAATTATGGATTATTTGCCATTATGGATTAGTTGCCACTAAATCCATTGGAATGAAGAAAACCTCCCAAATATGAAGATTTCCAAGAAAACCTAACAAAAACATCTTAACTCTGATAGGCCTTGCACAAGTCAACTGCCCCGTTGGGCCTCTTCTCTAGTCATTCACTTTGATTTTTCCCTTTTATCTTCTGCTTGATGACCTTCACAAGAGTAAGTGGGAGATCCCTACCTTCTCTGGCCAGGCAGAGAATACTTAACTATTCAGGCTTCTGCCAGCTTCCATCGATTTGGCTTGTGCAAAATCCTCCCTGTGTAGGAAATATGGAGAAAGTACACCTCCGTTTACTCTAACAACACTTCAGCTTCTCTCTTCTCTACTGTCTCCTTCAATACAAAAACAGGGGAGAGGGGAAGACATATACAAAGGGATAAACAAATCCACTCAAACTCTTTCTAGTATCTTCTTCCATTTGGAGTCCTTCAATTTTTCATTGATACAGTTGCTTTTCGAGGAGGGAAGCATACAGAAGGGCGAGCCCCCTGCCCCACAACTGCGTCCTTTGGTTTGGTTTGGTTCGTTGCTGCAGCCCGGGGGGCAGGAGGTGTGCGAGAGCAGCTTGTGTGGGGCCGCGGCTCCCTCTGCAGGCAGGAGCAGGCGACTTCCTGCCGAGAAGCCACCGTGACCTCTGCGCAGTGCTGCGCGCCTCATGGCAGCACTGACGCTGCAGCAGTAGCTCGACCTGTCTCGAAATCCCAAGGAGAATAAGAGTAACTAGAAGTCAGATTATAGGCATAGCTCCTGAATTTTGCTGCCATGAAATAGGAACCTTCAGGGCTAGCAGTCAAACATATACGCGGGGACATACAAGCAAGCTGTATGCTTACTGGAAAAAGAAGAGAATTGCACAAACGAAGCATGGGTGCAGGTTAGCAAGAAAAGCAATTAAATCCTGTGGCTGCATCACCTACACATCAGGTATGTGTTGTTGATAATGGTTTGCTGGGGAGCAGCCTTAAAATTCAACAACTAGCTTTCATAGAACCATAGAGTAGCTGTGGTTGGAAGGGGTCTTAAAGATCCTCTAGTTCCAACCACCCTGCCATGGACAGGGATGCCACCCACTAGACCAGGTTGCCCAGAGACCCATCCAACCTGGCCTGGAGCACTGCCAGTTCTTCTCTGGGTAACCACCTTCTGCATAATGAATTTCTTCCTAACATCTAATCTAAATTCCCTCTTTCAGTTTAAAACCATTTGCCCTTGCCCTAATCACTATCTGCCTGTGTAAAAAGTCTCCCTCTCTCTCTCTTTTTTATAAGCTCTCTGTAAGTATTGGAAGGCCACAACAAGGTCTTCCTGGAGCTTTCTTTTCTCCAACTCTCTCAGCCTGTCCTCATAAGGAGAGTGATTTCTTGGTGAACTACCATGTGGTACTGTTGGAGACTGAGTGCACAGGTTACCTTTAGATGTTGCCTGAACATCCTCCCAACCTAAATAGTGCAGGTTGTTCAGGCAACATCTAAAGGTAACGTGTGCAAGTGTTTGATCATCCTAATAGTAAAAAATCATTTTCTTGTGTTCAGGTGGAGTTTTCTGTTTTGCTTTGGTTTTGGTTTGTGCTCATTGTCTGTTACACTGTCAATGGGCACTGCTGAGAAGAGTTTGGCTCCTTCAATTTCATTCCTGCCCATTAAACATTTGTACAAGTGGATAAGATCCCCCTGAGCCTCCTCTTCTCCAGGCTAGACAGTCTCAGCTCCTTCTGCCTCTACTCATATGACATATGCTCCGTCCCCTTAATCATCTTCGTGGCCCTGTGCTGGCCTTGCTCCATTAAATCCAGGTCTTTATCAGGGAGCTCTGAATGAGATGCAGGACTCCAGATGCAGCCTCACTAGCACTGAGTAGAGGTGCAGGATCACCTCCCTAGACCTGCTGGCAAGAGTCTTCCTAATGTTTGCCTTCTTGGCTGTAAGAGTGCATTGCTGTCTTGTGGTCAGCTTATTGTCTACCAGGATCCTAAATTCCTTCTTGGCAAAGCCGCTTTCCAGCTGATAAGTGCCCAGGATATGCTGGTTCCTGGTGCTGTTCCTCTCTAGATGCAGGACTTTGCATTACCCATTTTGAACTCCATGTGATTTGTGTCTGCCCACTTCTCCAGCCTGTCAAGGTAGTTCTTCTGAAAGGTGGCACAACTGTCTGGTGTATCATCTGCTCCTTCCAGGTTTATATCATCTGCAAACTTGTTGGACATGCACTCAGCTTTCTTGTTGAGGGTGCGTTCTCCTGCTTTTTTGTGTGGAAATGTAAGCTGCTCCTCTCCAAGGTTTACCTCTTCACCTTTCTTCCTGCTCATGAAGTGTTGCGCTACTCTGTGTCATTTTTCACTACTATTAGTCTACATCTTACGGGAAAATAATTTACATCTCATATAAATTACAAACTTGAAGATGCTGGGTGGCCTTAGTGTTGCTGAAAAGTAGGGACTAGAAACAGTGTTTTCCTCACACAGTGTCAGCAGCAATTGAGGAGACTAGGCTTTATTGCTAGTGTTTCAAAAGGCAAATAACCTTTTCCTCTGTGCTGTTTGGTAAGATGGGGAAGTGCCAGTGCAAGAAGATATTCCCTACAGGGGGGACTGGCCACATGACTTCATGCTCAGCAGGCAGTGGTGACAGCAGGCTTACTTGCAGCCCAAACCCTTCTGCCTGCCAGTAGGTGAGGGCTGATTCCTGAGGACGTGAGCATGGTGAAGCATAGCTGAATGCCATGTGAAATTCATCACACCAGGCAGGTGAAGTCTGCTAGAAGCTTGATCTCCACATACTCCTTCTCTCCCTTACCTTTTCCCTGGGAATGTAAGATCTCAGTGCTACCATCTCTTCTTATCTCTCAATTGCCCTTCTAGTCTTATCTCACTCTTCTTCAAGCTGTTAAAGTATTGTAAAGAGGGCATAGCTGACCTCAGCACCTCTAACATCCACTTGTGTGCCTGCCTTCCTCCTGCTGTACCTCTGGTTAGGTGCTATGTTAGAGAGAGAGAGAAGAGTTTGGTAAATGCACAGTCCTAGATGGCAGATGAGCTCCTTGGGATCTTGTCAGTTCTCAGGGTCCAGAGCACTCTCAGTATTACTCTAGTATTTTAACAGAAAATTAGCTAGTGTATTGAGAAACCAGAACTGATTTCCCTAAGGAATTTGCCACCTTGCTAGTGCAGCAGACTCTGCCTCTCAACGTGTATGTAACAAGGTGTTTAAGAACTTAGACACACTTCCATTTAGCAAACAGCCGTGGCTTAAAATGCTATTGCCTTGCTACTTAACCAAGCTGCAAGACTTCATGTGGAGGCAGATGAGGAGGCCAAGGACATTTTATTTTGCCAGTTTGAGGGTGGAATCCGTTAGCTTCTCCAGAATAATGGTAAAGTCTTCAACCAACCATGGCAGGTGATTGCTAATGAGCATGTGCCTAAATCTTTAATTTGTGACTAACAAAATGTTAAGCAGAGGCTAAATGATAGAGGGAGTGCTCTGGGTCTTACTCTGTTTTAACTTAAACCATTCTTAGGATGGGCTAAATTTATCAATTTCAATGCATTTAAATGGAGAATGGAAAACAGTACAAAAAGATGAGGATTGGTGCAGACATTTATCCTTTTTTATTTCCACATTTGTAACTGTAATAGCCCTGAGCCAAGTGTTCCAGTCCCCAGGTGACTAAACAAATTCTTCTCATCAGTTCAGAAGTTGCTTAGTATTTTATGTTGTAAAATATTAATATTAATTTTTTCTATATTTAATCTGTACTGGGAAAGATGTTGCTGGCTCAGATTTTGGGGGAGAAATTCTGCATTTCAAGTTATCTGTAGACTTAAGTCTGATAGTCATAGACTCACATGAGTTTTTTTGTAAAATGTGGTTGGAGAAAAGGGATGTAAAGAGGTGGAATTAAAAATCCAACTGGCAAGATAAGAGACTTCCTGTGGTAAATCTGAAGAATATTTGAGTAGCAACAAAAAGATGAAGACAGTAAAGTAATCCCTCTCCAGATTTACATTTCTGCCCTGCAGTATCTATTATATTATATTATAATATAATATATGTTGTTATATATTATAATATATATCAATAAATATATAAATTATAGAATTAGTAATAGTATCTATTATACTGATATATAATATACTGATTGTATATATTATTCTATTATACTATATTATATTACATATACTGATTATGTATCAGCTTTAAGTATTGATCATTTTTTTAATTGACATTAGGAGCTGAATCACCTTTCCTAGGTAGTGTGCTATACTAAGAGCTGACAAACAGAAATACCAGGTTTTTCTAAAGAAGTATTAACATATTGCACTTGCATTTCAACTAGAAGCATTTTGTGTTGAAATGACTATAAAATGCCTATGGCTAGTTTGTTTACTGGGATTTAGACAAGATTCTGAGAAAACCAGTTGTGATCCAGCACAGGGCCAGCAAGATCCTGAAAGGAGTGGAGCATGTGCCCTAGGAGGACAGGCTGAGAGAGCTGGGTCTCTTCAGCCTGGACAAGAGGAGACTCAGAGGAGACCTCAGCAATGGTTAGAAATATGTTAAGGGTGAGTGTCAGGAGGAGAGAGCCAGGCTCTGCTCAATGGCATCCAATGGTAGGACAAGAGGGAATGGGAGCAAGTTGGACCACAGGAGGTTTAGTATTAACACAAGGACCAGGCTGCCCAGGAGGCTGTGGAGTCTCCTTGTCTGGAGCCATTGCAGAGCTGCCTGGATGCATTCCTGTGTGAGCTGGTCTGGGTGATCCTGCTCTGACAGGGGGGTTGCACTAGATGATCTTTCTAGGTCCCTTCTAACCCCTGACATTCTGTGATTCTATGATTTAGCTAGGAGATGCAGGATATATTGCACTCCTCCTTTTTGATACCTGCATGCTCTGAGGCCTCAAGATTGTAGTTGAATTAATGAGAGTCTTGGTCCTGAAGAACATTCCTGGCACAATATGCTCTGTTCACAAGCATGGCATAGGCAGCTAAAGAGTTGGGAGAGCACTGCCAGTGATTTCAAGGGCTGCAAAAAGAGTTCTTGTCTAGGTTGCTGTGACTGTTGATTGACTGTGGCCCTTTCCTTTCACTTTAAGAAAGAAGAGGTTATAAACTTTGGGGAAGGAGAACTTGATTCTCTTTTACAAAAGCTAGTGCCTGTCAGTAGTTTAGGATCCACTGGCTGTAACTCCACCTCCCACTTTGTTAGGTAATATTCATCAGATCATTGTTGGCCTTTGTGAAACTGGTTGGTGGCCTTGCCAGTCACTAGCTTGTCATTATTTATTATTATTACAAATCCATCACTTAATGTTATTTGTTTAAAGAGCATTTGCAAGCATGGGTGATGATATCCATGAGCTGTTATCCTGTGGATTTGTTCATCTGCTTTTGTTTGCCTCTTAAATGCTTTAGAGCAAAGAGAAATTTGTACTCAAATCTTGTTTGCAGGATTGATTCATAGTTACTGCTGAGCACAGAAATATTGACATCAGTTAAAACAGAAAAGAGGAGGTGTTTAGGCCATTGAGGATATCCCTGCAAGAAGTGTGTGAGAGTGTAATTTCAATGAAAAAGTGTTTCTCATATTTGATGTTGAAGATAGAGAGGGTATAGGCAAATTTCTTCTATAGTCAATAGGAAATTAATCTGAAGCTAAGAGTACAATTAAAGAGAGCCCATGGATCCTGAACAGCTCTCCTCTGGCTACTCAGAGATGCATGGCTGACCTGACCATCATTTTGGTAGGCTGTACTTTTAACCAGAGGTGGTCTAATACCATAGTTTGGTTTGAGGCCCAAGAACTGGTTAAAATGGTTCTGGTTTTCTACTCAGTACACTTCTTTAAAAAAATCTGAGCCTGGGAACAGAACTCTTTAAAGTTTCAAAGAATAAAGTAGAGGTGTCAGCTAATTTTTAAATTTCTGTTTAGCAACCTTTTCAAGTATTTGTTACATTACATAAAGACAGTTTGGATGCTAGACACCCTGCAAAGGTTTTAAGAATGTTACATCATTTATTACTGTGTAAAATCTTATTTACTCAATTTGTTTCATTTTCCTCATGTGTAAGTGAAGAAAATATTTACTTTGTTCAAAAGTGGTTTCTGAGGCTGAACTTAATTCATATGTGTAACTAGGTTTGGTGTTTGGAAGGTGCCATACAATCATTACTTATTAATAGCAGGTCCTGCAGAAGCAATGCATTATTTATATTATGTTATCTGTGGAAGACTTGCAACTATTTTCTTGCGTTTGGACTAGAAATGTTCAAAAGTATGGTCAGCTGACTTCATTCTTTTTTTCCTACTATACTACCAAGCATATAATGAAAGATTATTTTCAATATAGCATTATGCCCTTAGTCATTTTCCTGAAACCAATGTGTAGAAGAATGTAAAGTGAGGACTGATGTGTCTTTGATTTCAATGTGTTGGCTGGATACAATCTATTGACTGGGACAAAATGTGGAGTGATGCAATTAGCCAGGTTAGATATGAAGAACCAAGTTTTTCCCATATAGAGTATTTCCAGATGTGGGATTAGAAACTCTTCAAAGCTAGAGTATATAAAGTTTCTCCCTGATAATTCATTCAACCATTGGGATTTCTTTCACTGTAGAACAGGCTTAAGGCTTGGCCCAGTAAACTCTTAGGTGAACTGTTGGGATGTCTATGGAAGCCAAGGTCACCCTCAGAGAGATTTAATGCTGCTCTATTGCTTGCCACTCCCCATGGCCCTTTCAAAGAGCTGTGACCCCATGGTGTCTTTGCTGCAGCCACTCCTCTAAAGGGGGTTTCAAATGATGGAGGGAGGGAAAAAACCACACAGCATAGTAAAGTAATGCTGACAATGTCAACAGTAATTTATGCTAGAAATGCATGAGGAATAGAGGCTGGAAAGACTGATGATGCAGAAGGTGGTACTTCCTGCATCCTGTTCTCCTAGAGCACTTGAAGAAGGGCTGTCAGAGCAGTGGTGGGTCATAGCACACAGCCAGGATCCTTTCCCTTTCTGAAACAGTCACTCTGCAGCCTCCTGCACAGATAAGATTATTTGGAGGGATGGAAAGCTGCTGCTCACAAAGTTGATTCAGCTCAGATCAACTGCTGTTAGAGTGTGTTCAAAAAATAATGAAGAGGGGTTTAGTGCTGCAACTCTTACTAGTGAACAAATTTCTAGGCATATCAAAATTAAGGTTTGTGAGCAATAGTAAAGAATGCCACTGATATTTTTGGCTATACAAAACTCCAAACCCAGCATAATCTGGAGAACTGAAGGAAAAGACAGGACCTAAATATTCTGAGGGAATTCTGACTCTGGTATTTTTGATCATGAGTAAGTGTAAGGTAGTTGTTAAGATTCATCTCCACCACCAAAAATTCCCAGCCCTGTTTCTGTCAGTTGTACACTTTGGGTTTTACTTCGGGGTTAAAAATAAGTAAATCACTCCATGAAAGTGAAGTATTTTCACTGTATCGTGAGATGATAAACCAGCTGAAGTCAAGAGGAGTCTATCTTGTCTCAGCAGGAGTGTACTCTGTACGTGTGGTTTGAAAACTCAGAATTGCATGTGCATGCTAGTGAATCTGAGATCCTCATACATGTAATATTTTAAATCTTTGTTGTTTGAGGTTTTTTTTTCCTGTAGAAAAGAGAATTGTGGCTGCAAAATGGGTATAATATTTGAAACCATTCTATCTGGAAGTGGTTAAGAATATAAGTTGATTCTTTAATTAGCTGCAAATCTGCTGGTTTGTGTTTCCCTAGACCATTGTTTATTTAGAAACAAAGAGAAAAAAGAAAAAAAGAACGTATTTTTGAAGTTAGGATAAAGAATGATGTGATAAAGTGATGAGTCAGGTTGTCAAAAGCAAAAGAATCCTAACAGGTATACATGCTAGAATAATGCATTTTTGTATTTTTGCAACATCTGACTCATGATTTCAATTATGTATTCTGCCAAGTTCAAAGTTTCTTTACACAAAGAGAGAGCCCTAGGAAACAACCATGCTTCAAACCATTTTACTTCAATTGTAGTAACAGGTTTTAGAGTTTAAATCATTAACAACCTCTGTGTGAACTTTTATCCAAATGACTGCAAGTCACAAAGAGAGCACTTCTCTTTCACCAAGTACCTTTTGTGCTTTAGTGAGACCCAGTCCTGCTTCTATTTTTTTCCCCACCTTCATGTCTTTCTTTGAAGAAAGATGTGTGATTTCTGAAGTAATGGAAGTATGTATCAGTTAATGAAAACTGCTATCCTGGCTTCAGAATGCATGCTGGAATCGGTTGAGGCTAAAGCTTCCTATACCTGCGTTACAGCAGCAAAAAAGTAAATTTCAGAAGTCCAGATTGCTGTGTGCACTGTAGAGTTAACCAACCATTAGGGGTGACCTAGGCTTGATTTCCTTCCCCCCCCCCCCCCCGCCCCACTTCTCAAGGAGTTGTGGTTTCTGTGCTCTTGCATTCTTCCCACTTTCTAAAACCTGCAGTAGAAATGATCAGAACCTGACACTGGAACAGAAGATCCACATACTAGCTTGCTCACCTCCTTTTCTTGCTTATTTTGTGCACTTAATTTGGCATGGAGTGAGTTGTGTTGGATCACCCTCTCCCCCCATACTGAAGTTCAGTTCCAAGGAGCCCCTCTGGCCCCTGTGCTTTATGCAGGAACAGCTGAACGCATCCAAGGGATTCTATGGGCTTAGCTTTGCACTGGTGCAATCTTTCTTTCCTAGCACAGGAAGACAAAATGTCTTAATTTAAAAAAGAGTTGTTGTTATTATTTTGTTTCCCACCAGAAATGAGGGAATTACAGCACGAATGGTCGAGACCCACGGATCACCCTCCTCTTTTTTGTGGTGTTTTTTTGTTTGTTTGGTTTTGTTTTAAAGAGCGGATTAGGAGCGGGCGCAGGACCGGGGCAGCGCATCCTCCGCCCGCACCTCGCGGGGGGAGCGGGGGCACCGTCCCCTGTGCTGTGCCCGGGCGTGCGTGTCCCTGTGCGTGTCCCTGGGTGTGTGTGCGGTGTGCCCGCCCGCCGGGCTCGGGCTGGGTGTGTGTGTGTCTGTGTGTGTGTGTGTGTCCCTGCTGCCTCCCGCTGCCT
>VWZO01020151.1:273214-359902 GCA_013396975.1 Bucco capensis
ACCGTGGCAGGCGAGGTCCCTGCAGAGCAGGGAGAGGCGGCGGCGGGCTCCGGGCTCCTCCTGGCCACTGAGAAACGAAGGGTCAGGCGGGACTCGGTCTTCGGTGGCGCTGCCCCAGACGAGAGCAGCAGAGCACAGGGCTAAAGTGCATCCCCATTCTCCGCCTGCGGGCACCCCGTGCGCGCACACACGCATCCCCTGACACCGCTCACCCTGCCCTGCTCCTTCTCCTTCCCCCCTCCCTGCCAATTTTCTCCCCTCTTTCCAAAACAGTTAACTTTTCTCCCACTCGCTCTCCCCCCCTCCCCTCGTATTAAGCGCTCGGCAGCTATTGAGAGGGAGGCGGAGAGGAGGGGAAGGGACCTAAAAATACGCTGCCCCTGCTTGGCCCCAGGGTTGGTTTGAGGAGAGCGGAGGGTGGATGGAGGGGTCATTTGTCTGTCTCCGGCACATCTGCTCGGAGCATGCCTGCAGTGCTTCCGCGCCGAGCTCGGGGCAGGGCGGGAGCCGAGCAGCCGGTGCTGAGCTCGGTCACCAGGAGTTCACCGGGGCGGCCCTGGCCTCTCTGCCCCTGTCCACGGGTCGCCGCTGCAGGCAGAGCGCGGCCCGCCCCCCGCTCTGCGGGCTAAGGGGCAGCATTCCCCCCCCTCCTTCCAACACCGGCATACGGCCCGGGGCTGGGGGGGAGTGTCTCCGCGGGGGCGACACTTGCAGCCCCGCAAATATTCCTCCCTGCTTTTCCTTTATGCCGGAGTCAAGGGCTTGAGCTGCGGTGGAGGTTGCGCCGGTGTAGTTTGGGTGTTTGGTTTTTCTTTTTTACCCTTTCCCTTCCTCTCGCCGTTTGCCCCCGCGCAGCCCTGTCGCCGCCCGCTCAGAGGAGCCGATCCGGCAGCCCCGGCGCTAACACCCGCGCAGAGCACCGGGGCTGGGGCGNGCGGGCGGGGGCAGGGGCCAAGCCCGGGCGCGCAGGGCCTTGCGGGGCGGCGGAGAGCAGCGTTTCGGGGGGGCGGAAGGGAGCCGAGCGCCGCCGCCCCGCTCGGGGAGAAGCCGTGGGGGAGCTAGGAAGGCGGCAGGGCGGGCGCTGCGGCCGGTCCTGCGGCTGACCTTGCCCTCGCCCCCGCCCTGGTGCGGGCTGCCCTCTGCCCGCCCCTCGGGCCGACGGCAAACCTGGGCTCCATTTTAGCTCGCTCGGGCGTGCCGCTGCCCTGCGCGGCGGTGGGGGCTCGGCGGCGGGCTCTTGCCTGCCCCTACCTCCGGGCTGCGCCTGAGGCTCCCCTCGGGCCTGACCTGCTGACCGCCCGCCCCAGGGCCAGCCACGGCTGCTGGTGGGCCGGGAGCGGCTGCCTTCAGCGTGCTGTGCGGCTCTTACCGGCTTTGGGGTTTGGTTTGCAAACGCACGGCCTAATTTGCAGTTCTTTCGGATTAATTTTTTAGTTCAATTCATTGGAGTTTGTGTTATTTTTTTTTTCTTGATGTGTGAGGCACACACATGCTGTCTCACACGAATGCTACTTTTTAAAGGGATTTGTTCATTTTAATTTCTTTTATGACTAGATTGCACCATATCAAAAGCTGCTATTTGACAGTAATAATAATAATAAATTAGATAATTCAGAAAGAACTGCAGGAGTACTCATCTAGCTTGCAGTCCTGCAGATTCAGAAAATGCCTTGGAATCCATTGCATCCAATGTGCAAATGCTATAAATAGTGATTTATTTTTTCTTTAGCAACATGTTGCTTTAATGGGTACTTGGTGTAAAACACATTTTCATTCTAAAATTCCTGCTGGTTTTAGCAATACATTTCTAAGAGGAACAGTGAATATTTGAAGTATTAATGATGTCAGAACAATGTAAAGTGCACCATGCACATCTAGAAGGAAGATGGCTAATAGTGTCTTCAACCTTAACTCTGCCCCACTGTGGCTATTACCTATGATTATCCTAGGTTATGTTACAAGTTGCTGCTGATACACGAATGCTCTTCAGTACACCTAAATGATGTACTGTCTTATTCCACCTCTCTGTGATGTTTTAGGTTCTGTTGCAATTGTTTGGTAAATACCTAGGGAGCTGTTGATACACAGACTATGTACCAGTGTTACAATGTAACCAAGCAAATGTAACTTAGTCTGGAAGTCCTGTGGACCCTAGTAGGGCTTAGGTAGGAAGCTAAGGATCTCTAGGCCTCAATTAAATGTCTTACAAATTGTTACGTACCCTATAATGCACCTGAAGAATGATGTTGCACTGCTTGAAGTGACAGTGTGCAGCTGCTGCTGACCAGGACCCTGATTTAATACTTGACTTCCATTGACTTCACTGAGCAGCTCTTGGGTAAATTTAGGGGTTATTTCACAAGAGAAGACTGCACTGCCCAAACTCATCCTATGGTGAAGAAGTTCTCCATACTAGAGTTTACTAGAGAGGTATTAGGCTGCTCATTAGCCTTCTGGCTGTCATCCTAGGAGAAGGACAACTCTGATTCCAAACCCGGGCAGATGGAGCTCATTTAGCCCTGGAAGGCCTTCCAGCTAAGAGCTTAAACCTCTGTCCTAAGGACCTCGCTGCCAGCGTCCAAGCTTGCTAGGCCCTGGCAGATGAACCTTAGGACTAAAGGGTGGGTCCAGCTCTGTGCATGCTGTGTCTCACCTAAAAAAATCCCTAGTGCAGGCTCGAGGGTGCTATCTGCTATCCTCTTTTTATAGCGTGCTTGGAAAAGGCGCTGAGGAGGAGCATGGCTGGAGCCCTCCCTGGAGCTTCGTTCGCCAAGCCTAGCCACGATTAGGCTGCTAAAGGAATTTAATTTAGTTTAATGGGAGGTGCTAGATATTGATGCTTCAGTGGTTGAAGGACAAAAAGGGTTGGTATTATTAGGTGCACTAATATGGTGTTTTGGTGGTATCTGCTTGAAAGGGTAGCACTGAGGGTGAGCTTTCAGTCACTGGAGTTGTTCACAACATAACATAGTTGGGAAGGGTCCTTTGAAGGTCATCTGTCCTAGCCCCCTGCTCAAAAGCAGGATCAGCCTCACAGTTCATTCAGGTGGATGAGGCCTTTTAGACTCCAAGATCAACATGTTTTGTAAGTGAAGTTTCCATGTGTGAAATAGTCAGATTTTGGTAACTGTTTAGTAATAGATGCCAGCAGAATGTCTTCCCTCACACTCTGTGAAGTATAGGAGAAAGTGCATCCTTTTTAATTTAATGTACAAGTGAATGAAGAAAGGACTTTAGGTGTCCCTGGATAGACAGTGGCTCATTCATACCCAAACTTAATCCTGTGGCAGTGTAGACTCAGTTTACAATGACAGAGTTAGGCCTGTCCGTTAAAAATTTTCCTAGTGCATGTGTGTCTTATGATTACTTTTGGATGTAACTAACTCAGACAAGTCCATTCATTTTTACTGGAATGTTTAAAGGAATTTTGTTCATTCCTTCCTTTCTGTGTGTGTTAGTGGGTTTTTTTTTCCCCTTCAGCTACTTCAGCACTTTGGTATTTTTTTTTCTCACCTATTCAGTTAGCATCAGAATCTTTACCAATACATGTATAAATACAGTTTTACTCTGTTTCTCTTGTAGTTGTTGCCTTGCTTTCCACTCTACCTCACACTTATTTTTGCTGAGAATTCCTGAAAGTCTCATTCCTCTGAACTGCACAGATGTGACTTAGAAGAGCTCAGCCTGAAAAGTAAAACTTCTGGGAAGTTTTGAGGCACTCAAGTAAATGTTTAAGATCTAGTCCACTACATTGCCTTAAGTGTAGCAATCAATACTCTTTGGGTTTGATTCTGTCTCACAGGCTTGTAAGCAATGCAGTTTGTGAATGAATGCCACAAAGCTTGTTGTTGAGTATCAGGCAGAATTAGATGCAATATTGAGAAGTTTGAACTACTGCTACTTTCTGGGAAATGTGTTTAATGTAGGATGAACTGCAGTGATATTTTCTATTGTATTTATTGTATTAAGGAGGAGATGAAGAATTGATGCAGCATTAGTTTCAACATCAAAAGCTAGATATGTGATAATGAGGGTGCATAACTCTTTTTTTGCTTTCATGTATAGTGTTAGATGTTCTAGATACTGTGTTGAAGTGTTCAGCTGTTTCTGTACAGTAACAAACCCCTTGAACTCAGTGAAGCTTTTTATTATATTGTCTTTTATTGCTGGATTATATCATCAGAGTGTAAAGAAAATACTGTCAAACAAGTAAATTAACAGTGATTTAGAGCTTCCTTCTTTTTTATTTCTGCAGCTTGCTTCAATTGATACTTTCTGATAGCAAGAGAGGATGTGTATGTTGAACAGGGTTTGCAAAAGACTTCCCAGTGTCAGGAAAGCCTTTGCTATCATTTGGCACTCGAGAGTTGCTTCCGTGACAAAAGGTTTTTGCCAGGAACAAGAATCTTTCTCTTTTAATAAAGTTTATTACCTTACTACAGACATTACATGTACAAGGGGAAGCTTTTAACATATTTTCTATTTACTATTTTTAACCTCTTACCACTGCAGGGATCATGAGATAGCTCATTGTCGACAAGAGGATCCACGTAGGGAAAATTATTATTCTTAGTGTGATTAGGTTAATAATTTCATTGCTATCACCATGGTTGTCCTGGTGGTACTGTAATGCACCTCTCAAATGAACAGCAGCCTTTCGGTGGATGGAGTAGCATCCACATTACTCCACCTGAAAACACTGTGCTTATTTTGTCCCTCTCATGATAGGGAAGTCATCATAGATTTTTCAGAAATATATTATCCCTCTATGGAGATTCTTGTTTGTTTATTTGTTTGTTGTATTATGCAAACTAGGACACTTGTATAAAATCATTCAGTGATCAATGTCTAAAACCATTCAATGGCAGACTGAGTGTTGTCTGATAGTACCAAATATTAGTAAATCACATTGGAGTATAAAGTGAGCTACTAAAGAGTCAGCACTGTGGTCATCAAGCTCTTTAAGCCTTTAGGACCTTATGAATTAGATTTTAGAGGGAGTGGGGCTGCAAAAGATTCTACAGCATAACCACAAATTTCTAATTGGCCCAGCAGGAAAACCTGCAGGTAGAGCTTTGGAATGGGAAATGGAAGAACATGCAGACAGAATGCACTTTTATTTTTAAATTTAAAAATGGATAAAGAAGGAGTATGAGTTGATCTTTGTAACAGAGTGATTGTTGTCTTTTTCATCTGTAAGAAGGCAGGAGTAGGAGGAATTAAGTTCAGGAAAAAAAAAGAAGAGGAGCCAGGAGGAGCTGGCTGTTCAAAGTGAAGTATTAGTAATTTCCTATAATTTAATCAGACCAGATCCCAGAGCAAGATAATGAGAGCATGACCTACAAAAGAGGACTTTTTGGAAGTTAAAAGGGTTTCTAACATGAATCTACACAAGGCATGTGATTTGTCATAAAGCACTGTATAGAGGACTTTCACATTGCAAAGAAAGCACAGACATGAGTTCAGATGGTTAAGGAGAGTTAATATGGCTTATGCCTGGAATCCTTTTATTGTTACAGCTGTTAAACTACTCCAGAGTCATGCTTGAAGAGTGTACCTTCTAAATAATATTTTGTCCTGGTTTCTAGTATACTGGTTTTTTTGTTGCCATTCATGATACGTTATTTGTGTCACTTAGGTTTAAACATACAAAACTCTTCAGGATGAATGGAGGCTAAAGTATTCTTTGTTTTTACAAAAATAATAGTGTGTTAAAAAATCTGGGCTACCAAGTAGCTAGCAGTATGTAATAGAATCTAGTTTTCAAGGGAGTGGGGAGAATTCTCTTCCTTTCTCTGCCTGCCTGCCAAGGTAAAACTTTTTATTCCACTTTTAAAAAAAAAAGTTTTCTCTGAAGAAGAATAAATAATCTGGGCTGATACAGGCATGACAAATAATAACTTCTATTGGGCTGAAGGGAAAAAAAAACCCCACTACTGAAAAAGGTGAATGCTGTCACTTTACCATAAGGATTTTTTTTTAATGTTGTTAAACAATAAAACTCAGACATGGCCCATACTTGAGTTGAAAGGCTGTGTGCTGCAGGGTGCAGTCAGCATTTGTTCTGCACATACACACTGCTTTGTGGCTGCTGGAATGAAGCAGCATCTATATCCATAAGCTAATGTGAGAGCTTGTCTTTCCATTTTCCTTTTTTACAGACTAACTTAGGGTCACAATTATGGAAGCATCATGCTCCCAAAGACTATTTCTTTTTTCCTCGTGTGTCTTCAGTAGCATTAACAGGCTGGCATTGTCTTTGGTCTGGACTCCAACTATTTTGAATGCTCCATCTGAACCTGTGGGCTTAGTAGGTAGCTCTGTTCCTTAAAGTTTCCCCTGCCTTTTGAGGGATTTCCTGCTTGTTGTGTAATTGCACTGAAGAGTAGAACCCCAAGTTAAGCCTAACCCTAGGACAAGTCTGTTCCCTATTGCAGGCAGGTTAAGAATTCACATGGAGTCCAAGTTCAATTAATTTGTAATCCTGAAAGAGTTATGGGTTTGGGTTTTTTTGAGACAGCAAGGAGAGAAAACCTGGGGTGTATTAGTAGTCCTTTCTCTCCTTCTTTTTGGTACTTAGGCAATAGGGATGGAAGCTGGAGGGGAAGAATGACTAGTGCTGATAGGACAGTAGACTGGGAGAGAAGATTTAGCTGCTGTTTAGAATAAGTTGTGTTTCCTGAGTGGTAGAGGTCTTGTAATGGTTTAATTCTCAGTTTCAGAAAGTGAAATTAAGTGTTCCAAACATCTGCACTGTTCCATTTCTTTGATTTTTGGATGCTTTCTTCTAGGGTAGAAATAACATTTCTACCTCATTTTAGAATGAAGTAGAAGCAACTTAAAGTAGCAAGCTACTGTCATCATCCCTTTGAATTCTGCATGGTCCTACCTCTAGGGATTCCCTTCCTTGAGAAGGTTTTGTAACTCTGCTGACCCTTATCTGGGGTTTGCTACTTGGATGTGCTTTTCCTCTATTGCAGGGCTTTCTGTGCAGGTGCAAAGGATTTTTCCCTGTGTGGTCTTAAATTAGGAGGATAGAAGTTTCATCTAAAATTTTCTGTAAGGGACAAGATTTAGTACAAGCCAAGTTACAACTTCCTACTTTAAGTGAATGTTTTGAACACAGTCTGGATCTTGGCTCCTGTTAGAATTTGTAATACCAGGGCAGAAATGAGAATTCTGATGAATTCTTAAAAATAAATGGCAAGTAACTTTTAGAAAAAGGCACTAAAAGAATTTATGGCATTAACAGGAGTATGTTTTGCTTAATGAATGATCCTCTGTGTGACTTTATTGATAAGCGTGAATCCTTTGCAAGCTACTTCTAGACTTCAATTTGGTTTGTGTAGTAGTACAAATAATTACTCATCTGAAGATAAAAAAACCCCATATCTTCCATAGTTAGATGATCACACAGTGAAAATCAGGTGAGGAATGGAAAGGGTGGCAGGCAAGTGGATTTAGATAGCAGCTGGTGGTGTAGCTGTTCATGTTTGCTTGCTTTCCTGAAGCACAGCCAGACTCTATCCCCTTATAGACCAGTGTGCCAAATCTAGACCTGGCAACTAGTGACTGAGGAATTTCTTTATCTGTGTTTGGAGCAGAATTTCCACTTACCTACTTCTGTATCTCTAGCACTTTGAGCCCATGAGGAGCCCTTCTCAGGCACCAGTGTAAGCGTAACAGCCTCGAGCTGCTCTAATTTCTGCTGCCCCCATGCTCTCACCCTGCTCCTTCTTCTGGAAAGGAAGGGCTGACATAATCCTTTTGTCAATTCTGCCTTGCCAAAGGGAGTTTTTTGCACAGCCAATAACTCTGAAGGGGGCTCTTCTGCCCACCTTGAGGTACTTCTACATTGCCCATAAGGTCTAAATAGACTTTGCTATAATTGTTTATATTGTCTTCCTGCATGGTGCTATGCCACATTGAGATAACAAAGCAAGCTCTAAATAAGCTACCGTGTGTACAGGAGGCAGTTATCACAGCAGTCTACCCAGGTTAATTCTGCTATAATACCTGTGGGTACACTCAAGCTGGCTCAAATATCACTGCATAGCACTGTGATATTTAGTATAGACATACTCTCATGAGAATCAGAGTTGTTGCCTTTGAAGGCATTTACTGGCCTGCATCAAAAGTGTTGGTAGAGCCCATGGAGTTTTCAGCCAAGAAATGCACTTTGAAAAAATAAAATCAGATTCCACTGCCATTGGCACACTTGTTTCTTTGCTCAGCAGAAAAGCCAGCAGTGGAATGGACAGGAATGTGAAACTTCCCCTTCACTTCTAGCTGTTCCTCTGCATCTGAATATTAGGGAGGTTTTTGGGGAGAATCTAGAATTGGAGAGCTGCCACCTATGCTGTGGCTGTGGCCTAAGTAGCCGTAGCATCACTTTCAGGGACCAGCTTGACACAGAATCCTAAATCTCTTTAAAATAAGATAAGGTTTGAGGAATATTCACTTTTTATTCGGTGCACATTAATTATGTGACCTCTGACTTCTCTTAAGGCTGAAAGCTGAGGCAGTGCCTTAAACAGTGTGTCTAGGAGGAAGGAGTGCCTATTCCACATGGAAAGGTCTGCTTCTGAGTGTTAGCCTACCACTATGAGTAGCTTCCTAATCCTCTCTTATTTGGCTTTGCTTGTTAACCCCAAGCAATCCTCTCAGGGACAGAGAAAGCAGCTGTCTTTGGTAGCAAACACAGCACGACAAAACAAACACTTCTTGAAGCTTCCCTTAGACAAGTTACCATAATATCATCCTTGTGGGAGGAATTAGAAACACAGAGAATATAATTTGCCATGTTTTAATCTGACTTTGGGAGAGAGAAAAAAATTAAATTATAGGGCACTAGATTCCTGTGACATTTACAGGAAGGAATAATTTCAGTATCTAAAACCTAAACCTTTTGTTTCTGAACCATTCAGAAAGCTAATGTGCATAAAGCACCTCAGGTGAGTAATGGGGCAGAGTGAAATGGTAAATCAGGAGCACATTATTTACCAGAAATAGAGCAGGAGAAGCTGCATATAGAAAAAATAAACAGAAACGAGTCAAAAACAAAGGAGATCTTTGTTAGAACAGGTATGATGGCTTGATGTCACCTGCTATGCTTGAATATTGCCAATGCAGATGGTTTGGGAGCTCCTCCCTTCACTTTGTGACCACTTGATAGGGATTGTTAACACAACAGGCATAATTAAAGGCACTGCAGCAGCTTGATCTGAGGCTTCCTGTCTTCTGTTTATTGCGCCATAGGTAATAAGGTGGCATAGGTGTTTCTAGTTGATTTTTATTCTTTCTTTTACTTTATTGATCACTGGGATCAACCTTCATTAATGTGTTCTAAAGCAACAGTTCCGTGTATTTTAATAAGTGGTTTTCCAAGAGTCAGTATTTTGAGTGGATAGTGGGGGGGGTTCTCTTCCTGTATTTTAATAGAAAGAAAGAAAGTTCACAGCATTTGCTGTCACTGTCTTTCCAACTTCAATATTTAGAATAATTCAAGATTTCACTGAGTTCCACTTAACATTGAAAGTAGGAATGAGTGTTTCTTACCAGCAATGGGCCAGCTTTGCAGCCTTCCTCTGATCTCCCTTGTGCTGCTAGGATGATGCAAATGTTACAAAAGTTCCCTTGGCCTTCCCAAATAGGGATTCTTATTGTATGGGCATGTTCCTAGAGGGAAAACAATACTGTTGTTCTATACATCTTCATATCACTGCAATTTAGAATAGACTGTGAATCAGAGATGGAAAGGGTCAGAGTTGAAGCCACAGCTGGAACACACTCAGATCTGTTTATTGCTAGTTAACAGCCATTTCCAGCTGCTGTTGATGAGCCAGTCTCCAGGCTGAGCCTAGGTTAGAGAACACAAAGGAGAAATGAAGAGCTGTAAAGGCCCATGCTGTGTTCCTCCTTTGCCAAATACATCACCCAGGAGAGAACCTGGCCTGATGTGTAAACTGGATGGGAATGGCTGGGTTATTGAACATGCAGGGGGAGTGATTCTCCTGAACTGAGTGGAATGAATTGCTTTTGCCAGAATGGCACTGGGGCTGTTGGAAGTTGAGATGTCTTATTCATGTTCATGTTGCCTAAAGATTTGGGTATATTCTGTAGATTTCTAGGATTATTAGAATCATAAGAAGTGTCCTGAATTGTTCACATATTAGAAGCCACTAGGCCTGTTCCTAAGGGACTATTTTGGACTTTCCCATGCCTTGCCAAGGACCTGGTGTTTTGAAGCAGCCACCTGCATATAGCCTGAATACAAAACAACAGAAGAGGGGCCAAGCCCCACATGGACCCTCTCCAGGGGCCGAGCTGGAGAGCACCGGGGATGGGCCATTGGAAAACCTAGTGCCAGGGTTGGCTGGAGTTATCAATATGTTAATTACCAGTAAAATCTATAAAGGGTCAGGCACAGTCTGAAAATGCCTNAAAGGGTGTAATCCCTGGGGGCAGCACACACGCATCCATGTTGAACATCTTGAATGTGTAGAATTCCAATTAAAGGTAACACTATCTTTCTCCATTAACTTTGTGCAAAGTATCTATTTTCCAGAATTTTTGACATCATTCAGAAAAGGAAATAATGAGCTGACCAAAAACGTCAAAGTAAGCAAAGGTCAGAATGTACAACAGTACATCATATCATCAGGGCACACAAATGCAACCACTTCTTGGACAGTTTTTCAAACTCCAGTATCCTTTATATCAGGAGCAGCCAGCCAGCCTCCTGCAGCACTAGAGAAAGGCAGAGAGAGAGGTATGGTGTTGTTCCTCCCTTAGAAGCTAGCTGGGTTAACTTTGTGCTCAGGAGATGAAAACCTCCCTTCAGCATGCAAGAATTTCTGTCTTGCTCTTTTACTAGTGCTCTAAGTTATAAGCATGTTCCTTGCAATGATTTTTGGGTCCAAGAGTTCTGGATTGCTATGACAGAGCTGTTGGGGTGGTATGATGTTACTGGGGATGTTTGGAGGCTTGGCAGGACAGTTTACAGACAAGAGATCTTCAGCTGTTCTGAGGTGTGTTTTGTTTTGTTTGTTTTTCTTTATGTGGTTCAAGAGCAAGTTCTCTTCAGAAATTCTTCTCACCTGTTGGGAGGGCTTCTCAGACAGGTGGGTTGGTTTTTGCAGCTTTAATCCTTGTGTAGCACTACTACACTGATGAGGGCTAGTTTTCTCCCTTTCTCTTCAAAACTACTTGTGATATAATCAGTGCTTTTATCACTGATAAGTATTCTCTTTTTCACCCTTTAGCAGTCACTATTTATGGCAAGTTTTCTAGACTGGCTGGAGAAGATTGGAAAGGTAGAAAAGGAGAGAAATACCCATTTTTCATTTTGATAATATCACTACTTTATCTGTGTCACTGCCTGAAGACTACTGGCAGTTTCAGAAGTTAATAGAATGAGAAGTTGTTTGGAACTGGTTCAAGAGAAGACACAGCATGCCTTTAATCCGCTGGAGAGAGGAGGAAGAGTGAAGGTTACCATTTGTATTACCCCTGACATTGTTGGCCTGGCTTGGGAAATTGGAGCTGGTAGTCATGGAGAAAGCAGATCAAAAATACCATATTCTTCTGTTGGACCTCTGATTACTCTTTCACTTGAGTGTCTCCTGGACTTCAGTTTTCTCTAGGGTAGTGATTAGACATCAGAAGGTACTCTCAATGATTACTTTGTGCATGAGAGACAAGACATATTGTTTCCTTCTCTTTTGTTGCTTTTGTATAGCGCATAGGAGTACAAGCTAGGGAGTCAGCCTGCTCTCCTAGGCATGTATGACCCAAGCAAAGATAGTTTCAGCCTGAAAGAGACCCTGTATTCTAATTAGATGTCCTGTAGGAAGATGCACTTGGCAGCTTCTCGGGGAAACCAAGGTAACAATAGTTGAGGTTGTGTATCTGTGAGCAGCTGTCCCTCAGAGGAACAGAGGTAAGTGGGAAAAAGATGGAAAACATGCACCTTGAAAGGAATGGATATGTTCTGGGTCTTGCTGTGTTACTGTGCTGTTGAAACCTTCTAAAGAGCCTTCCTCAGGTATTGAAGCTGTGCCGTACAAACCCTAGTAGGAGTTCTCCACTTCTCAGTTCCAAACTTTGACTATGCCTGTGGAGAGATTCAGGAAAGTAGATCTATTGCACAGTCCTTTGTATTTAATAACCTCTGTGTAGAGGAAGAAGTATGATATATCATCATCGTCGTCATGTCTAGGCTTCGCGAACGAAGCTCCAGGGAGGGCTCCAGCCACGCTCCTCCTCAGCTCCNTCATTTCGGTTTCAGCTTCTGTATCAGTGGTCAGATATTTTCTGCTCTCCTTCTGTGGAATTTTGTTGCTATTACCAGTGAGAGAGGAAGTATGGAAAAGGAAATATAACCTGAGATCACACGCATCTGCCTTGGCATAGATTTGATATTCCATTTTGAGCCTAAACAAGCTCACTGCCAAGGACAATGGCCTTCTGTGGGTTTCCCATACTCACCTGGCACCTGTGACGATTGGACTGTTCTTGAGATTCCCACCAGAGGCACTAAAGCATCTCTGCCTTGAAGATGAAGTCAGGAACAGTGGTGCTTCAGTACTATTTGCTGTTCTTTACTTTCCTCTGTATGTTAATGATTTCTTCCAGTTTTGTAGGGGCTGGGGGAGTGTGTCACTTTGGGAGGAAGGAGGTTTGGACTTCATAGGAGGAGATGAGTGGAGACTAAGAGCTTCATGCCCTTATGTGCTCAGCCATGCAGGAGGTGTCAAAGGAGAGACAGCAGGCGCTCTTGCTGTGGCAATTCAGGTGGGCTGAAGGAGCACTAAGGGTCGTGCACAGAGCAAGAGTCAACATAAAGACAGTGGCCTCAAATGATGACAGGGAGCTTTATTTTCTGGAGCTATTGCTTCAGTGTTTAGAAACCTTTTTTAAATAAGCCTTTTGTAATCTTGTAATTAAGGATTTGCTAGTAATTTAAATAGTTTTGGCAGTGTACAGATCATCTTCTCATAGGTACTTGCTATTGGTACTAGTAATGTAAGGGTGAAAACATTTATCCAAGAATAAAAGTCAAGGGAGCAGGTAATTGACTGATTTATCAACCTTAGCAGACAATTTTTTCTGATACATCATGGTAGCTATGGTAAATTTACTCTGGATTGCTTAAGGGCATGATCCTATATGGTGTGTACAGCACATGAGGGCAGTCCCTTGCACTGGATGGATGAAGGAGCAGGTAATCAGCCAGTGTGGCTTTGGTGCTTCCATTACCCTTTTGGTCAGTGGTTTGTCCCCATGGAAAATTTGGAATATCCCTGCACAGCACAGCTCAGAACAGAAGTGATGGCTTTTTCCTGGAGCTTTTAGATCAGTTTTAGTGTTTCAGGTGAGAACTTTTTGTAAACTTCCCACCGTTCCCAGGCTGTAATGCTAGATTGCAGTTATGAGCAGGGAGTTACTTATTTTCATTGCAAATTGTTTGTATGCAACCAAGTGGTATGGTTGAACACTTTGCCCACTTCAGTCAGCCTCTTTTGCCAGCTGAATGGCCAGTTGCAACTTCTCATCCCCTTCCTTCCCAACTGTACAGGTGACTAAAATCATGTTGCTGTGGTGACCCTGTCAGTTTTAAATGGCTGGCTGCACTAAAATGAGTTGCATGTATTGAGGGTAAATGAGTGATACAATTATGTGTAGCATAAGCAGATCTTGGCTGTTGTAAATTGTGAGGAACATGTGAGCATTCTTGTGGCTACTTTTTCCTGTTGGGGCTGTGACTGTGCTGAGGCTTGCAGTGCATTTCAGGCAATTGAAGATGCATTTTGTCGCAGTGAAGAGGTGAGACAGCTATCACTGCAGCCAGTGCTGGGGAGCTGGCAGGTCAGGTGCAAGCCTTAATTAAGATGAATTGCTGGTTGATGAAGCCACTGAGTAAGAGCAGACAGTTCATAGATGTAGCTCAAAACCAGAGAACAGAGGTATGCAAAAAAGAGTGGGCTACCAAGTTTGTTACCAAGTTAAATGGAGATTAGAAAGCAAAGCTTTGTTGCCTTTTTTTTTTTTTTTTTTGACATCTAGATCATACAAAATGTGATTTAAGAAACTGCTGTTCATTCTTAGTGCCTTGCTGCAGTGTTGCTGTGGAAGTTTCTTTTCTTGGAAAGTGCTCTCTACATTGAAGTGATACCAGTGACCATGCTTCTCCCACTTCTGGTGTTTGCAGAGCCTTGTGGATACCACTGAGAGCCAAGAATGTAATCACTTTAAGATGCCTTGAGCAGCCTTCCAGTTAGCAAGTAGATTCTCTAAACCATGCCTTATGCTTAATCTTTGTCTTGGAGACTGATCATCACAGCACCAAAAAGCATTGTAGGTTATGCAGAAAGAAATTTCACTGGTCTGGCTTGAGCTGTTCAAGGCAGAGGCTATCCTCTCTGAAAACACATACATTTCCTTTATTTCTGAGTCTTTTATTCCAGGCCATAGGTCAAGTTTTTGTCTAGTTCCAGTGATCATTCACATGTATCCACCTTCCTTTTTGAAATCCATTGCCTTTTATGGGATGAAAGGTATAAAGAGCCAGGTGGTTGTTCTGCTTTTTTTCTCTTAGATATTGTAATAACATAGTATGATCTTCCCATTTTCTCAAGCATAATTGCCCAGATGAATAAATCTTATCTTCCATAGCACCTAAATAGAACTGTATAAGGATAGATTGACAGTGCTGAGTTACTTCATCACTTGAGCTCATAGTGATTGCCTAGTCTGACCATCATTTTCCTTCTTTCTGTCTCTTTGCCTTCTGTAAGTCAGCCTGAGATCTTGACAGAACAAAAAATAAATCTATATTTTGATGTCTTCTACCTGAAATACACAATAGAAGACTATGACCTAGAATTGAGCTACTACAAAACTAGCAGCCATTTGGAAATGAGTTACTGAGCTTCTGGTTTGCAGATAGGCTTTGTTTAAGATAAGGCAGTTTTTTGTTTCTGATTAGAATTTCCTCATGGAGACACTAGTTCTGTGTTCCCTAAGCAACTTTTCAAAGAAGTTTTCATTAATGACCTGCCAAAGGAATAAAATCTTTTCTCACTAGTTGTCATTTAGGGATGGCTTTAAAATATTATGGATTCCTGTATTGACCATTTGGCATTCATGTGATTAGCTCCCACAATAATTTGATCTAAAGTGGAAAGTAGATTCCCTCATGTAGAGATCTTGTTGTTCATTTCTAGTGAAGGCCCAGGCTGGGAAATCATAAAATAATTGCCTTCCTTTATGAAGTAGACTGAGAGAATAGGCCTTGGCTCTGTATGCTAACAATAATAGAATTCTTGAGAAGAATGGTTAGCTCTTCTTATTTTGGAGGTGCCAACATCCCTATTACCTTTGGAAGTTTGATACTTTCTCACTGCAATGGTGTATTGCCATGGACATCTGCCTAGAGCAAAACAAATGAACAAGCAAAGTGAATTTTGGCTAACTAGGAATAATTTTAATGAGTTTTAAAACTTGCTTATAACTAAGGAAAGGTAGAATTTCTAATCACTGTACTGAACTTACCATTAGGAAGAAGTTCCTCACCACAAGGGTGGTGGAACACTGGCCCAGGTTGCCCAGGGAGGTGGTTGAGTTCCCATCCCTGGAGGCATTCAAGGCAAGGCTTGTCCCTGGCCACTGCAGGGGGGTTGGACTAGATGAGCTTCAGAGGTCCCTTCCAACCCAAACCATTCTAGGATTCTATGTAAGTGAACCCACAATGGTGAATGTGTACTGGTATAAATGACACACCACCACCACTCCAGGGGTAGGGAATCTCTATGGGTAGATTTGCACATGGACCACTTGAACCATCAAAGATTAACAAGCTAATTCACATTTCAAATAGAGCTGTGGGAATAACAGTTGATCTCTTGCGTGTTTAGTTTGTCCTCAAATTTATACTACTCTATCAGAGTCTTAATCTGATATCTTAGTTGGTTTTAAAAGACCTGAAATTCCTGATAAGGGGCTTGAATCTGCCTTAGAAGCTGCTGCCTGGAAAGGTGGTGTTACAGCAAACCATTTGTCATATTCTGTTTTCATCAGGCAAAAGAGGTGTATTGCTTTGATATGGTAATGTACAGACTTCCATGTTTTCAGCTGGCCATCTTCCTTTAGTGTCTGACTCAGTCTGATCAGTGTCTTGTACATTGTGAAAGGTATGCCCAGACCCAACTGTAGGTTCTTACAGGTTGTTCACTAGGGCCTGTGGAAGAAACTTTCAATAAGGCTGGCAGTGGTGTTCTGCTGAGTTTCCATAAAAGTGTTACAAGAAGAACATAGATACCATAAAACATGTTTTGTAAGGACCATGATTTTCTATTGTTATACTGACAGTTTTATGTGCTTTATGAATCTGTCTTGGGGCTACTAGCAAGCCTTTGCAGTGTAAGCTGACTTTGGAAGTACTTGTTTCTTCTGAAAACCTCAGTCATAAAAATCAGCTGTCTTTGTCTATCTTCTCTCCAGGAGTTCTAGGTATTGGTCGAGTCAGCTGATGAAAGCTTTTTTTGTGTAGGCTGCTATTCTGTGGTGAACTGCTGGAGGAATTGTCTTCAAATATATTCCCCTCCTCTAAGGCCATGTGTGTTGTTCTGTGGAGATACCTCAAGTACTTCAGCTCACTGAGCCTCAAATAGTGGAAAAATCCATCTGGACAAAGTAATTCTAAATTGGAATGAGACAAATATTATACATATGCTAGTATATACATATACTTACTGGGACTCCCTGTTAAAATACTATTTCTGGGTCTTTAGGACTTTTATTCTCCCAGGAAGACCTCGCAACCACTTCTAGAGAAGAGTTTTTTAGATTAGTATCAGAAGAGCGTGTGGTGGCCATCCCAACTGCAGATGTCCCAGGGAAGGCTGCTTTAGCAGCCTGCAGGAGAGTGACTGCTGTGCCCACCCTGACTGCAAGGGCCAGCTCTTCCCGAGAGGTGTAGTGCATTGTTGAGGTTTGGGATGGGAGGGAGAATCCTCTGGCATTTTTCATCAACAAGACATGATCTGCTTTGCACCCAAAAGACCTCAGGAGCTCGGTGGCTCAGATTGTTGATGACCCCTGCTTCCACATTCCTTTACAACAGTTCTGTTCTGATTTCTTGGCAAAGGGAGTAGCTTTCTGCCAGATTAGCAAGATGAAATTGGCTTCCCAAGCAGTCAAACAAGAGAGCAAATGTAGGGGAGGGTATGGGACCATCTCTTCTGTTGATATCAGGCTTCTGTCTGCTTAACAGTGTCTTCTCAGTGCACTCTAAGGCAGTGCCTGTTCACTTGGTGCTTAAAATCTCGAGTCCCAGTGGAAGTAACACTTCTCAAACACTAATCCCACAACTACAAACTATAACCTCCTGCCTAGAACAGAAGAGTAGTTAATCTTTCTCGGAGGCAAGATGTCAAATGTCCATCATACTAGAAGCTATCTTTTGAAGAGTGTGTTTTGGGGGAGATCAGACTTAGTGCCACTATAAGGTTCTATCTTGTGCTCTGTCAACAGCTCTGAGAACCTTCATCGAGTAGTGACAGCTCATCTCATATATCACTATCCTCTTCCATGGATACTTGGCTAGTTAAAGAAGGATCTTTCTGGCAGGTAATGAAACCTACTTGACACATCTATTCTGGGTCTTGTGGCTGAAAAATAAAAGACCACTGTCTCTTTTCCATCTATCACAATATCCTTCTCCTTTGAGGAAAAGGAAATAAAGGCAGTTTTATGTTGTCTGCGACAAACCTTTTCAGTAATCCATCCTGCTTCCTTCTTCCTTGGAAGAGTCCATCACACCTGAATTCTGCCTTTGAGAGGAAATTGAGGTGCAGTACACACATTTTTTTACCTTCTTTGGTTGTCTAGTAGTTGGCAAACCCAAAAGCATGGTACTTCTGCATGTTCCCAGTTGTTTGTGCATATGGCAAAAGCATCTTGGGAGAGTTGCAGTTACTGCAAGGTAATTAACTTTCTCTAATCCTGTTCACCTTGGAGCCCTTTTCTAGAAATTGCTAGGTGAATATTCTGGGCTTTTCTTGTAAGTGGATTTTTTCAAAGTCACTTTAAGTTAGGGATAAAAGTAGAGGATCTGTGCCTTGTCTTTAAAAGCTGTGCTTTTCCTCTCTCCTCCTTCCCTCCAGTTAGGAAAATCATTATTTTAGAAGATGGGGAGATGAAATACATAGTCCTACATAGGGCTTCTCTTCCTGTCTAATTGTGTGAGTATTTTCACACATCTTAATCACAGGGGAGAAGGACAGAACAGAAGAGCTGTGGCTTTTTGGCAGTTCCTTCTTGCAGCTGTGCTGCTCTCTCTAGGTCAGCCTGCAGTAGAGAAATTTGGTTCAAGCACCAGCAACACTGCTAAACTATTTTGTGATGAGGTCAAGAGTTGAATAATCATCCCGTTGATAAGTGAGTGAGCCAGAAATTCCATTCAAAGAGAACAGTGACTTCCTGTGCTGCTTACCTATTACAGGCCACAGAAATCACGAAGGGAAAATGGGGGACTGAAGGCACTCTAGCACATGACTGTTTATGTAACTATGACTTTTAAGTTTTATTTGCTGCTGTTGATATAATAAAAGGAGTTAAGGAAGGCCTCTGTGACTTTATTAAAATCATGATTTTCTTGCAAGCATCCCTATGGGAAAATCAGTGTAGCTGCTAGATGTATAGTCTAATCAGATGTGGCTGCAAGTGCTTTTTAGAGGTGGAGCCTGTGGGATGTCAGTGTGCACAGCTTCTCTGAGTCCTACAACACACACAGCCACATGGTCTGGTGGCTGTGGGAACCCACAAATGGTTCCCAAAGAAATCACATTCACTCTTTTTCATATGAAATACAAGAAAACCAGCCCGAGTACAAAAAGGGTGGTTTGTAGGCAGCTAGACTGAGGTATTTGTACAGGGATACCACAGATTAATTTCCCAGGTATGACTGCTGTTTTCAGGCTTTCTGTAGTACCTGGTTGTGATATTAGCAAGGGTTTCTGTGAAGTTGACACCTTGAGTATTGTAATTTACCCAGTGTAAATTAGAGAGTGATATGATACTAGCAAATGATCTCTTGGAATTATTTTTTACTCTTGCTAAAATGATGCCCTTACACAGTGTACATAGTTTGCCTAAAGATATCTACTGTATTCAGTCCTTAAACTCCTTCATTCTTTTCTCCTCTGTATTATCTGAAGTGACATTTTTGTGGCTGATAGCTCTCACTGAATGTGCTGTTTGCAGTTAGGACTTCAAGTTCCTTCCCTATAATTTCATCCTGGAGCTTCTCTAGTATGGCTTCTGCTGTACTTATTCTACTAAAACCATTCTGCCCATGGTCGCTAGCAGCATGTCTCTGGCAAATATCAAGGCTTCCATGGCAATGGTATCTACTAGGTTTGGGTGAGGAAAGTGAGCATCCTTCTGTCTTCCACTTCTAAAGGGCATAAGTTGCCTGTCACAGAGCCAAGATGCATTGGGGGTGATGGGAAGCTCCTCTTGTGTGGATATGATGCTGATGGTAACAGTCATGGAACCTGGGTTACAGCACTTGTAAAAAGAGGACTGCCAGAAGGGCCAATTTTGTCCTGTGGCCTGATCCCTGATCCTTGTTTGAGAGTTCTAAGAAAGGGGGGCAGGAGGGAGTAGGATATGGGAGGCCGTCCTGGAGGCCAATTGTGAGCATTCTGGTCTACTGTCTGTCTCACTTCTTCCTTGTCCATGACTAGGTAAACACCTTTACAGTTGTCCATGCCTTCTCAGTTGTCAGCTGCTGCTTCACTTCATTCACTTCCCATTCCTTGCTATTTTGATAAAATTTACATGAGGCTAAGTGCTAGCTTCCTCAGATGTTGTCTCTGCCTTATTTTTGATGCACCAGCCTATTTACTTGGCCTTAAACTGATTGCTCATCTGAGTCAGTGAGTGTTTCCTCAGAACTCCTTATGGATGCCTTACTGCTTCATTTAAGTTTAATGTGTCCTTTTAAATTCTTTAGGTATCTTTGCAGAGCTCCTCAGTTCCCTAGTGTAAACCTATCACTTAATCCTAGCTCTTCCTGTAGGCCTAGGTATAGTGTTTAATATAATACAGAGAATGGTTTAGAATAGGTGTTAGAGATGGAATAAGAGAAGCTGTTGAATGATCATATCTGAAATCCTGATATAGATCAAGGTATTCACTACCAAGATAGTAAAACTGAGGTTTGTCTCTCCTAGCCCTGTAAATCCTGGTCTTGTAGATTCCCAGAATTTTCTCAAAATATAACTGCTGAAGTTAGGGCAATCTTACTTAATTTCTCTCATCAGCAATCTTCCTGTCCATATTCCTTTGAAATTATTTTACTTCTACCTACTTTTATATTTGTTTTTCATTCTGTTAATTCCATCATTACAATTTCCATGTTTTATATCACTGTAGCATATGGATTTGCAATGTTAATTTTGTATTGAAGGTCTTTCATTTACTTGTAGCATTGAATGATTGAAGTTAAATTTTGTTCCTCTTAGCAGGAAAATTCAGTCTCTTTGGAGTGGATTTCCTGGCTGTAGCCTCTTCTCTGGTGGTCCAAACAAAGTTTTGATGGTGTTTTCACTGCCCTTGTCTGTTGCTCAATGCCACAACTTGGAGACTCTTCCAACTTCTGTGTGATGCACAGACTGTTCCTAGATCTAGCCTGCTACATTCATAGAATCATAGAACAGTTACAGCNTACTTGCTGCAGATCATCTCATGCTTGCCACGTTTCAGGAATGGCATGTGTACATTACACTGGGTGCAGTTAAAGTTTCCAGCATTTGAATCAGGTGGCTCGGTATATAAATCAACAAACATGTTTGCCTTTTGCAGTTTTCAGGTATAGGTAGATTGGGCAAGTTTAATATTTACATTTCTCTTGATATCAGGGTCAAATTCTAATCACCACTCTAAGTAAAAGGGCAGACCCAAAGTGGAATAACATATTTTGGGATCAATAAGATTTGTCTGTCAAACTGATCTCTTGAAGAGAAATTTCTCTGTGTTTCCAAACAAGCAGATGAGTGGGTGATTGAGGGAAACTGGCACTTCTTCAAACAATGCTTCTGCACCCATTTGTGGCTTTGCCAGAGATTGTTTGATCCTGGGCTGCATCGGTGGCAGCAGTCACCCAGCAGTGCTTTGTCATTGCTGACAGGAGTGGGAAGTGCTTGTGTGAGGCTTCTGGGTGCTGTGTGATGGTGTAGTTCTGAAGCATGCAGGACACCTGTAACTTCCACTAGTTTCCACTAAGAAGAGGAAAATTAGAACTCTGTCAGCAGTTAGAGGTCTGGTTTCTGGGTACAGAAGGAAATGGCACTGGTGGAAAAAAAATCCTTTGGCTTTTGGGATAGAGATACTGCAGAGGAAATTAGCTCTTTGTTATGGAGACCACTTGGAGATATGAATGCTTGAGTGGTTACAGGTAGATTAGCAACAGGAGGGGGAGCTCTCATCTCATTACCCAAAAAAAGGGAAATTCTGGACTTGGTAGCAAGCCTTTAAATGAAAAGGAATGCACTCCTGCTGCTCCCTGTCAATAATGTGTTGGTGGCAGGACCCATGGAGGATGTGTGTATACGGAAAAAGGCAATCTGTGTCCTGTTCCTCTCTCTCCTGCTCATGCTACCTTCATTTTTGGTTCCAGGCACAGTGTAGTTGTGTTACTGCCAAAGAAAGCTGTACTGCAGCTCTGCCATAGCAGATGTAGTTACTTTCCCCTCTATCCTTACCATCAACTACAAATAACAGTGTCCTGCTCCTTAGCTGCTGTGAGTGTGCCCTGAGATGTCAGTTTTAGAGAGGAGGGATAGATAGTGAAAATATATGTCAGATATTACTTTTATGGTTAGAGCAAAAACTGGTCCAGGTAAGAGTGAAGAATTCATTTCCAGTGCAAGCAGGATGAACAAGACTGAGAGATTTATAAAACAGTGTTATTGAAATGGTATTTTAAAGACTAGTTGCCTTTAAAACATACCAAGATTAAGAAACTGAGGAACACAGTTGAGGGACAAAGAAGTTTGGGGCATCAGTAAGCTGGAGATGTCTCTAAACCAGAAACCTGCTCCCTCTTGTAACCATTTACATTCAAGTATCTCTCAAACTGTAATTTTTGGATGACTTTCTGTGTGAAAGAAAATGCAGTTCTCTGTCCCTGTTTACAGCTGGGAAGCAGAGACACAGAGAGAGTAGGGTTTGTGGGGAGGAGGAATTGTTTGAACACAAACATTTTTAAGCAGATGTAGGGATGTAGGCAGTAGGGTGCAGGATGGCTCTGGCTCAGAAGCTGTGCACTGGTGTCAACTCTAGGCTATGCCCCAGAAGCTGTCCCTTGGTTTACTGGTTCAGGTGAAGTGCCAGTAAGATGCATTTTTGACTTGAAATCCAGAACTTCCTTGCATCTGGGACATGTGGATGGCTCTCTGTCATCTGAGTGCACCTAACTATACAGGCATGCCTGTATAGTTCACATGGTGAAAAGAGAGCACAATCAGTTCTCCTTTAACCTGCATGAGTGCTGGTTCAACTGATTAGCACCTGTCTTTATTTCAGTGTACATGGTATTGGCCTTTATGTGCATTTATGGTTAATTGTGTTGTATCCATGATGTTAGCTTGGATAATATCAAAATAATTTAAGTGCTTTGGGTTTTACTTGGCGTTTGTTTGTTTTGAATAGGAAAGATGCTAGCCCTCTTCTGCTTGAATTACTAATCTAAGGTAACTGAGTGGTTTTAGTGTGGGCTCTTAAAACATTGCTGAATCTTTTCCTGTAGGGTTTTGAGTAAAATGAACTTATTGTGAAGGACTATTCCTTATATTCTTTATAACATAAAAAAATACAAACCTTTGCTTTTGGAGTGTGTGTTGCTGTCTCTACACTCATGATACATTTGACTGGGGTTTTCTTCCTTAAGTTCATTGTATCAAAGCAATAATATAAATTGAAGTTTTTTTTATTCATCAACTTCTCTCCAAGTTTTGTAATTTACTGGAATTAAATAGGGAATCTGGGAATACTATATTACCACAGATACAGTACATATCATGGGGGCTTATTTCCAGGATGTCAGTGGAGGGTTATATTAAGTCCTTTTGTTTTGCTGTAGTATGATTACAAAGATTCTTTTGTAGCTTGGGACATTTAAGTCTAAAAGCAAGAAATGTGAGAGGCATCTGGCAAGAGAAGATAACATGAATTTAATTCTGGTATTGCTGTTGTTCTTAACTACATTCTGACTGGCCAGCAAGATCTGCAAAAAAAGTCTTGGTCACGTCTCTATGACTTTGAATATGTATCAGGAAGAGCAGCCCAGGGTCACAGTGCTGTAAACTCTTACTGAGGTCTCAGGAGAGACAGGAGAGGAGAAAATGGAACTAACTGCTTTGAGACCAACACTTTGTTTTAGGGATTTTTTTTTTCCTTTCTTTCAGCCAAACTAAGTTCAGTTTAGGATGGTCTTTAAAAGTTTAACAGTAATGAAGAGTGACAAGCATATGAAAAACAAGTAGTCTCTATGTAAGAGGAAAAAAAGCCCCAAAGATTAAAGATGAGAGCTTTAGGCTGCATTCATGTATCAGTTATTTCAGCTGTTCAGGAATGAATTGTGTCTTATTGGTACAAATTTTGTTTTATTTTAGATAGGGGTCACTGCAGGATTGGGCTGAGATTTAAAGTCACTGGAAGAAACTGCTTTGAGTAGCTACACACCTGATCTGCTTTCAAAGGTGTGCCTGTGCTAGCTGTACAAACACAAAAGTATCCAGTGATTTCTGGGCCTGCTAAATCCCTGCTTTGTACCACCAAGTTTATAATATTTTGCAGGATGTATATGGATGTATAGTGTACATTTGTATTGTTCAGTTTTTGCTATCTTAGTTATACTGACTCAAAGATGACAGACTTGTCATCATTTTGTCTTCAAAGAAAGACTTACTCCTTTTCAAAACACTTTTTCCTGGTCACTCAATCCAGGCTGATTCCAAATCTCTGCACTTTAGGGGGATGTTAGGTGAGTGTTGAGGAAGGTCATGCAGAGTTCAGGCATACTTCATGCTAAGAAGTTATTTTATGTAGATTTGGGAATAATGCTGCTGTTCTTGGTTTCACACAGATGGTACCAGACAGGAAGAAGTGGAAGGTGAACTCAGTGAAGAAGAACGCTGGTTTGGGAATTCTTCAGAAACTCCTTCAGAAGCATCATATGGAGAAGTCCAGGAGAACTTTAAGTTGTCTCTTGAGGACAGAATCCAAGAGCAGTCCACTTCCCCAGATACCTCTTTGGGAAGTGCAACTCCTAGCAGCAACGCAGCAGAGCTAGGATCCATTGAAAATGAGGCACTAAGAGACACGTTGCAGAGCAAAGAGCACCTTTCTCCTGATGGGTCATCTTTGTGTGAAGAAGAACCTCCTGGTCCAAATAAGCCACTTAGTAGTAACCTGAGGCGGCTCCTGGAAGCTGGCTCCCTCAAGCTGGATGCTGCTGTTACAGTCAATGGCAGAGTTGAGTCTCCTGTGAATCTTGGCTCAAATCTTTCCTTCTCTCCACCTGCTCATCATGCCCAGCAGCTAAGTGTTCTTGCCAGAAAGCTTGCTGAGAAACAGGAACAAAGTGACCAATACAATGCAGGCAGTCACTTTATATGGAATCAAGGTAAGTGGTTGCCAAATTCAACCACCACCTGTGGTTTGTCCCCTGATTCAGCTATCCTGAAACTGAAAGCTGCAGCCAATGCTGTTCTGCAGGACAAATCCCTTTCAAGGACTGAAGACACTATAAGATTCGAATCCTTTTCATCACCTTTTAGTTCTCAGTCAGCCAGCTCCACGTTAGCAGCTTTATCCAAGAAAGTGAGTGAGAGAACCATGACTCCTGGGCAGGAGCACCCACCTCCGGCTAGTTCTTTCCTTTCTCTGGCTTCCATGACCTCTTCAGCTGCCCTTCTCAAGGAGGTTGCTGCAAGGGCTGCAGGCACCCTGTTGGCTGAGAAGAAGAAATCACTGGTGGCTGAGGATCCCCTACAGCTTTCAGAGATGAAGCAAGAGAAAGCAACTCCACCCCAGTCTTTGGAGTTATTGTTACTGCCAGTCCCTAAGGGAAGAGCATCCAAACCCACTAGCACAGGTATGGATACATTTTGAGCCACTAAGTATAACATACTTGTTTTGCTATGGGCTTCTATAACACCTCTTCAGTGGGCCTAGATTTGGGTTGATTCCATGTATTATGAGAATAAGAAATAGGTACTTAAGGTAAATGATAGAAGAGCTTTTTAAAATACTACTTGAAGACCAAACTGTCATGACTATTTCCATATTTGAAAGATACAAGTAGACAGTTGAGTACTTTATTATTATTATTATTTCATACAATAGTATTTCTGCCTCTTACCAAGTTCAGAATAAATCCACAACAAATATTTAATGGAGAGGATCAAAGAATCCCTGTTAGGCAGTTCTCAGTATCAGTGAGCATGTACAAAACTTGTGCTTTTGAAATACTGGACAAGGGAGAATTCTCCCTCCTGCTGTCTCTGTCACAAATAGACTTTTGTGTAATAGCTTACTACCATGTCCTAATTTACCAGACTATATTATTATGTTGCCACTTTTCATTAAATTTTTTTGCAGCAGTTTGGTGTTTTACAATCCTTTGTTATTAAAAAAAAAAAAGGCAAACTACATTTCTCTTATTTGCTCAACAAAAACCATTTTACACTTCTGACTTTTCTCCACTAGTTCTAGCTGTCAGCAGTCAAGGAATCAGGCTGATAGGGAATAAGAAGAAACAGCCTTGGTAACAAAAGCTTTCAAGAACTGGCAAGCCATGCAGGAAAATGTAAATGATTCATCTTCAAAATAAGGAAAAATAAGGTTTCTTTCATATCTTTCTGTAAAAAGTTCACATCATGGATTCATATTTCTGGTAGAACATACAGCTTCCTGTGTTGTCAGGGTTCTCCCTGGACTGGTACTCTGCTGTAGATGGGAAGGAAGCATCTCAGCTGTTTTCACAAGATGCACAAGGTGGTTCAGTATGTTTGAGTTTTATCAGGAATACTAGCTGGATTGCAGAGGTGTAGAAAGCCTGTCTACAGACACAAAGGCTGACATGGACATTGCATGATTGCAGTGCTCTCTTTCTGACCTAACCTTTTTGTTTAGGAATATTACGAGGTCTGATCTGTCCCTGTGCAGCTCTTGGTAAAAGCTCATAGGGTAGAAGCTATTGGATGGACAGCAGTGCTCATTCCCCCTTGGAAGAGGAGGGTGAGGGAGGTGATGAGGGGCCAGCTTTGTGCTCTGATTTACATGTGTTCTCCAAATGCTTTGCTGCTGTGTTTTGCCAAGGCAAATGAAGTGGCAAACTATTCTTAGCATGGGTCTGTCCTAAGGTTTTCATTAGTTTAGATGAAGTCCTTTTTGGAGTAACATCAGCTAAAGCAAGAAGAGGTCCTTTCCTGGCTACACTAGTGTGACTGTGAGCATTAATTTAATGTAACTTTCCCCATGAAGACTGGCCTTCATAGAAGAAAGGCAGCAATGTATAGAAAAGGAGTGAAGTTAAAATTTATTTGAAGTTATTAGTTTATTCCTGCTGGAGGAAAACCTATTAATGTCATAAGTTTTTACTGGAGGAAAGTAAAAGGTTGTAGTAAAATCCAGGCTCTGTTTGAGCAGCAAAGTGTGGGATTTGTCTGTGCAGCTTATACTAGGGGAGTGCTGTGTACCAGTGTGCTGGTAGTGCTGGCACTTGATAGCTCTGCTGCAGCACATTCCTAGCAACTATTCTCTTTGCTGAAGGCCCAAGCATACTGTGCTGCTCAAAGATAACAGTGGGGGGGTGAGTGCCTCAGGTCCTTGGTAACCAAGGAGCAACTATTCATTTTTTATAATATATGGGACTAGTATCCCAAGAGGAAGGGTGTTTCCTTTCAGTTCATAAACGCTGGGCCAATGCCAGTTGGCATCCAAGCAAACTTCATAGCGTAATGCTCGTAACAAAATTTCTTAAAGTCCATTTTCTGATACACTATTAGGTTTTTCCTTTCTAAATAATTAACCAACTGAAAAGAAAAAGCAAGCTGTTGGTTAGTGCCTCTGGATGTTGATTATGGAGAGCCAGACTCCTTGATTTCTGCAGCCATGAAGAAATGCAGCTTGCAAAAAGAGGTCACTGTTTAGTGACCTTTGATTGAAGGCTTCACTTCTGTAGCAGTTGAGTAGGGCAGCTGAGCCTGTGTGTTTGCCATGGAAATAAATGTCACACGTTCCTGATTCCTTTTGCACCTGTGACCTTATGGCACTAAAAGCAAACTATAGTATTTCATTTTATAATGTTTTATCTTTTTGTGTCTGTCTGATTGCTCCTTGAGACTTGGAGGTTTTTGTCTTGTTCCTAGAGAGAGAGATCTTTTCCCAGTAGGCATAGCTTGAGAGGGTTTGGGGTTTCCCCCCCCCCCCATACTTTGAACTTTTAAAGCCCTGGTGAGTTTGCTTTGTTGTTACAATTCTGATTCACTTGCTCACCAGCAACATCTAGCTTTGGTTATGAGATCAATACTCAGTGAGATTAATTAGATGTCGACAAGTAAGGAACAGCAAAGATGGAGGCTATTTAAAGAGGAATAAGTTAATAACAAGAGTGTGCCTGCTGCTCTTTTGTCCACTGTGTTGAACTATTTGCTCAGAATTATTTCAGGCAAGAAGCTGGAGCCATGACTTACCAGAGTGTAGTCACCTCTCAAACAGCACGTCAGGTTTGGGGACCTAATAATTACTTGCAGAGCAGTACACAGAAGAGTAACTTTTCTCTCAATCTGTTAATGTGGCCAGTTTTACAAAACACTTACTTGTTTGGGAGGAAATTTAAAAGGAAGCCTGAAATCTCTTGTTAAAGTTCTGATGTTGTTTTTGAAGGTGTGAGTGGCAGACCTTTTACTGACTGAATGCTTGTTTGGTGGAATGTTTTGCCTGCAATGCTTGCCATTTTATTCCTGAAGCTTCTTTGGGAAGCACTGGCTGTTTCTGTCCTCACTGGAGTCACTCTTTCCAACTGATTGGCACCCAGTGACATAAAATAGACATCGATATAAATGAAGGAATGCCAACGCTCATGGTGAATTGGTAAGCATACTAGCTCTTTACTACATAAACTTCAGCATAAGAAAGAAAATCCTGTCTTTCTCCTGCCTTTTGGGAAGAAGTAAGTAAAGATATTTATAAACTGAAACACAGGCAGCTATAGCATTGGATTTGGCTTACTCCAGGAGGTGCAGAGAGGGGAACAATTTGATAATATGTTGAGTGTGATAGAATATTTCGTAAGGAGAGTTTCTGTACTTGCAGAGGTGCATGCTTTGAACAATGTGTCCTTTTTTTGCACTTACATAGTGACTAGCTATTCAGTTTCTAATTCAGTTGAATTGCAATGTTTTTGTTTCCTACCTAATAGCAAGAATTGTATTTTAGGGTATGGCGAATCTTTCTAAAGGTTTTTATTGCTCAGTCCCTCATCAAGGGAATTTGATGTTTGCTGTGTCCTTATCAGTAGGAAATAACTTACAGTAATGAGATTAAATATTCTGAGAGAATTTCTAAATAGCAGGGTGCACATTGCTGAGCTCTGGATAGTTGAAAATAGCCTGTGTTTTACATTGAGGAAAAAGGCTTTCAATTCCATGGTAATACTAGATCTTTCTTTATAAGAAGCAGAGGAAGTCATGGTGACAGGAGGAATGGATAGTTAGTTGTGTAAAGTCATCAGCAAGGAATTTCTCTTCAGCCTTGCAATGATTTCCCGCTCAGTAGGATAACCATATTTGCTTGATAAATGCCACCAAAACCTTTTCTTATCTTGAGTGAACTGCTCAGTAAAGCAGAGTACAAACATTTAGGAAGGTAGTAGATTTAAAGTCCTGGCAACTAGAGGAGCAGAAGGAAACCCATGAGCCGAAGATCCCTGATGGCTGAAGTTGCAGCAGCATCTGCTTGAGCCATAACTAAACAATTTCAGCAGCAGGGGTTCTGAAATCATTCACTTCAGGAGTTAAATATACCTGATATGCAATACCAGCATGCTTTACAGTGAAGTTGTGCATTGTTCTATGCTTTATATCCTGCTCTCCTGCTGGCTAACCATCAGATATGGAAATGGATCATTTCTTAACAGTTAAGCATATTCTTCATACCCTACTACAGCTGGCCTTTGATAGGAAATGAAGCTGCAAAGTAATGATTATGAGAGACATCTATCTCAGTTCAGTTAAATTATAAGGAACATTAGGACCAGGTGAGATAGAGTAGCATCCTTTACTGATTAACCAAAGGATGTTTGGGACATTAACCTTTATAAATTATGGTGACCTTTCTTAGAGGGAAAATAACTAGATTAAGGGGAAAGGGGATATGCAGGGGGAAGGAACTGAAATTTCAGGTACATGTTGTTGTTTAACTGATGTGTCTCTTTGCAGATGAAATTCTAGCATTGAAAAATGATATCTTGAGTATGTTTACAAGGGGAAAGTACTCGACAAGTGGCTGTAAAGGATCCTCTCTTTTTCTTCCCCCTTCTGCTAAGCCTCAGAAGAAGAAGGAGGAAAACCTTTCCAGTGTCCAATCTGTGGTTTGGTTATCAAGAGGAAGAGTTACTGGAAACGGCACATGGTGATTCACACAGGTCTGAAAAGTCATCAGTGTCCACTCTGTCCATTTCGCTGTGCACGCAAGGACAATCTCAAATCACACATGAAGGTAAGGGAAGTGTTCACTGACAATCAAAACACTGGAATCATTGGTCAGGAAACTAGAGTATAACACACCTATTTCATTTGCTTTTGCAGGAGCAGAATTTCCCTAGTTGTACTACTAATGATGCCTTTATTTAAATAAAGAGACCATAAAAAGAGAGAGAAGTAACCTTTGCTTGCCTTTCCATGTTATGCAGTGTGGAAACTGCCTTGGGTTATGCCAACTGTGTGCAGCACAAGTTCTCTGTGACTGATTTAGTTCTGGACCTGGAATCACCAGAAGCAGGGATGTCACCTGGGGTGTGACAGATTATACTGCAATTTTTGTTGTCAAGCATTTCCATGAAGTTATAGAGTCATAGAACAGTTACAGCTGGAAGAGACCTTGGAGATCATCGAGTCCAGCCTTTGTCCTAGCCCTAGCAACTTATTAAATGATTAAAGCATGCTTTTAACTAAGCCTAAGTTTTAGGCTCAAACTGAAGATGATCTTTTGAAGGAAACCACATCTATGCTGATAGAGGAAAAAGTCTGTCTGCTTAGCTGAAGTACTGTGTGGTCACAATGTACAAAATACTTGGCCTTGCAAGCTGTAGTACATGCATGGTGAAGTAAAATGATGCCTCTCACATTAGCTCATGGATGAAGAAGCTCAAGTGCACAACATTTCCCTGCTAATGCAGATGAGTTTTGTTATAACTGTGAAGTGTTTTATTATAGTTAGTATTTTGTCTGTTTCAGAGGACCAGACTGGTGTGGAGGGGAACAGAAATGTCTGTTCAGCTTATATGCTGTTGCAGAATCACTGGACAGGACTCTAACCTTGCTTACACCCTAGTAACTGTTCACTGCAGTGTAAATGGTTCAGATGATTCCACTGATCACAACAGCAGGTCTTGCTTTATTTCATGTCTTTGTGAGGTCTGAAATCATCCCCCTGAAGTCTGAAGGCCCATCCCTTAATGCTCCTACAATGCACTCTTCCCAGGCATCCTTGATGTATCATGCTCATCTTTATCAGGTGCAAGTAGGCTTGATGTTTATGGCACTTTCTTTTAGGACTTGGTTTTCCATGCTGACTAGAGGGCACAGATGGCTGTCCAGAGTGGAATACCAATAGAAAGAATGGGAACACAGCATGATAAGAAAGGCTTTTTGCTTTAGGTTGTTGACAGCCTGCACAGAAGCATGCATCACCTCAAGGCTTGCTATTTCCTGGCCAAGTCCCTGCCTTGTGAAGTCCCCTGCTTTGTAAAGGACATCCCTATTGTTCCCTGCAGGAATTCTTGGTCTCTGCTTTTTTTGTTTCCCTTTTGGAATTGTTATTTGCAGGTTGAGGGCCTATCCCTTCTTTTGTGATGTGGTGATTCCCATAGGTGGTCACAGGTATACAATGTTAGAGAAAGTGAGGGACTTTTTCCCTCAAGTTGATGCCTAGCTGAAGCCCTTGTGCTCATTTCTGCTCCCCTCCTAGCATAAACCCCTTCATTAACTAAGCCCATGTCATCTTAAAGCAGACCTCTTGTACAAACATGTAACATGTGGTGTTATTTGGTAATATAATCGTTATTACCAAGTAATGGTCAGTTAGACATCACTAAGGTCAGAGGTGACCCTAAATTGACCAACAAGAGATTCCATTCCATATACATCATATTCACTATAAAGCTGAGGGATCATGATAGTCAAGCTCTTCTTTAATGGTTGCTGTCTGAGGATGGCTCTGTCCATTCTGCCTTCAATCCTGATCCATGTGTTTCTGAATCCAGTTCTTATCTGCTGCTGAGCCCAATCTGGGACTTGCCCAGTGCCTGGCACAGCAGCAGTGGTAATGGTGATGTAATTGCCCTCAAGAGGGTGGGTTCAGTATGGATTTTGTATAGATTTCATTTTATTGTTATTATTTTCATTAAAGCTGGTTTAGTTTTACTTTTAGTCTTTCTTATTCCCTTTCTCTTTTGCCTTGGGAAGGGAGAGGGGTTACTAGAGAGTGTCTGTCACTTTAGTGGCTAGCCCAGCCCTAACCCTTGCCAGACAGCTGCTCTCTGATTTTCAGGTTTTATGTTCTATTGATAAGGATGATAGGCAAAACCTATTGAGTTGTTTTATCTAGCTGCAGTCCTCAAAATCTAATAGTGTTATCTGTGTTTCCTCCTGGGCAGCACAGCCATAAGCTGAAGCATCTCCTCTTTTTTTTCTAAGTTATTGTAGGCATTTTTCATTGAAAATGGTTATTTAGAGATACAATGTCTGTGAGTGACTTGTGTGTGCCCATATGGGCCTTGCTGATTGTGTATATCTTTAGATTAATGAACAATAGCTATACATAATAGAAATAGTGTGCAATTTTATGGTAATCACAACATGTCAAACTGATTGACCCAGAACACAACATTGCCACCAGTTTTGGTGTATTGGCCCTTGCTAGAGAATATCTTACTGGAAAATCTGACCCATATTCAGATCTACATGTGCTGCCCACCATGCTGATGAAGTGTTCTTCCAGTAAGGGCACTTTGCCAAGACCAACTCACAACTGGAGGAGAGGAAGTGAAAGGCAAGAAGGGAAGCAGAAGGAAAGTTTCCACACAGACACACAATGAACAAGGGAGGTTAAGTAGACTGCCTTAGGGCACACAGTGTTATCTAGAATTGTAACATTGTGTTTAGATTCCACAGTGGTAGGCAGCTTAGAAAAATCCTAAAATAGTCACAGGATGGTATTTTATTAGTCTTGATTTTGAGGTAGATTACAGTACATGCATAGCCATAAGTTTTGGCCCTTATTCCCAGGAACCTGGGGGTAGCATCTCAGGACTCAGTTCTGGTATCCTAGCATGTTTTCCAGGGGTACTGAGAATACTGAAAATGAACCTGGACAAAATGCATGGGTGACTGAGAGAGGCATCTTGAGCAAGCAGGCAGCAAGGGTTGTGCTTGAGTCCTTCTCTCTGTTCATCTAAACATGTATTCTGTTGGAATATATTTCTTGAGAGAGAGTATCTTCTGTGCTGCTTTTGCAGAAAGCAGTAAAAAGGGGTGGTGTAATGCTGCAATTCAGGTTTTTCTGTTTTTCCTGGTAGGGAGCTAGGGATTAAATTTACCTCAAAGCAATACCACAAGCATCAGTGAGACTTTGGCCAGTTGGTGCCTTTGGATCATGCATATGTCTTCCTCAGCAACTGATGGACAGATAGGCTGTGAGATCATACAGAAACGTTCCAAGAAAGCAACAGGATATTAGCCTGAGCACTTGGAAGGGGCAATGAGGAAGGGGAGCATATGGCCAAAAATAATACCTAAAAATGTTCCTTGTGCTGCTATATAGACATAGGGCAGAAATGATGAGCTAGCTCTTCTAGCAGTGGAAAAGAAGTTTGGCGTTGGGAACACATGCTGAACCATGATGGAATGACAGAGAAGTTAGATGCAATGGCACACAGGCCATGTGATGAAAGCCATGAGATCTTCCTGCTTCTGATGCTCATGAAGTGGAACCATGCAGTGAGAACTCAGATTAATGTTCCTGTGTAGTATAAAGAGAGTTATAATCAGCCTCCTGATTAGGGAGAGGCTGTTAATTACATGGTAGTGGGAATAAGAAAGGACCCTGAAGAATGCAGGCAGGTGCTCACTACCCTTTAGAGATTTGCTTTTCCTTCTTTCCTCCTCAGCTATGGCCAGCAACTGAATAAACATTCCTAATCTATTTTGATGAAGTGTAGGACAGCTTATGTTAAAGCATGCTCACCATATTGGGAGAAGGAGGTTGTTTGTGTCCTGTGGGAAGGTATTTTGTTTGGTTTAAGCTAACCTTAAAGAGCCCTGGGAGGTGCCTGTGATTCCATTACCTCTGAGGGGAGGTAAAGCAAACTTGCACAGCTTTTCAACAAGTGAAATCTGTGCCCTCAAGACAGGTACCACAAGTGACTTCAAATATCTGCCTTTTAACCTTGTCACTTCTTGCATATGAGACAAGGATAAGACAGGATACATTAAGGTATCATTGATACCTTAAATCTTTAAAAAAGGAAATTTTGTTTTTAACATCTAGTCCAGCCCAGTCCTGCAGAGAGGCCTTTTTTTTTTTTCCTTTAACCTTCACTTTCAAGCAAAGCAAGGAAATAGTTTCAAAAAGAGAATACTATATCAATAATGTATGTGTCCTGAGGGGAAGGATCATATCAGAACTAGCACTGTAGCACTAAACTTTAAAAAGTGCAATATTTTAAAAATGAGGGAACTTGTCAGAAAAGAGCATGAAATGAAAAAGCAGAGGCCACATGATAGATGCAAAATGGAGACTCAACTGCAGTTGCAGAAGAAGTTATTTTACTACAAGAGATTTAAAGAAACAAAACCAAACAAAAGACAGGGAAAAAAAAAATCAATGGCTAGGAAGGTATGGCCAAATGGCCAGGTTCTAGTAGTTGTTGGTTGTAGTAGTTGTTTAATCCACTTGAAAGTTGGTGAGAAAAATAAAACCTATAGTAGGCAAAGAAAAAAGTGATAATTAGGTCACAGAAAATATGTAGAGAGTGGGTAGCCAGAAGCAAATATATGGCAGTGAATAGATTCAGCACTCGAACACCCTTATGTTCTCATTTTGCTTAGGGATGAAGTGTCTCAGTAAAAAGATCTCTTTTTATTCTGAGTGCTTTAAGAATAACAACCAAAAAACCCTGGTAAGTCCCACAAAAGAAAGGTGAATGCCAATCCTTCCCTTCCTGTGCCTCATAACTAGAAGGGAAAGTCTGTGCAAAGTGTTACCTCAACCCTTAAGGAAGGAGAAAAGATCTATCTGCCCAGCACTACAAAATCACAAGGTATGCCTCTGTCACTGTTTCCTGTAGCCTTCCTTGCACTCCACTGTACCCTGTTAGGTGGGATCACACGTGCTTGTAGCTGTGGTACATCTCTGTGGGCCAGTGTGTGCCTCTCATGACTTGAACTGGCTGGTAAATCAGCAGGGATGTTGCTTTTAAGCATGAAAAGATGATTTAAGACACTGTTTATGATACCAGAAATGTTAGTATGTCAACCAAAAACGTCACAGAAAAAAAATCCAATGATAGGAATGATGTGATGTGATAGGGACATGTGGTTTCTGTAAAAGAAAATCATGTGGTGTTCTACTAAGATGTTTGAGCATGTCAGGAAAATCATGGACTTAAGAATCAGTTTAAATTTATTTAGTTTTTAAAAAAGCCTTTGGCAGAGCTTCTCACTGAGAAGCTGCCAAATAAATTAAGCAATGTGATGTACTATGGCAGATTAAGAAATTCACCAAGAGACAGTAAAACAAAGGGTAGGAAGGAATTAGCAATTTTAAATATGGCAAAAGGCTAGCAGAGGTGTTGCATTACTAGGAGTGGAATTGTGCATATTTTAGCAAATGTGATCTGCACAAAGTGGTGACTGTGGATAAGAGAATTGTAGGTGCTACAACCTTATGTGGATGAATCCAGATTAGAAAAGGCAAGGCTTGAAAGGGAATAAAAAGAGGCTGGCTGGCAGATAAACAGGGGGCAAATGAAGTTACTGTTGACAAATACAAGGTACTGCACCTTGGAAACGAGTCTAATCATGCACCTGGCTGTCTGATACCATGAACTGTAACTCCTCATGGAAAATCTCTGGGTATCATTGTAGGCAGTTCAGTGAAAGCCTTTTCTTGGCATGTGCAGCAGTGGTTAAAAAGTACATTAGGTATTTGAGTGTCTGTAGACTGAAACAGAAATAACACTGGAAATATTACAATGCTATTATTAACATATGATATGCTGCCACTTAACAATATCCACTTCTGGTCACTGCATCAAAAAGACTTAACAGAAATAGAAGGGATTTTAAAAGCTAGCAATGAAAATGATTAGTAGGATGGCAAGAACTCCCTTTGAGGAAAGCAGCTGAAAAGAATGAGATTGCCAGGTATAGAAAGGAAATCTGATCAAGATAATGAATGTGATAGAGAAGATAAATTGAATAGCCTCTCTGTCTCTCTTGTGATGTGAGAATGAGGAAGCAGCAAGACAAACTGAAAGAAACAAATAAAAAAATAGATTTGACCAATAGATAATCTATACCCAAGTCCTCAAACTAGGCCTAAAGTTTGTAAGGAGTGTATAGTTCTGCTGAAAATGTTTGTGTGTGCCATGTCAAGCACACACAGGAAAAACTGTAGAATGACAGAGTCTCATTTGAGACTGGGAAGACTGTAGGGTTAAAATAAAGATGATGCAAGTACTTTGCACAGTCAAGGAGAACAGCCACAGTTAAATGAAATAAACTCAGAAGGCAGAGGTCCTTAAATTTTTCTGACATAAGTCAAGCAGTACTTTTATGGGATTCTGAAAGAACCATTCTCTGTGAGCAGCTTGTGCACTGTGGCTTGTTGGAGTGTAATTCAGAGAGATCCAAATGTGGCAGCAGCTGGGCTCAGCCTGGGACTTTGGAGAAAAGCTGTCGGCTGCCCTCTTGTCTCCTCCTGCCTGTGGTCCTTGCAGGAACAGCCTAGCTGAGTCTAAAGAGGACTTCTGATGCTTTGGGTAGCATTAGCACAGTGGAAGAGCCATTCTCTGTCTCTTGGAGGGAGAAGGCAGTTTTTGGACTGTAACACTGCGTGACCTGGATCTCCCCTGTGGCTTTCTGTGTAGCTCTACAGGGTTTCTTGTTTCTTATTTTGCAGCAAGTAGTTGCTGCCTTGACTTTTCCCTTCCAGTAGCACAGAGTGACAATTTTTGGTCTCTTTAAGCTGCTGTTGAATGAGAAAATAAGGGATATTTTTTCCTTTAGAGGGACTTTAACTCTTAGCTACTATTTCTAATAGTGTTCACATTTTATAATAAATATTATTTATTTTTGAGAATTAAAAAACCCCAAACTTATAGTGAGTCTGGACCCAGGACACTGAGGGCTGAATATTGGGCTTGATGTTGTTTCCTGTTGTTTGGGTTGGGTTTTTTTTGTAGATCTAAAATTCTTCCATTCACAACTAAATATTTTGGTTTGAATTCTGTCATTCCTTGGCTGCAAGTTATAAACATACTTTATTTTATGAGAAATCCATTGGTGATGCTGCTATTGTCTTTGGGCAAGAGAAAAATCCAAATCAGATGAATCAGTCCCCGCTGTTCTCATCCATTCTCAAAAGATCCTGCAGGGATGGCATTCCATGCTCCTAGGGAGAGAAGGTGGGCTCCCACACACACTTTGCCACCTGACTGCAGCAGTGACAGCCTTCAGAAGGCATCATATTGATCAGGGGCCTCTAGAAGATGTGGTTAAACACGTAGGCAGGGAAATGTTGATTGAAGTGTATTCTGGAGAGAAACCCTGGCACACAGAATCTCAGTGGGTGTAAGAGATAAAGTTACCATGGTGAGAGTGCTTGCTACCATTAGTACATCTTGGTGCTCTTCATGAAGAAGACTGCTCACATACTGCTGTGCTCACAGACCATCCTGTTTCCAGTGGTATAGACAGGCAATCTGGTTGGCATTTCCATTGTAAGCTGTTAGTATTTAGAATTTATTGTGCTCCTGTTCTTCTGCAAGATTGCTGCTTTTAAACTGCCTTAGGTTAGCATTAGTTTCTATTTTTTTAGTTGTTATAAGGTGCAATTATAAGGTTCCAGAATTACTTTGTGTCTAAATGTCATGTTTCTACAATACAGAGAATGTCATTCTGTAAAGCTGCTGGCCAAGAGAAAGTCTCACTTGCTATCTGTTTGTTTAGAAGCCAATCTCCAGAGCCCTTGAAGAACTACTGAATGAAAAGTTACACAGCACTAATAAGTCCTCACTGAATGCAGAGAGGACTAAAAGAGGAATGTCTGCCAGCTTCACATTTTACTAGACCTGAATTCAGGTCCTGAGTATGTAGAGCTGGGAATTGCTTGTGACTGAATTCCTCTTACTGTGGAGAAAATTAATTAGGTCAAATCTACAACCATGGAAAACTCCAACCTGAATTTTAACAGAGCTGTGTTTGGGAAGTGTTACTGTTACCCCAGAGCTCTGCAGCATCTGCACCAGGACTCTTGGGGTCTAGATCTCAGCTCTGCAGGAAACTGGAAAGTGCTGAAAGCTTTAGTTCCAGCTAGGTTTTCCAGGTTCCCTGGTGTAAAGCTGAGCTTTGATTAGAGCTGGAGCACTTGGGGCTTTTGGACTCCCAGGCTATAGCAGCAAGCCTTGGATCCCTGGCACAGCTGGATGCTTCTGAGCCAGGCTCAGGTTGTGGGGAATAGTGTGCCTGTCCTCAGGGTAGGGGAGTCATGCCTTGTTTGCCAAGAGTTCATCAAACCTCTCCATGTTTCAGGTGAAATATTTTGCATTCAACAAATTGTCATTTTCCAACAAAAATCTGTCTCACTGAAATGTTTCCAACTAACTCAAGTCACAAGTGAAAACGAATGTGTGGAGCTCAGTCTGGTGCCAGTTTGCCCTGATCACGTGTTCATCAATTAGGAAGGAACAAATATATGTATTTGCCAGTCTTTCTGCAGGGAGTAGCCTGCAGCTCTGCTGTCAGGATTTAAAATTCATTTGTGAAGCTATAGGGGAAAAAACCCTTTTAATATACCTGCCACTATTGTGCTGGGCTCAGGTATTCCTTCCCTTTGAGTACTGCGTTAAACAAGAAACTGTGTAATTATATGTATGTAGCTCATATTAATGAGTATGTCTGTTCAAATAATATGTAAACCATTACCTGTGGGTGGATGGATAGAGGTCTGTTTAAAAGGTAATCAGGTCAGACCTGAGGCTACTAGGCATTGTGATCACACTGGAGCATGCACTCTCTCTGAGAAAGAGCCTGCAGTCAAAAGATGAGGACAGTAAGATTAACTGTGGCCATTAACTGACTGATAAAACAGAATGAATGGAAAACTCCATCTCTCGTGTTTGTATTTTATCATAACAGAGCTGTTTATTTCCTGGTAGAATTAATTTGTACCAAATTGCTTCAGTAGTGCCTTGGTATTGCCAGGTGCTGTGTTTTTAGCCTAGTGATACATGAATCGATGATGGACACTGCTGTGCAGGTTGGGGTTTTGCTGGCTTGCTCTGAACAGTTGTTATTTATGAGGTTGCATACAGTGATCATCAAGAAAGCTACTAGTTATAGCTTGGAAGTCTCTTTATGCACTGTGACAGTTCATCAGGATCTGTTTGTAAGGACTTTGATCCAAAGCAGACTTCATCATTTCCATGCTACAGAAACAGATGTTTCTGATTTTGGTTTTGGTTGAGTGTGATGTTTATGTTCTTTGACTTATGTGTGAAGGAATCCTACTGTTCTTAGTAGTGTTCTACTCTTTCCAAGTGCTCAGAAGGAAGAGTTCACTCATTAGTTAAATTCTGTTTTAAATGATGTGAGAAGTGTAGCGTTGAGATATCTCTAATACTGGTAAAAGAGTTTTGCTTAATACATGCTTTTATCTTTCACCTCTTGAACCAGGTTCATCAGCACCAAGACAGGGGTGAGACCTTTCAGTGCCAGCTATGCCCTTTTACCTCCTCCCGCCACTTCAGCCTGAAACTCCATATGCGTTGCCATCAGCATTTCCTTAGGACAGAATCCAAAGTGAAGGAGGAAATACCAGAAGCTGAGGTGAAGGGCTCACCACAGCTAAATAGTGACTCCTGCCCGGGACCACAGAGGGAAGGAGGTGGACCTGACCTTACAGGATCAGCATCTGTATCTAAAACACCTGATGTGGCTGGGAAGTCTAGTGGAGGTATTCCACCTTTACTGGTGAAAGAAGAGCCCAAAGATGACAGTGGCATCTCAGCTGCACCTTTTGCTCTTAGCACTGTTGACAGAGCCCCCAACAACACAAAGCTGAAAGACTCCTCTGACTTTGTGGCCAATACAGCATCAGCACTATTCAGCCAAGACATCTCTGTCAAGATGGCATCAGATTTTCTTATGAAGCTGTCAGGTAATTGAGCAGCAAATGGCAGCATCAGCTGCTCCTTTGTGGGCTAAAAACCACTTTGCCTTGGGTTTGCTAAGTCATGGAATTGCAAGGCAAAAAAAATTGCAACTTCTTAACTTACAATTTCTTGTTTCTTTTGATAGAGAGAGGTGCATGATGGGGGAAAGGGTGAGAGGTGAGAGGAACTTTGCTTAATTACTGGGTTTGGGAGTGAGAACTTTTTATCCAGGCTTTCATGTTCATTGACAACCACCTGGGTAAATCTCACTTGGTGAGTTTTTCAGGCATGCTGAATACTCATAGTAAACTAAGGAATTAGCTTTGTCCTAATGCCATTGCTTTGGTAAAACCACAGCCATTTATTTTGGAAAGGCTTACTGGCCTCATCTACCCAGACCTTCATACCTCTGGGATCACAGTTCTGTGGGGAATTGAGTAGAATGGGTAAGCACAGGAAGCCAAGCCTGAGGCTTCATGGAGCCAACCAGGAAAACACAAGAGAGCTGAGGATGAGCAGGAGGTGAAATGGGCTGGCACAAATGGTTTGCTGTGTGGGTTGGAAGAAGCCAGAGAAACCTCTCTTCTAAAAAACAAACAAACAAATAATCTGTTGATTTATTACTGTGACAAAATATGAGCAAGGATTAGTCTGTTTTCATTTACTTGTGTGTTTTTACTTGTGCATTTTTTTAAGCGAGTTTCAAATTTGGACTTTGTATGAAATCTACTTTTTATGTTGTCAGACAGCTGTCCCATAGCACAGTATCACAGAATGTTAGGGGTTGGANACACAGTAAACCATGTATGGTTTTGTTCTGCTGTCTATCTTAAATTTGGGTTGCTGTGCACACTGAGTGCTGAGCACATCAGCTGTCCTGACCTGTGGATGGTGGTGCTCATGGTGCCTGGATGTAGCAAGAATGGGAGCAGAAAGCAGGAGAGGAGGGAAAGGCTGAAAGCTGAGAAAACATACAACATTTTGATGTGTTGATTTTCATGTAGCAGTTGATGGGGAGCTGTTTACAGTTTGGCAGGCAGTCATGTTTTCAGAGTCTCATCCATTGGCATCAGAAAAAGGATACAAATGTACATTATTCATGCAAAAGGCCTATGCAGTTATTTTATGATGACTTACTAAAGGTCTCAAAACCTGACTTGTATGCACTGTTACCTAGCAACATGTTATAAAGTCACTGGGGGAGTGAGATCTATCTGTAATTTTGTCTGTGTGCATATTTGGATGAAAATGTACTGCCAGTCACCAAGTTTACTACACAAGAAGAGCAATGTTAGAAGGAAAGGAATTTCTTTTCCCCCCGAGATTTGTGTTGTGTTATATACATTTATCTCATGCTTTCCTCCATGCAGTGTGCACAGAGCAGAAGTAATACTCTTTTAGCAATTTGGCTAAGTATTAGCTGCATGTTTTTTGACTGCTTGCTGTGCTGAACCAAGCTCCTTTGAATGATTTCTTTTACAACACACTCTCATTAGGCTCATCAGAACATCAATGAATGGCCCTACCTTTTCAATGATAGAAATCTTTTGACATCTCAAATTGTATATGCCAACTATAACAGCCAACACAGATTTGTTGAGACCAAATTATGTCAAAACAATCTAATTTTCTTCTCTGACAGGCCTTGTGGCTAAGAAGGAAGCACTAGATAGATATATAGACTTTTAAAATTTGGCATTTATTCTTATTTAATATTGATGGTTTACATGTACATTTATTTTTGCTCCTCTTCTTGGTTGGTGTCAGTTTGTATGCCTCTGGTTTCATGGGAGACCTTAGGGGCTGTTGGTTTTCATTTCTGTGCAGTTTCAGCCTCTTCTTTTTCCACATGTGTGACTCAGAGGAGTGCTTGTCTCCCTTCAGACCTTCCAGAAGTTTAACTGGTGTGCCTAGGGTGAAAGATGGTACAAAATTAGTGTTCATTAACTATTATGAATTTTAAACTAGACTCTTAACAAGCATGTATAGAATGTCAAGACTCACTATTATTATTTCTGGTTCTGCAATGCAGTACCTTTCCAGTCTAGAGGAAGTGCCTATCAGTGAAATGTACTTGGAAACCAGTACATTGAAAGCAGTTCACTGTGGAAAGAGGAGAGTCACAGTCAAAAAGAAATCTGTAAAAAAAAGTGTGAATAGTTGCACAAATACAGAACCAGCAGCAACTAGCTAGATAGCAGTTCTGTGGGAAAGGAGCAGGAGTTAGCATCCTCATACTGATGCAAAGAAGGCAGTCATTGTGGTGGGATGTATGTATGTATGGCTAGGCTTGGCGAACGAAGCTCCAGGGAGGGCTCCAGCCACGCTCCTCCTCAGCGCCTTTTCCAAGCGCTGATAAAAAGAGGATAGCAGATAGCACCCTCGAGCCTGAGCTAGGGATTTTTTTTAGGTGAGACACAGCATGCACAGAGCTGGACCCACCCTTTAGTCCTAAGGTTCCTCTGCCAGGGCCTAGCAAGCTTGGACGCTGGCAGCAAGGTCCTTAGGACAGAGGTTTTATTAGAGTGTCCTTCTCTTAGCTGGAAGGCCTCACAGGGCTAAACAAGCTCCATCTGCCCGGGTTTGGAATCAGAGTTGTCCTTCTCCTAGGATGACTGCCAGAAGGCTAATGAGCTCATCCTACCCATCCAAGGATTCTAGGAACATGGGTATCACTCCCCACACTTTACCATGGGCAATGAGTTTAATGCTCCCTCTGCTGTGGGCACAGTTATGGCACCAGGGGCCACAGGAGACCACAAGGGATTTTCAGACTGTGCCTGAGTGGTGGGATGTATACAGAGTGAAACAGCCTCATAAAAGGGGAGAACAGTGCTGCTCTTCTCAGTCTTGCTGAAGTCCAAGATTTTAGCACTATAGTTCATAAAGAGTGTGGACAGTTGGAAAGATTTCAAAGGAGAGCAGCAGAAATGACTGGAAGTTTAGAAAACATGTCCAGTGAAGATGAATAAAAGGGAATGAGGTTGTGAAGCCTAAAGAGAAGGCTAAGGAGAATCATTAATAAGCCTTTCATGCATTAAAAAGTTTGTCATGGGGAGAGGGAGATAATCTGGTGGTGATTCATCATAATTAGGACAAAAAAATAACAGGTTTATATTGCCAAAGGCTTTAAGTTGGCATTTGGAAAACCTTTCCAAAAGCTGAGGTAATTAAACCTCTATGGTAGTTTGGCTGGAGAGATTGTGGCAGTAGGATGGACTAGATCTGTGTATTTCAGTCAGTGAACTATAAGACATCAGAAGCAGTTGCAAGAAATTTTCAGCTGACCAAAAACCAAGCAGCAAGTTGTAGAGAAGCATAGTGGTGAAAAAAATTACAGATGTTGAAAGTTAGACCTGATTTCTAGTGGAATTCAGAAATGAATTGTGATGAGACTGCTCAAAATGGCTTCTGAATTCTTTTCAGAAAGGCTTAAGGGAGCTTAAGATTTAAAGAGGTTGAGAAATATTGGTGTGGGTGACCTTTTGAGATCCCTTCAGGCCTAATTCTGTGCTATTGCTAGCCAGGAAGATTTTTAGTTATGTTTTTTGTGAAGTAAGGCATAACACAGGTCACCAAATATAAATCTAAAAATAAGAACAAATCTTGACATTTTTTCCAGATTCCACTCTCTAGATTCTTCTCTAAGGTAGGAGATGCTTTTACATTCACAAGGGATTTAAAAGGATTCTCTGAAATCTTATTTAAATTTGGAAAGGGTTATTGTTTGTAAAGACAACTAGCAGATGGCTCAACACAGAAACAGAAGACTATTAACCATGGGCATGTTTTTTCTTTCAGATCTTCCCCCTCTTATTTCAGCAGGCCTGCTTGTATGCTTTAAGTTGCCCTGGATCAATGCTTTGCCACAAGGTTTTCTTCCCCCACTCCATTAATTCCACATTGAAATCTTTGTAACTGCATTCATATCTTTATTTGCAGAGGATTTGCTTTTCATTTCTTCAGAGGTTTCAGTGGCAGGTGATCTACAACTCATCTCTTTAAATACTGGTGTCTTTCCTCCTGCTTCTAAGGCTTGTTTGCTTTTGCAATAAAGCCTAGCTTTCACAGTGAGCCAAATTACAATGGCTCTTGTACTCCCATGAAGTTATTGCTGTGCCTACCTTATGTGCTGCAGTTACTTTTCATAGCATTGGAAAATAAATGAATCCCATCAAAATGAATGGGATTCTTGCACTATTGATCTCAAAGGAATTCTGTGTGGAAAGAGTAATTGTAAAGCATACTTCATTGCTGGCCTCTCTCCCACACCTCTGGGTTCACTAAGTGCATTACTCTACAAAACATATTTCTTCATCTTCTGAGGGTGTGTATTATCAAGTGTGCACTGATTCTACAGTTCTTTTGATGTTCCCCCAAGTTATTCTGATGGAAAAGCTTTAAAATAGAGAGCAGGAAGGAGAGAGAGCATGCTGAGAGTTTGGGACTGGCAGAAACTGTTTTTCCCTAGTTTAGGTTGTATCTGCCATCACTGTCATGCAAGGAGTCAAATCTTTGTTTTGGATAATAATTCCACCATGGGATTTTGGTGATTGTCCACAGTCCTTGGACTTTGCATTCATTTTTTTGTTAGCTGATCCCATTAATGGAAAAATTAAATAGTAAATCATCAGACAGCTAGATACAAAATATTAGTAGATAAGCTCAAGAATCACTTAGATTATTTGTTCTGTTTGGGTCTTGAAAAGTACTGCATTCCTTAAAGGTAACACAAGCAATTGGAAATGTTTTAGCACTTGCCAGTGCCAGTACTGAACTGACTGGCTTGAACTCTTCAAACAACTACTTTTAATAAAATAAAAGCATGTCCAATTAAATAAGCATAATTGATGTATTTGTGCAGCAAGTTCCAAAGAAAAGACCACACTGCCTATATTTAGGATTCATAGCTTATGCCAGAATGTAAAATCTCAATTAGAATATGTAAGCACACAAGACTGGCAATTATTGAGCCATATCCTTAATTCTAAAATCCTGTAAATTCCACAATGCTGCTGTCAGTGTAAATACCTCTCTCTCTTTGAAGTGTCTCTCCAGATTCACATTTTCATCATTTCCATGTAGACCTTTAATTTAAAATAAAACTGAAAAAGGCCAATAGCACAGCTAATTAAAAATTGGGCAAATAAAAGCTTATACTAATCTTTGTCACTGATCTGTCACCACCCTCATAATCCCTTTTCAGCAACTGCTAGTCTTACAACCACAATTTCCCAACACCCTCAAAATCATACCCCTCATGTTTTACACCTTGAAGGAATATGTAGCATTTAGCAAGGTAATGCAGTGTAGACTCCCTTCTAATCCAGTCATTCCAAATGCAGGATAACAAACTGCTTTTTTGTGTATTCAGCCCAATACAACTTGAAAGAATACATGACTATGATTTTGCAATAACTCTGCTTACAGTTTAGTTTTAATATCTACACAAACTCTTATACTTGGAGTATAAGACTAGACTAGACTAGACTGATGGCTCTTTTGCTTCCCTGATTACACCATTAGCCTGGGCAGAAGTATTAGCTCATGAGCCTTTCTGTCACATCTATCCAAAATGGGAGTTGAAGACATTGTTAGTTCAATCATGCCTGATTGTTTTTGTTTTCTTAAACAAATATAAAGGTCAGCCTGATGGTGTTTCTCTTCTCCTCTGTTTCTGTTCCTTTGTAGAGAGAAGAAATTTCCATACAGCGAAGCAATTCTTTCCTATCAGCCACAAATTTCCCTGTTCTCCTTTCACTCTTCTCTCCTTTTCTCCAGCTTCCCCAGAATTTAACCTCTTCTCCTGTTATTTTGATCTTTACCCTTTTGATCTGTTGGCAGATACTACAGCCTTGTTGAGCACAAGGGACTTTGGCTGTATAACAGACATCCTGGGCTGTGAGGGGATGTGTGGTCCTACAGGTGCATTAGCAACTTGCTTGTGTTCTCCATTCCACTTGGACTAGAACATTGTGACATTTTGAGGGGACAGTAGCAGGAGTGGTCATTCTCTAGTCCTGTGGCTCATTTTGCTCCTTAAATGCAAAGCTGACCTCTTCTTAACCTCTGCTTGCATATTTTTAACATACTTAAGAAAGACAGTTTGCAAGGCATCATATTTTGCCCAGAGGTGGCAAGTCTTGGCATGGTCATACTTGTCATGATTGTCTGTTCTGCCCTTCCACTGCTTTGATAAAAGAAGTTTTAACGCTGAGTGCCCTTGAGTCATAAGTAGCTTTTTCATTGATAATTCCCATCCTCTTCCATGAAGCCCTGTAGGTTAGTTTATTTGGCTGAGGGCACAGTAGAGAGCTTTAAAAATGAGATGTAGTTGAGTTAGCACTCCTAGGAGAGTTAGGTAACGTGAGGTGCTCTGGGACAAATTAATACTCCAAGGCAGAAGGCACTAAAAAGAAATGAGAGAGCAGCTAGACTGTCCTACTGGAAGAGCAGTATTTCTCCTTCTGCATTGTTTAGAGTGTAGACAGCCTTGGTGTTTTAAGTTGAACATAATTTATCAGCCCAATTGGATTTTAGTCTGGAGTTTCTCCAACAGGTTCCAATTGCATAGATTTTTCCTGCAAAGCAGTTAGCTTACTGGTGGCTTCTTCTGCAGTGTTTGTGCTCCTTGTTCAGTTCTTGAATGTCATCAAATAGCCTCCATGCAGAATGCCAACACCTACCTGCACATTTCAATTACTAGAGCAGAAACAGTAGAAGACTGAAGTCATTGACCACAGGATGATGGTGCCCAGTGTCAGGGAAGTGTGTCTTCCAAATGCTGTGGAACTGATCTCTCAAAGGTCCTTGGTTTCTTTTAAGCACTGCAGCTCCCAGCTTACCACCTGGCATGCAAGAAAGACTCCCTGTGTCATGCAGATGCTCTAGCTCCAGTAGGACCTGGATAAAACACTGTCCTTTTTTCCTCAGGTAGAAGTCATGCCATGGTTCTCTTGCCATGGTGGCTCTGAAGGGAATCAAAAGCCCACTGGACACAGTCCTGGTCAGCCTGCTCTAGGTGACCCTGCCTGAGCAGGGAGTTTAGATGGGATGAACTTAAGAGATCCTTTCCAGCCTCAACCACTCTGTGATTCAAATGCCTTCACCAGCAGAAATCTTACTTCCTTCTCAATCACAAAGGGAGGTTTTCTTGCAAGAACTCAAGGAGATCAGTTCAGTTTGCAGTGCCTTTTGGGATGTGCTGTAGTCAGGCATCACTTGTAAAATAATAGGATGATGCAGGTGTGTGCTGTGGCATTTTCATCACAGTTGCATTTGACCCAGACTCTGTAGATGATTTTATGGCAGCATTTTTGTCGTGGATTTTTTTTCTCCTCATGTTCTTTGCTCAGGCAGATGGAACGATGACCAGCTCCTTCCTGATTGTCACTTGTAACATTGAGTTTGGTTTGAAGTAAGCAGCCAATTTTTCCTCTTTCAATTATAAGCATTTTGAGCATTTAGAAATCCTTGTAAGTGGACTGATGCAGTTAGCAGCTTCTATCAGAGTGTTTCAGATTAGTGGCAGATGCCCAAAGCTTTTCTTGTGGCATTTGGCAGTTTGAGGAAAGTGTTGTAACAGTCATCATTTACTATTGCCAAATGGATCAAATGAGTCCAGTTGCCAGGAAGATAAAAATCAGCAGTCTGGAATCTTCTTTGATCTTTTGTTTTTTCTAGATATGGAATGGAATGGAACAAATGGAGAATTATCAGCTCCGTTTGAGAGACTGCTGCCTGTTGGTTGTGTTTGCTGGGTAGATTTTTTTCCTCACTGTGTATTTCAAAATTAAATTGCTGGTATTTTTGGATTCAGTCTGCAGGCAACACATCCTTCAGTCTGTTCTCATTGCAGTTCAGAGTGAATGTAAATTAAATACAAATTAAATATATGTATGTGTATCTATTTTTGTATGTAGATAGAAGATGTTATTCCTTCTGGGAAGTAATAATTTTGTAGTTCAAATATACTTTAACAGACTTCAACATCATCTTTTTAATCCTCATCTAGTTCTAGTTTTTAAAAGAATCCTCAATCATAAGGATTTTTAAAAACTGGCCTCAGTCTACTTTTATTTCCCTTATTTGCAATGTGTTTTTTTTTTTCTTACATCCATTTATTTTTCTTCCTAACATGACTAGTGGATGCATCATAGTTACAATTTCCCTTGTTTTAGCAATTTTGCCCATAATTGTGGATCTGAGAAGGCACATTGTGGTGGTGACTTCTTGTTGGTTTTGGGGTCTTTGTGTGTGTGAATTGGGTGAGGGTTTTACCCCTCTGGTTTTAAAGTATGATGTGATAGGCTGGACAACCTCTCCTTATTATTTGTCCTTCTGTTTAGGCTTCATTCACATTGGAATCTGCTTTCAAGGAAAAGTAAAAGCCTCATTACCTGAAGCAACTGGGTTGAAACCAACCCAATAGTAGTCTGATTTCATTTGGTTTTGTTTTCTAGGGGAAGAGAAATGAGGTAAATAACTCTTCTATTTTTGTGGTTTGTCTACAGTTAATATTTGTTGTTTGGAAGGTGCAGTCAGCTCAAGGAATGTGCTGACAGCTAATTAAAGAAATAAAACCCTACTTCATTCCTATTTTATTAATTCTTTCTTCTGTCCAAAGCAAAGCAGCTAGAGTAGGCAGAACCAGCAAATAGTTAAGAGCAATAGTCTGGGTTTCTTTTCCCCTTCCTGTGATACTGCCAAATGCTCATCCTCAGCACTCCCTCTGGACTGTGGACCCTCACTATGTGTTTTATCTCTCATAGGTGATGTCTTGTAGACACACAGGGACAAAAGGAGTATACAGATCTCATGTAGAGCTTGTTTAGATTGTGGCTGTGACAGGGAAAGTGAGACATAGGATAAGAGGGAAACTAGATGGATACCTTGTTCAAGTTGTTCTGGATGTGTCAAATTCTGAGGTGACCTACCTTGAATTTTTGTTTCTCTGAGCTATTAGAACTTGGCTTCAACTCAGTAGAGTTTGAGAATGCTCTGTGATGAAGAGCATAGAGGTGTCACTTGACACCTGCCTTTGGATGGGATCAAACTGGCTGCTGACTTTTGGCTTGGTGATAAGAAAGTACTAGTTTCTTTCAGAAGTACCCCCTTTGATTCCCCTTCTTGTGGTAGGGGAATCCATAAGGCATCTGCCACTGTGTACTGTGCCTGACTCTGAAAAGACTTCCTAGTTTAAGGCTGTATATTCTGTGAGCTCTGTTACAGTGATTCAGTTTGTGTATGGATAGTTGATATTGTTCCTCCCTTGACTTATGATGGATCACAGTGTATGGTTGCAAGCTTACACTGATCTATGCATGTGAGCTTCATGTCCCCTCTGTATTGTAAATGGTACAAGTGTATGCTCACCTGGTCTGTAGTGCTTCCTAGACCTGGGTTGTTTTCTGCCCTGCTTCGTGGGCAGAAATATGTATTTTGCTTCACAGCTTAATAATTGTTCTCAGTGGCTCATCTTTACCTTTTCACCCAGACTTGTGTTTCCTTTATTTTCTGGGACAATTTGAATTAATACCTTCCTGAAATGAATAAATTCTAGAGTTTCTTCCTCCAGGCTCTGTGACCAGGCATCAGTTGCACTCAACTCCTGAGCAACTTGCAACTTGTGAAGGTGTTTTTCTTATCAGTAGCAGCTAGAGTGGCATGGTGTAAAGAGAAGGATTGCAGAGGTAGTGGGGCTTAGAAGGTTTGGGTCTCTGTGTTTTGGTGGTTTGTGAGGTTTGGGGGTTTCTTGGATTTGTTCTGGTTGGGGTTTGTTTCTTTTTTGTTGCTGTTGTTCTGTGACAATTCATTGCCCCAGGTCAATTGCCCCATTCATTGCCCCAGAACAGACTGAGCTAGAAAAGTGTAAGCCTGGATAAAAGAATTGTTTTGTTTGTTGTAAGTACCTATATAAAGTTAAGATTGGGTTGAGAGTCTTAACCTGTACTTTGATTAGTTAAAGTGTGTTTTAACATTTCATATTTCTGCTTCTGCTTTTTTTTTTTTAAAGAAGGAAAAAGCAATTCCTAATAGTGGTAAAAGTCCTCATAGGTCCTTATAGTCCTTATAGGTAATGTTTATTAAACATTACANTAATTTTTTTGTTTGTTTAAAGTACCTAGGTAAAGTTGAGATTGGGTTGAGAGTCTTAACATGTATTTTGATTAGTTAAAGCATGTTTTAACATTTCCTATTTCTCCTTCTGCTTTTTCTTAAAGAAGGAAAAAAGCATTTCCTAATACTGGTAAAAGTCCTCATAGGTCCTTATAGGTAATGTTTATTAAACATTACACATACAAGGTAATTTCTGAAGTAGTGAGTAGCAGCAGTGTCTGTGCACATGCTGCTTACACATACTCTGTCTGTACCACTTGCTTGAATCTTGTTCTTTGGTTATGGCCTGAAAACCAATAAGAGAGGAGAAAAATCAAACAACCCTGAAACATAAACTGAGAAGCTATGTTGTTACAACAGCAAATGAAAGTGTCTGTGATAAAGATGACAATTTTACCCCATACTGTAGGGTTGAGGTCTCTAGGAGGTAGTGAGCACTTCACAGTGGGATAACAGGAGTTCAGATTCTCTAGGAGTCAGATTTTGAGGGAACTGCTGAGAAAGAGAGTATCTGAGGAACTGAGCCAGGAGAGTGAGGAGGCAAAGCAGAGGTAAGAAGCAGTGAAGTGGAAGAGAAAGTATACTAAGGGCTTAAGCAAGTGACTGTTGCCAGATTTTGTTGGGATGATTTGACCCTGCCCCTTCAGCTGAGTATTCCCATCCCTGTGATATGCCAGTTCCTTAACTTTTCCTGTTCCTTTAAAACAAACAGCTCTCTATAGCAGGCAGTGCACATTGCCTTCTAATGCCCTGCTGCAGCCTGTGAAAGGGCTGGTGAGGTACATCCTCTTTATGTGGTCAGAGGGAGATCTGACAGAGCTCATCTACAAGAGTCAGGAGGGGAGGCAGGGGATTGTCATGTGGAAGGAGGAAAATGTGCAGGAGAGGTAGTGAGGTAAATGGCAAGAGAGTGTAGCAAGATAACAAAGTGAGGATGGTGCTCTTTCATATTTGTGGAGACAGAAGGTTTAGAGAGGTGAGAAAGGTGTGAATTTATCAAAGTTTGGGGCACTGAAGTCACCTGCTGTGTGTTGCTGGGAATTAAAAGTGAAATTTCGAACAAGAATAAGCTACCAAGGAAGTATCTCTTAGTAGTCAAACATAAAGAGTAATAAGAAGAGCTGCTGAAAACCAGTGGCCTAGTGTTTGTCCTGCAGTCTGGCTGTGAATTTGTGTTGCTTGGGCTTGGAAGTTACTGTTTAAGAGGTGTGTTTGGTTTTATCCCTTTTACTCCTGTCTTAAGTTTCCTATCTTTCTACTCTTGATCTCTTGCCTCTTCTCCATGCTCTAAGAACTCAATATGTAGTACCCATGGGCTTTGCCAAGTTTGCCTTTGTGTGAAGTGATGTTTTAACTTCCATCAAGCCTATTGAAGACCTACACACCAATGACCAGGGAAATGGGGTTTTTGTCTTGTTTCTTGAGCTCTGGTGTATGTAGTTCTTGGGTTTCAAAACTGTCCTTTTGTATAAAAGATGCAGAAGTTTGTTTACCTCTTGAAACACCATTGAATGCTGTTTGACATGCTTGCTTCTAGTACCTGCTCTGGCATTTCTCAAGTTAAGGTTTCTTCTCCTTACTGACTGCTCTGTGATTCTATACTATGCACCTCTTTAAGTCTTACTTCTTTCCTTCTCTTGACAGCTGCAAATCAAAAAGAGCCTTTGACTCCTAAATTTAAAGTGAAAGAGGAGCCTAAAGATGAAGAAGCTCCAAGTTCAGCCTTGTCTCAGTCCAGCTATGTGTTCAGCCAGGAATCTGAAGCCTCAGCACCAAACATCCCTGAGGAGAAACTCAAGCCACAGGAAGTGCAGACAAATGTGATGAGGCAGGACATGTCAGTCAAGGCAGCATCTGAGCTCCTCATGAAGCTCTCAGGTAGATACTTAATAATATTTGACTTCTTTTTGCCTTTTTTTTTTTAAAGTATGCTGTCAGGGTTACCTTGCAGAAGGAAGGTTTAGCTTTAGCAGCAAGTGAAGGAACAGTTAAGGAGGTCTGTCTACACAGATTCATATACATAAGATGTCTCAGTTTGCTCTGTCGCCATAGGATCTAATTATCTGCCTTCTGGTTTTCAAATTAATGACTATGGGATAATCAAGAGAAATGATGCCTTAAAGCTTTTAGATGTTGTCATTTTTAAAATGCACTAAAACATATTAATAACAAATTATTTGTGTCACTTCATTAACACCATAAGAACGTGAGTCTGTACTGAACTATACTTGATAGAGCTTTAGAAATGATGGCTTTTAATGCTTTTTATTTCCTTGTAACAATATCTTGTGCTCAGAATCATAAGATGGACTGTTACAAAATAATGGAAACTGATTGATCTCTCTGCTGTTAGGGAGACCACTTGAACTGACCTGCATTGCCTTAGTGATCCATCCTTCTGCCACACAAGTAGACAGCATGCATGTGTATACACATATTGTTAGAGCTGGAGGTAGGCTCATAAAAGTGTATGTTCTGGTAATTATGCTTTGTCTAACTGTAAGAATTGAGGGTTTAAGGGAAGGTGAAGGGTTAAATTTTCCCTGCTGAGAACAGGTTAAGTGAATGACAAAAAGGCTTTGAGCTTCTAATAAACTTCAGTTTTTAGGACTGAGACATGAAAGTCAGTTTAGGAGGCTGAGTTATGTACTTCCCTACCTAAAAGGGATCAGTTAGTTTTTAAGTCTTCTCTAAAACAGGGCAAGACTTACTTTTTAAGTATGCTTAAGTGGTGCAAGAGGTGCCAGTGGAAATGCTTACAAGTTCAGTAACTTCTGAGATCCCTGCCAAACCTATCTGAATTTATTTGGCTTGATTGGATACTGTCAACATTGAATTTGAGCTCCAATTCATACCTGAAAGACTTTTAGCTGATTAAGATCTCCCTCATAAATTCTGATGTGTAATAAATTCACTTCTGTTCATACCTGCACATTTTAATTTGCAGAAGAACTTGAATCATTCATTTGCAAGCCTTCCATGTTAATGGTGCAAAAAGTGCTTCTCAGGTACAAAAATGGACCAGAACACAAGTTTCCCTATTTTTCAGACTCCCAAATACAAATATTTGGTTATTGATACAGTACACTGTTGCTACTGGTGACTGATGCAAGCATGATGCTCTGGTAACAGAACTTAAAAGCCTAATAAATGTTAACCTGTGACTTTATTTTTCTTGGTACATATAACTTCACCTAACTATTTTCCTGAAGAAAGAGCTCCATAACTTAGTGAGTTCTCAAGTGCTTCAGAGAGACTAGGGTTCTTGGTTGTGAACCTTGAATTCAGCACTCACAGGCTGCTGAGATGATGGGCAGGGAGAAACTTCATGACATTTAACAAGGGTAAATGTAAAGTACTGCATCTGGGAAAGAACAAGCCCATGGATCAGTACAGACTGGGAACTGATCTGTTGGAGAACAGCCCTGGGGAAAAAGCTCTAGGAGTGCTGGTGGCTAGGAGGATGCCCATGAGGCAGCAATGTGCCCTTGTGGCCAAGAGGCCAATGGCATCCTAGGATGCATTAAGAGGAGNNNNGATTCTGTGATTCTGTTTAAATAGTGCTACAACAGACTATTATATTAGAATATTTGTGCCTTAAATATCTGTTTATATGGGTGAAATCTGGCATGTATAAAATCTTGGTCTTCAGTCACTTTTGTTGGGCTCTCCCACAGCCTTTAGAGGTTGTAGTAAGAAATACACTGGTTTAACATTTCTCTTAGTGATTGAGCTGGTTTTGCTGGTGGTGGTCTGTGATTAATCAGTAGGTGAAGAATTACTCTAGGATTTGTACCTCAGTCACTATTGCTGTAGTTGGTATTCCTGAATCAGCCAGTGGGTGGGGTTATTCCAAGGTTATCCCATACACTGTTCTCAGCTTGTACTGTTCTGAATTGCCATCTAAGGTAGGAACTGTAAAGGAGGAAAACACTTAGTTTAATACAGGGCAAATATAAGAGGAATATCTAAGAGCAGTAGCCTCTTTAGTGGTTTTTTAATGTTTACTTTATCTGCTAGAATACTCTGAAATCACTATTGACTTTCCAGCTTATCTTAAGCAATTTTGCACTCTGGTTTTGGTGATTTAGAACTTCAACAGTTAAGCCAGTTCTTCAGAATGAAATGCAAGCAAGAACAAATCTCCTTCTTTTTCCTAGTACTGGAAGGAGGAAGAAAATGGAAAGGAATGAGCATGTCTCTGTGTTCTGCTGTCTGTGGGAAATCTTCAGTTGAGTGCCCTTATTAGATTTAATATATTATATAATTGGGTTTAAGTCAGGTCCTTCCGGGCTCTATATATTCTTGGTAAAGACTGAATGGATTACATCCTTGCTTTGTTATTTTCAGTTCCTTCTGTGTAATACTAATTACCCAAACCTGCACTGCATACAAATTCAGCAAGGGATTTCTGACATAACAGTATTTTGGTTTCTGCATTCCTGACATACATGCTTCCATTGTCCCCTGAGCAGTAATATTGCCAACTGTTGAAGCCTCATGGGAGCCTGTTGGGATTTAGACATAGACCTCGCTGTCTCCTTTCATGTGAAGGATATGCTGGTTTATATTTTTCACTGGGAAATCTCTTTTTCTCAATAGAGGTGCTGAGTTGCTAGCTCCAAGCTGAGCTGTACAGTGTGGTGGAAAGCCTTTCCAGCTCTGGAGCCTACTTTGAACTAGTTCATGTAGTAAGAAAGACTTCCTGCAAATCACTGGCTCCTGTAATGGAGAGACTTGTCAGCTACTCAGAAACTACTCTAAAGCTAGGAAAAGTTAGAAGAGTGAACATTTTACTGTAGTAGAACATTCACAGAATATTCACTAGTTGTCATTGTAGAGGTAGATGTACAGAAACAAGACAAAATCACACACAGCTGTCTACTACACTTGTGCTGCACAAGGCTCTCGTTTCTCATTAAGCTAAAAACCTGTCAGGACACTTGCTTGCCTCTAGCAGCACACAACCAGTGTTTGAGATCATGTCCTTACCCTGCATATTATTTTGGTGGAGTTGGACCTTACCTCGAGATGCTATGCCCTTTTATACCAGATTTTTCTCCACTGTGTTCCACTTGGATTCAGATCTTTACCCTACAGTTCACAAACTTGATACCTACTCACTTGATACCTAGCTGCACTTCTTCTAAAGGATTATTCAAGCTAAGAAGGCTAATGTCTTTTGGGAATGACTAGGCAGGACCCATTTCCATCCAGACAGTCAAAACAAAACTTCCTAACAACTGATTTGCTGTTTAAAAACAAGTGAAACACTCATTTGGAAGAAATGGTCTGTGGAGGTTAACAGGCAACGTTTGAGCCTCAGTGCAGACTTTCAACCTACATTTTACAGAAGATCATAAAATAACTGCCATGAGTTATATGAATGTACAAAGGTGAGCTGTGAATTCTCTCCTTTACTAAGTCTTGTCTGAGACTAGATCCAGTAGTAAACAAACAGATTTTGGGAGAAATGGCTCTTACCTCTGGAAGGATGGTAAGATCTAAAAGATGTAAAATTGTTAATGAATGTTGCACAAAATCACTGTTAAGAAGTAATGTATTTCAAATACACCTGAACCAGTTTTCTATACTCTTACCAGTTTTCTTTCATGGAAAAGCTAATTTATTTCTCAAAATATTTGAGTGATGCACCAAATGGTCCCTGGTCAGTTGTATACACTTAGTATTGTAAATTGAAGGTAGATCTCAGAGGAGACTGAAATTTAAGATAAATGTTTGCATTTACATGCTAATGTTTAGGTCTGAAGACTCATCTTCTGTTGAAATAGTCAAACTGCTATGTTTTGGACATGTATTATCTTTCAGAAGGATATAGTGTTTTACTTGCTTGTCCAAAAATGAATGCATAGCTGGAGGTGTATAAAGTCTATTCCAGGTACTAGCATTTTATAAGTAGTATTTCACCCTAGTTCCTTGAACTAAGACATTACTATGTCCCTGTCTTTCCTAGAAATGTTGTGTAAATCACATTTTCCTTAATTTCAGCTGTATCTTTTTTGTGAAATGTAGTAATTTTGCATTTCAGGTTGTTTTCCTCCCCTCTTATTTTCCAGTGCATCAGTTCCCCCTGTGTTGCATATATCCTTTTTATCATAGTAAATGAATATTCAGTTCCTTTGGATTTTTTTGTGTACTTCAGTCCTTGGATCACAGAGTGTTTTTTGTAATACACCATTCCCAGTACCAACAATGTGTCATAATTTAGGGTTATCAGCAGATGCAATTAGTGCAGACACACTTTTTATGCCAAGGTCATGAAGTAAAATGTTGCATACAATTGTATAGAAAAGTATTTTTGATCAACTCCATTTATTGTCACTTAATTATATGGCAATTCCTCTTTCAGCACAACTGGTTATTGCAGGGGTCTGGTGGGGTGTTTTTTTTTCCCCTGTTTGAATTGTTTATCCACTTGAAAAATGTTTATGCTAATTTTGTTGCTTGTAGTTAATTTTTTGGACACTATGTTTACATTAAACTGAAACCACATGGATTAGAGCATCTATTTAAAAAGAAAGAAAAAGAAGAAAGAATGCTAGCACAATTCCAGCATACAATGAAGGCCAGAATAATACCTCAATGCCAGAATACCTCAGTGCCACTCCCATTCTGGCACACACAGCAAGCTGAAGGACTATCTGAGAAGGCTTTACATTAGCTCCTATCAAAACCAGCCCAGTCACAACAGCACAGACTTTCAGAGGAACTAAGTATCAGTGTCAAAACTTTGCTAACTAGGAGTGCTGTCTATGTGTGTGTGGCTGAACAGCTGGGGTCAGATCTTACCTCATTTGAAGTGTCTTTATCAGCAATGTGAATTGACAACAAAACCAAGTCCATGGCTAGCAAGCTGTTCCTCTGAGCAGTCACAACATCTTTCCAGGTTTAGTGGGTAGCACTGACACTATTTTGGTTTATTCTTACTATGGTGAAGAAAAAGTGCATTACTTCCATTCTGTGGGCGAGGTGGGGGACAGAGAAACTGATCTTCTGTGTATTTGTTTTTCATAACTTTGTGGAGTGTTGTATGGTGCTGGGCTGCTGCCTTTGGAGATAGCTGTTGGCAGGACCTTGGGAGAGTCTCTGTACCTAGATTGCAGGGCAGCTGGCAAGAGAGCCTTGATAATGTGAAAATACAGGGAAGGCTTCTATTCCATCATCTCTGTTTAACTCATTAGAAAGCTCTGGGCAGCCACAGATACTTCTATAGAAACCCAGAAAAGACAGCAGGGAAGTGTATGACTCAAAATAAGCCTTTCTCTTGTTGGGAGCTAGAGAGATGGCAAGCCACAAAACCAGATTAAATCCCACTGCTGGCTGAGTGGTTTGGTTGCTTTGGGAATTTTGGGGGGTTGTTTGGGGTTTTTTGTTGTTTTTTTTTTTTAACCAACAGAAATATGAGATTGTGCTTGCTGCAGAAATGCCAGGCTGGAGGTTTTTTTGAACTGGGAGACTTGCATAGATTGGAGTATGTAACAATTCACTACACATGCAGGCTTTTTATCAAATTCTTCTTCATCTGTGTTTTGAGGGGCTGTGCTCTACAAATAGAGTCTTTCAGGTGAGCAAGCAGCAGTATCTTACCATTTAAATGGAAGCAGCAGCAGATGCATATCAACTCACACAACTCAAGTTAGTTCATTGCTTGAATTTTCCTTCGTTTCTTTTTTGATTGGCTTGTATTCGTGTAAAACTAAGCCTGTAAGTTGTGAAATTCTCTCTCCTGGAAGTTCAGAGGTTCCATGTTAACAAACATGAACATTGTAGGATTTCTTTTTCTCGTGCAGGATCCTGTTACACTGATTAAGGGCCCATTGACATTGTCTTATATAAAAACAGCAGTTTGAAAAAATAATGCTAGCAAAATAAAGCATCAAGCACAGTGCCCTAGGGAACATCAGATGTTACTTGTTGTGTCTCTGTAGCAGAACCTTCAGGGCTCACCAACTGTTCCCTACCTCTGAGGTTTTAGTTAAGCTGTTTTAGGGCATGTTTATTTCTAGCAAATTGGAACAATTAGCATAACAAAATGCCTAATTCTCCATCCTGAAAGCTTTTGAAGTCAGTACAAGTTGACCCACTAGTTACCCCTGTCTGCTTGATTGTGAAAACTAGTACATGAGTCCAATTTATGAGACATATGGGGAAGGCTTTCTTTACTAAGTTGATTCATAAAGTTGATTTGTAAAGCTCATAGGCATTTCAGCAAATAGGAGCAACTTAGAATTCTAGTTGTAGGATGAAGTATGAAATAAAATGATGGGGAGAAGAATGAATGATTTCACAAGGATTCATTTGATTTCAGCAACAGAAAATCATTGGGCAGTTAATGCATCAGCAAAATCAGTGTTTACTGTGTGATTTGTGGGTTTTAGTAAGTCTATGCACTTGATTTTGACTTTCATCTCAAGTAAAGTGAAAAGCAGACCATGCTGCATTAGAAGAGCATGTTCAGTGTGTCCCCTCTAGAGCAGCTGAGTGCTGCATAGGACAAGGGGGAATGGTTATAAACTGAAGGAGGGGAAATTTAGATTGGAGATTATGAGGAAGTTCTTTACCTGGAGAGTGGTTAGGCACTGGCACAGGTTGCCCAGAGAGGTTGTGGCTGCCCCATTCCCTGGCAGTGTTCAAGGCCAGGCTGGATACAGCCCTGGGTGACCTGGGCTAGTGATTGGCATCCCTGCTCAGTGCGGGGAGGTTGGAATTAGATGATCTTTAGGGTCCCTTCCAACCCTGGCCATTCTAGGATTCTATGATTCTGTGATCATAGAGTGCTTAGAAGGGACCTTTAGATTTCATCTAGTCCATCTCCCCTGCAATGAGCAGGGACATCTTCAACGAGCTCAGGTTGCTCAGAGCCCTGGCCAGCCTGACATGGAACGGCTGCATGAGTCCAGTTCTCTTAGATATTCTCCTTTAATGTCTTGCAGAAGCACCCTAACTATCTTAGTAGCCTTCCACTGAACATGCTCCAGGATGTCAGTGTCTGTCCTGTACTGGGGAGCCCCCATGGGACACTGTACTCTAAATGCAGTCTCATAAGCACAGAATGGAAGGTTAGAATGTCCTTTGTCTGCCTGATGGCTACAAGTTTGATAATATAGCCAAGACTATGGTTGGCTTTGGTTGCCACAAGGGCATTTTGCTGACCTTGCATTGGGTTGTGGTAACCCCACCTTTCTGAGAGAAGTAGCTTTCTACAACTTGGCATCCTCTAGGCTGTAGAGGGATGTTGTCTAAAACTGAATTTCAGAGGCACTCTTGCTGCTATGCCTTCTTGAGGTGACACTGTCAGGCTTTCAGGGATGCATGCTTTACCTTGAGTTTTTAAGTAGCACAGGTATTGGTCTATGTTTCAGTTGTGTTTGGGCATTTTTGGCAAGTGCCACTACTTTGCAATTCATTGCACTTGTGAATGCCAGAGAACCTGAAAGCTGTGGAAGAACTTATTTCTTCCTGGAACAAGCCTGTCAAATACTGCAGTTTTCATATCTGATGTAGAAAATTGTCTCACTTGATGTGGATAGGAGTTCATTGAAGTTCATTGAGGCTTTTATAGATCATCTGATTAAAAGTTATACTGCTCTGTAAAGAAACAGCATCCCTGTGGCTTGATGATAGCACATCCATACATACAATTTTCTCTTATTTTGTTAAGCTGTTTCCATATCACAAAGTTAACAGCAGAAAAAGGCAGTTTAGGTGATTTAGTTCATCTTCTGCCAGATGAGCAATCTTCACTGCTGTGCTGTTGTTCTGAGCTTCATCCAGGTTAGTTTTGAATGAATAGAATGTTTAGGAGATCATGATCTGGATACTTTAAAGCTACTTGAGTCTTTATCCCCTGCTGATTTTTGCTAGGAATTAGATGTCTGTACTTTTGTAAAAATCTCACATGAAGAAAATGACTCTCATGTACTTTGTGTTCTGATACATTGCAATTTATTTAACCTAGCCCAGCAACTCAAGGAGAAATACAAAAGTGGAAAAAAGCCAGAGCTGTCATGATTTTAATTGTAATTGTTTGAAACAGGAAACCTTTTGGTGTACCTGTCCTTGACTTGAAAAACTTTAGCTGTGCTTATGACGTGTGAGATACCTATGTAAAGAAATAAGGGGTATCATGTTACTCCACAGATAAACTCTCTGTAGCACAGAAGGGAAAATAAGCTTCAAGAAGTTACAGTTTGCCTGCCTGTCTGGTGGGATGGGTATGGGCATAACCTTCATTACAGTCTTTCACTAGCACAGTTGGGTTTGGGTTGCATGCCTGTGGTTGCTGCTCATGGGACAGACTCAATGTATTTCCCTTTCCTTAGCTCTTGTAAAATTATTAGAGACTTTCCTTCAGTTTTCTGTGTGTGTTTGCTTTTGGGAATTGGAGTATGACAGGACTCATATCTAGCAGGGACACTCTGTCAGATCAGAAGGGTGCAGCTGGGAAGATGAAGGTCAAAGGAAATGATCAAATATGTAAATTTAGTTAGGGCAATTTGAGTGCTAGCTGATTGTGAGGGACAGAAGGTCATTGGTATTGCTTGACTCTTGCCTTAGCTGAGGTTGTAGCAGTGTGATTCAAAAGCTTTTGCAAGGCAGGGAATTAAACTGTGCGGGAGCAGGAACAGAAATAGAAAGAATATTTTAAAAACAGAGGGAGCAGCAAAGGTCAGCTTGACTCTGCACCTAAATTTGGCAGCTGGGGGCAGAGCTTGGTCTGTCAGACATCTGAAGAACTCCCTGCTTTGGGGAGTTACCTGAGCTTTTGATTGACAGCATTACCTGACGCATTCCTTTGCTCTTCTGTGGTCACTTTCAATGCACAGCATGCTATTTTTACACTTTCAACACAGATCACAGATGCAATGTTCTGTGGTTTTATAATAAGAGGCTGATGGAAGCTTTAAATAATAATAATAAAAAAAGTCTACTTAACTGGACAAAAAAGGTATTTGTGATTTTTATGATATATCTAACTTGTCTTCAGTTGAGATTTCACTATGAAAATTTCCCAAGTGTGAAATGTATCTGGTGGACTGTAGATGCCAAAGATTTTTACCAATGTTTATATGTTTCTTTTAAAGGTCAAGAAATGTCAGCAAATAAGATTGAAAGCATTTAATATAAATTATTCCTGGAACATACCTAAGTGGCTTTTATCTCCTGGTTTTGGTTTGTTTTTTTATTTAAGAGCTGTAGCAGCAAAGCTACTTTTTCTCCACTTAAGAACAACCAAAATATGAGGAGAGAGAGAAACGAGGGGAATGAAAAGGACATGGTGATACACATCAGTTTAATTTGAGGTGGAATGTCCATGCCTTCATGCTATAGGGATTCTCTTCATCTTTGGCTAGAGACTACAAGATGATACCAACCAGTTGACTAGCTTGAGGGTAGTATCAGGCACAATCAAATGATGGTTTGGTGCCTCTGAGAGTCATTGTAATATTGGGTAATTGAAAATAAAAGGCCTAGTGATGTTTGAAACATTCACACTTGGAATAAAATCTGTGAGGCTGGAACAGCCTTGTGTGAGTTGGAGAGAAGGGGAAAAACAAGAGAGAGCAGCCACAGATTAATTTATCAAGTGAAGGCAGTGGATTCCCCTCTCCCTTCTCAAACACTGTTTGTGTTTGAGCTTTTTCTAACAAAGTGGTATTCATTTGTTTATTTTTAATATCAGAGCCTTCTAAGTAGAAAATTTGACAGATAGCAAGGGAACTTCCCTGCAAGGAAACTCCTTGTGCTCTTATCTTGAAAGCATATGCAGGTATAACAAACCAGTTCCTCACATATTGTCTGGAATTTTCCATAAAATAAGAAGAGGAGCAGAGGAGGTTTTCTCCTCTGTCTGTATGCCCACAGCAGTAGTTGTGCTGCTGAAGGCTAGTTTAGGGTTTGTGCAGTGCACACCTTTGGAGAACTGCTGTGTGTTACCAAGTGAAGTTGCAACTTCATTGCATAAATAAAACCAAAGCTTCACTAATTGCTGTGTGATCACCCAGCAATCACAGAAAGTGGTAGAACTCTCATATTAACAAAGATGCAACTGTTTTCTGTTCTCTAGTTTGAAAAAAATATTTTCAAGAGATTGCTTCTATTTCTAACCCCCAGAAGAATCCTGTAGCAGTCAGCTGCTTGCCTCCCTTCCCATTTGCAGTGATACAGCACACAGATTATAACTTTGTCTTTGTGATTCCTGCCTTGAGTACTCTGAACAATTGTAACCTAATTAAATAACTCTTTATTTTTTAAAATACATATTTGCAGCTGAGAGTTACAAGGAAACCCAGATGGTAAAGATAAAGGAAGAACCAATGGAAGTTGACATTCATGATTCCCAGTCTTCAGTATCACCCAGCCAACCCAGCCAAAATGTTTGCTACAGCACTTTATTAGGGCGAGACATTAGTGAACACATACAGAAGGCACCAGAAGGTCGTGTGCTCCCAGAAAGAAATCTCTTCAGCCAAGATATATCAGTGAAGATGGCATCTGAGCTGCTCTTCCAGTTATCAGGTAAAAGCAGTGGGAATAGTGGGTAGTTGAACTTAAAGAACAAAAAGAGATTGTGTATAACCATTAAGGTGCTATGAAAGTGTGAGATTGCTAAGGCTGAAAAATAATAGGGGTTAGAGTCCTTCTATTCTCACATTTGGAATGCAAAAGCCTTGCCAAATGTTCCCCATAGTTAGCATATGCTTTTGAGCACTGTGACAGTCAGGTCAGGTTCATAATACTTGAACTGAATTGGAAAAGCCAGAGTTCAGCTCCTGTGTTTTTGAGAGCTAATGAAATAATTGGTGCCAACTGGCTGATCCAGGCCTTGGAGTATAGGGACACCTAGGGATGGCACTTACTGGCATCAGTGGCCAGTGGCTTCAGCATGCAGTGCTCCTGGGGCTCTGCTGTCCATTTGTCTTGACAAAGAAGGTGAACCTCAGCTATTACATGAAGGCAATGATAGCAGCACTGTCTTTAATGAATGCTTGCATTGCATACTTTGCATGGAGCACTAACACTGAAATACGAAGCTGAAAAAATGTGTTGGGTGTTAGTTTAAATCCAGTCATGCCCATTCTCTAATCGTGCTATAATCTTTTACTCTAAATCATTCTGGGTTGTGCTGTTATCAGAAAGTGTTAAAATAGTTCTGCTGAATAAAACCTAATAGGGAAAATATGATATATGGTAATCACAAAACCCCATGTATGTTCCTCTGCAGAAAAGGTGAGCAAAGAGCACAACCACAATAAAGACAACACCATCAGAACTACAGCCAGGTAAGTACAGTCCATTGTTACCTGCAGAACTGTAGTGTAAATGGTATTGCTTCATTTTGCCTTGTGAACTCAAATGTGTCTGTCTCCTGCAAATGTGACATGATCCTACAAGTGTAAGACAATTTTATGGGTAATGTAACCTATATCTGAAAAATTACACCTGTGCATCTGATTGCATAGAGTTCATGAGACAAAAGGCCTTTGGGCCAAAATGACTATTCTCCTCTGATCAAGTATTCACACCTCATTTTAAGAGTTATTTTTTCTACAAAACCTGAAACTTAAAAGAAAATGCATAGTACATGCAGTGCCTGAGGGAAGGGAAGGCTGGCAACTGGATTTTAAGACATGGACCAGGGTAAGAAGAGGTGATTTTGATTCACTCTTCTGTCAAACTTGCATTTCTTGAATAACATTTCAGTTTAGTATTTCTGTCATCTTAGTGCCTTCTAGAGATGAACTTTTAAAAGTCAGACTGTAATACAAAGCTAATGAAACATTTGTTAAAGATTACAGTAATATTAATACAATAAATGAAGTTATCCAGGAGTTAAAAACATGATCCAGTTATAGCACATGCTATTCAAGAAATATAAAAGTTACAGTATTGTGGCAGGAAACAAGCCCATAGGTTGTTTGCATATATGTGAGTCCCTGTGGGAGAATTCAAAGCTCTTATGTCATGAGTGGTAGCTAGCATTGGTAAAAACCTAAGAGCCCATGGTGAGGAGTAGGCAAGGATTGCCAAGGGTGTGCTTATTTCCCACCTGAAAGTTCCCTAATCAGTGTGGATGGGTTGGAGACTGAGCACACTGAAGTGATGAAGAGCTCCTTTGAAGATAGAGTAAGAGCTTCTGGGCCTCTGCAGCCCCTTCTGCAGGAGTTCCCAGCACATTCAGTGCCTGCTTACCAAGACAACTGTGTCCAGACAGAAACTGAGAAGCAGTTCAGTTGCAGAAGAGAAAGGTCTCTAAACCATGCTGCTCTTACATTCCTAGGCCTACCCAATTAATTAATGGGAACTGTAATAAATAAATAAACTAATATTTATTTATTATTATTAATAATAATAGTATTTATTTACTAATAAATAAATAATAGACCAGCTCAGTAAATGTACATTAGGGATTTTTTTGATGTTACAGGTTGAAAGATAATTACATTGAGCTTTTAACTTCTGGCTATTGTGAATGGTTTCCATATTTGCTAGTTTGGGAATTGGTGGAATATGCAGGGGATGACAAATAGTCAGTTGAAAATAGATGTCAATGTCTCATGATGTTACCAGCAGGATTGGTGTGAGAATTCAGAGCTACTTTTGGATCTGTCAAAGAGAATTCAAATGGGAAAGGTTGAGGACAGTTCAAGGATAACTTCCCTTTCTTCTGGCTGCCAGCTTTTAAGAGGGTAGCACAGTTGGCTGTTGTCAAACTTGCACTGAGTTTTACTGAGAAGTTCTGATAATGGCAGCTACCCATCAGGCCATGAAATGCTGAGTGCCTGCTTCAGCTCTTCCCCATGCTTCTCTTCCCTTACCTATCTGTTGATGGAAGAAGACACGAATGAGGAGAGTTTCTTAAGGGGAAGTGAGTCAGTCTGCTAAATCATGGAGTTCAAATAGATTGACCTGACAGACCTTGCCAAAAAAACCCCACCCAAAACCAAACAAACAGCTGGAAGTCTTCACTGGTAAGGGTATGATGCCTTCACAAAAATAGACTGTGGTAGAGCAGCCAGTGGAGGATAGAGGCACTCAGACTTCATTAACAAAACGTGTGGTGTTGCAGTTTGACTCATCAGCCTACATCTGGAATAATGACAAAGGCATTTGAATCACAATTATGTGAAGGTTGCTGACAGCTGCAGAGAGCCAAGGGGAGGTCACTGTTGTCCAGTGGCTGGGGAGCAGAGAGATTAAGCTGTGTCATTGATGAGAGTCTCAAATCAGCAAAGCCCAGCAAGATGGGCTGTGCATGCACTCTTTGCCATCTTACTCCACATTAACTCTTCTCCCTGTCACCTATGTCTTGATATTCCTCCTCCTGTGAGTATTCCTGGACTTTGGGAGCATATTCTCCCATGTGACTGTGCTTAAGCAGCCGAAACTGGCAAGGATTCCTCTCAGTTGAGTGACTGAGTGAGATGGTAGAGCCTGCCATCTGTGATATGAAGACTGAAAGTGGAGAAGCAAATGATCTGGAAGTGAGTATGCCAGCATAAGATGCCAAGAGAAGTATCTTTCATCTAGAGAACTGTGTAGCCATAAAACTGGAAAAGTGCAGCCAGAAAAAACATAATCCTAAAGCTTAGTCTTCATCAGAAGGAAATTTGCACAGTGATTGAGAACAAACTGTGTAGTTTCTTACTATGAAACAGGAGCTCCTCCCTCCATACTTTGCAGTGGGAATTGGAAGATATATCTGCTGAAATAAAAATAATAGTAGGGCCAATACTGAAGAGACTCAGCTACTATTCTAGAGAAAGACAGAAAAGAGGTATCCAGGGATGCTTCTGTAATTCACTGGGGGCTGATGGCAGAGGGGGAAATCTTTGGGATGCAACATGATCCAGTCTTCAGCAGCAGCCTGCTCATGATATATGGCCTAGCCCCAAATAGGTAAGCTCTGCATCATGCATTTTGCTGAGAACCAGCAATGAGCAGTGTTCCAGGGACTGAGTGTAAGGCACAAGCAGGAAGGCCAACATGGGAACCTGAGTGGATGCCAAGATTTTGAAGAATTACAACAGTAATAAAACCACTGATGGGTTTTTTTTCAAATCATTCTTAAACCAGTGAGAGGAATGTTACAGTAAACAATGCCATATTTTTATACAGTGTCAGTCTGTTTTATGTTATGTCACCCCTGCCTGCGAGTGGGAGTCTTGGAAAAAGTTGTTTTGCACATGTGTGCTGAAGCTGTTTTGCTTTATCCTGATCTCTTGTGGATCTCTTGTTTTCTTGAGTATTATGCATTGTCCAGCTATCTGCATACATCAGACTATTCAGGTTTGGGGCAGCTTTCATGCCTTACCCTTCAACATAGCCTAATGTTGGCTGTGTTTATGGTTAATTCAAACTTTTGTAGAAGAACCAAAATCATTAAATATCCTATGGAACAGCACAACATGAATAATGGCCAGAAGACTTCATGAGAAAGTAAATAATGTCATTGCCAAAAGTATCACATGAACAAGTTAACTAATTACCAACAGGTTTCCCCAGGGCAGCTCTAAGGATGCAGGTGACTCCATGGAAAGCACCTTGTTCACTCTCTGCAGAAAATACTCTAGGAGAAAGAACTTAGGCAAGTGTTATTGTTTATTGGGCATCTGCACTGGTATGGTCAGCTTGGCTGGTGCTGCTGGCACATGCTTGCTGGCTCTGGACTCCCACCTTGTAATGCCTCATAGGACATTCTTTACCCTGGGAAGGTTCTTGGATATTCTTCTACTGAATAAGAACAGGCTGCCAAAATGAGCTGGCCTCCTCTCCTGCACCTTTAAAACACCTACAATACACCAGCCTGTTCAGGAGTCTTACTTAATCTGAGAGGTCACAATTAATGTAATTCTCATTTTGCTTGAAAGAAAAGGATAGTTGGCATGCAGATGGAATACCCTGCCTTAAAAAAAGCCCAGTTTTCCAAGGACTGTTCTTTTCCACTTTCATTTTTTTTTTATATACCTCTTACTGATGTCTCCCTGTACCATAGACAAGGAATTCTTCTTTCTGTTATGATCTTCAATGGAGCAGAAAACAAAATACTTTGAGAGACATGCCAATTCACTATTGAAATGGACTTTTTACTGCCTGTTCATTAAAACCAAAGCATGTTATGCTTTTTGGAGTCAAGTAGCTGATCATTTCCACACTTAATACCCTTTGGGAAGTAACCATTCAGTTAGCTTATCTGAACTGTTTCCTGCTTTAAAAATCAAGCTGATGGAGTTAATTGCATTCATGGAATGCCATGTCAAAAGCAAACTATTCAGCATCTTAACCTAAAATATGAGAAGTTTTGTTTTAAAAATAGTTACTTTATACATCAGATTAAGTAATAATACTTTCCACTGTTACTGGTTGCCCTCCCCAGATATGAGAGTAGAATACAAATGTTCAGACAGTAGAATATAGATTTTTGAAGCATTAATTTTAATGATCCATATTGTATTGTGATATAGCAAATCTGAGATGTTGAAATGCAGTTAAAAGCCTTTTGGGAGGACTTCAGTGTTCACTCTAAGATGCAGTTTTACCAAAGCATTCTTCTTCTCCACACCTTGCCTCGTGCTCTGCATATCTTTCAGCATGATTTCTGTAAATGAAACAAGGTTTTTAACAAGATGATATTTGTTACAATGTTAAGATGTGACGGTAAAAAATAATATTTACTTCTTCCTGCTATTTTGTTTACAAAAAGATGTCTTTATTTTTTTCCTATAGCCCTTTTTTTTCTGAAGACACATTTAGACAATCACCATTCACTTCCAACTCAAAAGATCTTCTGCCTAATGAAACTACACTTCATGGAAGGACATCTGCACCAGGTCAGATAACTTGGTTTTGTTTTCCTTACTTCCAGTTATTATGTCTCTTTATAGTTTCCTGACTCTAAATTCCACCACCTGACAAATACTCTGAAAATGTCTTTTGCTTTATCAAAAGACAGCTATTTTTCCATCACAGTAAGTACTTACTATTAAGAAGAAAAACCAAAAAGTTCGATATTGCTGAAGGATTTGTATTACTAGTCTTTAAACTGCTATTTTTGTGACTTGTACAAGAGGCTGTAGCAGCAGTATTGGCAGAGGTGGGGGGGTTGTGTGTGTGTGTCCCTTATGTAAAGGGACTTCACTGGGGTCAGGTATGTATGTGTATGGCTTGGCTTGGTGAACGAAGCTCCAGAGAGGGCTCCAGCCACGCTCCTCCTCAGAGCCTTTGCCAAGCGCTGATAAAAAGAGGATAGCAGATAGCACCCTCGAGCCTGAGCTATGGATTTTTTTAGGTGAGACACAGCATGTGCAGAGCTGGACCCACCCTTTAGTCCTAAGGTTCATCTGCCAGGGCCTAGCAAGCTTGGACGCTGGCAACCAAGTCCTTAGGACGGAGGTTTAAGCTCTTAGCTGGAAGGCCTCACAGGGCTAAACAAGCTCCATCTGCCCAGGTTTGGAATCAGAGTTGTCCTTCTCCTAGGATGACTGCCAGAAGGCTAATGAGCTCATGCTACCCATCCAAGGATTCTAGGAACATGGGTATCACTCCCCACACTTTCCCGTGGGCAATGAGTTTAATGCTCCCTCTGCTGTGGGCACAGTTATGGCACCAGAGGCCACAGGAGACCACAAGGGATTTTCAGACTGTGCCTGTGGTGTCTGCTGTTCCCCTGCTCCTGGCCATTTCCATCCCCATCTGTCTGTACAGAGGAGATGTTTGCAGTGCATGTATCAGAGTGGCTAGCTTGGCAATACAATTGCCCTGCCTTTAACAGTAATTTAGAAACAGTTTGGGAAGGATGTGGAGTTCTCAAAATGTACTGAAAGGCCTCAGACATCCCCACTGATATTCTGTGGACAGGCTTTTTATGTCCAGATGTAGCTTGGGTTATATTCTGCATCAAACTGGCAAATAGAGGCATGTAGCACTGCTATTCAAGGTGGCACTGAACACATGGAAAAACCTGATAGGTGCCTTTACTGTTCTTTTGCAAAATAACTCGTTTGCTAGTTCACTGCTATCTGTTCTTAAATTAATAGCTCTTGGGTTCTAAAGGTCAGTAATTACACAGCAAGCCACAGTGGGGGTTATTCACCTTTTCTTAGCAATCAATAAAGTTTTGGGCATGTTACTGCTAATTTTCAGCTATAGACTGTCATTTAATTTACAACTTAACAGACCCTTCATTTTTTTTAATGCTTGAATAGTCATTTGACAGCTTGTGAAGTGGCAGATGAGGTTAAGAGCTAGATGTTGTCTAAGGGTAAATATGTATAGCAGAAAATATTTGTAGCATAAGGACAAGGGTCTTGAGACTAGCCTCAGCCATGCTTGCAAGGAAGAAGTGGATTTGGTAACTCAGGGTGAGGAGAACCAGCTCAGGTGTGGTGCTTTTAAGTATTAAAATGTAAACCAGGTTAGCACTTCAGTCCTGGCTTTTGACCTTGGCATTACATGGAATATTCATATACCCACATGAAAGATGAGAACTCTTAGACTCCTCAGGCAGTCCTCAGAGGACATGGCCTCGAGCAGCAATACTCTTACATCATACCAAGATGAATGAATACCAATTTTAATTCTCTGTAAGACTTCATTTTAAGTGAGGCCTCTCAAACTGAGGTTTAGAGGGTTTTTTTAGATGGGTTTTGGAGACATGTTTAATCTTCTGCTTAAAAGATGTGAAGTATGTAGTTGCTTAGGACATCCTGGAGTGTTAGAATGGCTTCTGAGGAATTGGGGTTTGTATGTTTATGCTGAACCACATTATCTCCATAGGTCTGTGTATTAGAAATACAGATTGTTCTGTGATGATAACACTCTGATATGTGATAGCAGCATGCCAGTTTCAGCTTCACCTTTATTTTTGGAACAGCCATGTCATTCCAAATATGTTGATTTTTCTCAACTTCATAATAAATTCCTGGACCTGAAGTGCAACTTTACAGTAGCACCAGGAATGTCATTTAAATTTTTAATCAATTACAAATGTGATATTCATGTAAAAGAACAGCAGAATAATGATCTTTTGGTTTCTTACTAGTTTTAGCCCTGCAAGAAGAAGTAGTCTATGTAGTACTATGGATAGCTTAGAATAAACTTTATCCTTGCAGGGAGTAGCATAAAGGAACAGTACCAAACCACTGTAAAAGCCAACAGGATGTAACAGAAAATACTGTGGAAATGTCTATGTGGTGCCCTGTGGATAAATGCCTTGGCTTGAGATTTGTTTTGGGTTACTTCATCCCTGAAACAGGATAGTGAAAAGTAGAAAAGAGCAGCATAAGAAAATGACAGGAAATTCTTGGTCCAGTGTCATCTTCAAGTCATCAACTACCATGTAAATGAACTGCTGATGGCCAAGAATGTTCATAAAGCAGTGTCCATATCCAGAAAATGTGACTCCATGCTACTGTCTCCACAGCTAGCAGAGTCTGAGAAACAAGCATGGGCTCTGAGCTTGTGCTCTGTGCTGGCAGTCTGCAGGCAGGCCTGACTCAGGCAGGCAGTGGCATGCAGAAGCCTTTGCTGCCAGGTGGGCAGTTTGGCCTTGCTGGAGCTCATGGCCATAGTGCTGCTTTCCAAGAGAGCACCAGTATGGCTGGCTGTATCCACAGGCTCCTGCCAACTTGCTGTCTGCAGACTTCTTGGCACCCTGGCTGCAGAGGGATTGGGAACAGTGACAGGAACATAGGACAGTAAGATATCTCATGTCAAATTCAATTCTTTTCTATAATAGGTAACAACATTTTGTAATCTCATTCATTATCAAGATCCATCTTAAATCTGCCATCCTTACTATTTGTATGAGGACACTTTCAGAAGCTCACTGCTTTCAAGGGCTGGGACCACTCTCTTTTCAGTCTGAATTTATTCACAGCAAGTACTACTTCTGTTATTCTACCAATGCTGTCCTTCAAGTTTGATAATTCTCCCTTGTGACGTTCACCATCTGATGTGCCATCTTGCATCCCTATAATCCTGTCTTCACTGGGGAAGAGTAAGCCAGCCAACAGCTTTTAGTCTCTTTTAGTATGGTAGGTTTTCCATTTCCTGACTGATATCATTCCCTTTCCCTACCTCTGTTTAGGGCATTTCTGCAAACAGGAGTAATCAGAACTAGATATGCTATTTTACAGGAGGTCTTACCAATGACTTTTTCAGTGGCATGTAATCTTGTATATGTATACTGGAAATGCCTCTCCTCATAATCAGCCTTTAGAACTCCAACCTGGGGATGACTCTCAGTTCATTTGCTAATCAAATTGTGTCACATTTTTCTTTTCCTATACAATTTCAGCTGATGATTTCAGCATGCAACAGAAATCCTTGTTCCCACTTTCTAGGTGTATGACTTTGTAACTGGAGTTGTTTCACTTGTTGCTCTGGCTCTCAAGATGATTTCTGTAATACTCTGAAATTTCTGCCTGTTGATGACATTGCTTTCCTTAATGCAATGAGGAGGGGGTTTTGTGTTGAAGCTATTAAAGAGGATTTTTAAGTACAATTGGTCCAAATTTTAGACCTTGAGACTCCAGCTTAGTGTCCTCTTTAGTGCAAACCACTGCTCTTCATAGCCAGTTTCTAAGAAAACTGCAAGATCAGGTATTTCAGAGGAAGAACACTCTTTGTAGGGCATTGAGTATATAAGATCCCCAAGGAGTATGAAATAATTAGGAAAGCTGTATTAAAAGATGTGTGAGAGCAATGCACTGATAGGAGCATTTACTGGAGAGAGAAAACCCTAAATAAATAATGACATAGTGATGGATTTGGCCTGAAATAAAGGTGAAGTAATCCTGATCAGCAGCAGTATCACAGGCAGGAGAAGTGATTCTGATGCAGCAGCTTTTAAGTGTGGTACCCAAGGAAATCACAATGTAATCTCCAACAGCTGTCAGAAGGGGACTCAGCAGCCCTGCAGGAGTCATGGCAACTCCTGGATAAGCTGTGGTGAATTCTTAATATTCTCAGAAGGGAAGAAAGTGGTTTCCTATAGTATGTAATTCAAAAGTATTGGATAGATTTGGGGAATTATTTCCCTTCCTTTTTAAGGTATTTTGTATGTTAATAACCATACAAAGTTAGTTGTAGTTGCATTGCATTTGTCTCTATTGCTATTACTGTCAAATAAGAATATTTTTGACTCAAAAATGGAAATAAAGTGTAGTATTGATGTCTACATCAAACACACTTAGCTCAAACACTACCATAGTATCAAAATTGTATCTAATACAGAGTCATATCCAAAACAATAATTTCAGCTTTACCCTATAACATAGAAAAAAATGATCTTTTTTGGCCTAGCCAAAAGAAATGAAAATTTTCATTTCAGTCATTTTAAAAGGGCATTTTTATCTTCTGTTTTACAAGAGTTTTTTTGACAGAACAGTATTTAGGCTTGTGTCAGACTATGTAGTTCAGTCCAGATAGCTAAATAAATGAAAAACTTGATCTTGTGCTGGTGTTCCTGACCCTTAGCCAATCTTTAATGTGTGTCAGTGGTTTTTTCACTATCTCACTGACTCATTCTGTAAATCAAGCCTACTTTCATGAAATCCAGATGAGTGATATTCACCATTTCTTTTCTGCTCAGTTCATTAATATTGGTGAAGACTCCAGCCATGGGACTTGGGGAGTATGTTTTTTTTTTCCATGTATATCTGTGTAGGGTAATAATATTTCATATTTTCTTTCCTATTCCCCAAGGATCTGGTATTCTCTTTCATTTACATTGACAGTGCAAATACTCAAAATAATCTTGCCAACACCAGATTAAAGGAAAAATTGTGAAAATTTACTACTTCTTACAAGGCTGTAATTTTGATGCTGGCATTTCACAGGGCTAGAATGGACTTTAGGAACTAGAGGATGTAGGTTTTGGGGAGTTGTAGTCCATGAATGGCCCCGTTTGTGTTTTTGGTTTAGTTTTGTCCATTGATGCCAGGGCGAAATTTACCTGTGTTATTTATTTCAATTAAATAAAGCTTCTGTCCTCAAGTGCCTTTTGGAAAATGTATCAGAGCCTCTTCTGTCACTGGCTCCACACTCTTTACTGCCCTGGGAGAGGACACACAGGCCATGCTTCCTCTTGAGAAATGGCCAGGAGCCAAGATTGAAGCAGTAGCATGATACTTAGTTCAGTAGAAAACTGGAAACATAAAGCAAAAATGTTGGATTTTGCTAGTCAGTTGTATTTTTATTGGTGATGTAATTAGTGGCATTATTTGTGTTTATTGAACTAAGGTAATGTGTAGCAAAGCTTGCCATGTGTTTGGAACGACAGGACTATTCAGGAGTTGCACATGTTTCTCCTGCTCCTGTTCATGTAGTAACTTGGCTCTTAGGGACATGGTTTAGTGGTGACTTGGCAGTGTTAGCTTGGGCTTGGTGATGTTCAAGGTCTTTTCCAAGCTAAACAATTCTATGCTTGTGTACTCACACCCTCCTACTTCCTTTTTTTCCAAAGCAGTAATTCCACTGTAACTTCAATATCCTTACAGCAGAAAACCTGCTTGTTCCCTGAGCCTCATCTTTGCATGTTCTCCAGCACAGCAGTGCTAGTGTTGTAAGCCACATCAGGGAACCAGGCACCTTATCTCCTCTTTTTTTCCCTAAGTTTTTGGAATGCTGGGATGTGAGCAAAAGGAAGACAAGGCCATATCTTTTGGCTGTATGAAATTTCAGCGTTTGTGTGAGATTGATGTGGCTGTGACCACACTTAATCTTATTTACTTTCCTCTGTGACTGTAGTTGAAAAATATCCCCTGAGGGTGTAGAGTTTTAACTGGAACGTGATAAATAATCAAGCTGTTCATGTTGCACAGATACTACATTCTTTAGTATGAAGTATTTTGCATGTGTCTTCCTTCCTAATCCCTCTTTAAGGACACCTGAAGGTCAATATACCTCTTGATGTTGTAATATTTTGTGGCTTAAATCATCTAGAAAGTGGATAGCAAGAACTCTTTTAGTTCAACCTGCAGACACACTCATTTGTGTGTACTATTTTCTGGCACTATATGTGCTTGATTCTGGTGTCTCAGTTTGCTCTACAGCAAACTGAACTTTTGCAACCTTCTACAGCAACCAGCTCTGAGTTTTGAGTCATCACTAGATTAGTTAAGAAAGTCAGGACTTTAATAAATGGAGTATGAGGTTAGACTGTTTCCAAAAATAGCTTCCATTTCTTCACAAGTTATAGAATCACAGAATGCTTTGGGTTGGAAGAGACCTTTAAAGTTCATCTAGTCCAACCCTCCTAGAGTGAGCAGGGACATCTTCAACCAGATCAACTTCCTGCTTCTCACTTACCCTACATTGTCCCTGAGACCACTGTAAGGCCTGCAGAAAGGAAGGGACACTTTGCAGGTTTGATTTCTGTGTAGGGCACTTCTGTTGCTATGGAAAATGTCCTCAGGCCTTAGGGGACTGTGAAACTCACAAACCCTGAGGATTTCTGCTAAAGTGATCAGTGATGAAATGTTGGCATTTAAATTGCCCTTGTATGGCTTCCCAGGATGTACCCAGGGAGTTAATTAGAACAATTCACACCTTCTTATGGTGCTGGTTTGCTTACATCTGCCAGAAAGCTTCTAACTTCACTTTGTAGGTAATGCTCTGTTTGGCTGCATCAAAAGACAGGACAGCAGAACCTTTGGGATTTTTTGAGTGAAGCACAATGGTTGAGGTAGGAAGTCTAGTTCCACCCTCTTCCTCAGAGCAGAGTCAGCTTGTTGCTCAAAACTGTGTCCAGTCAGGCTTTGAATATCTCCAGGGATGGAGAATCCTTGGGCAGTCTCTGGGCAATCTATGCCAGTGTTTGACCACACTCAGAGTAAAAATTGTTTTCTTTTGTTTAAATGGATTTTCCTGTGTTTTGATTTGTGCCCTTGCCTCCTCTCTACTAGGCATCACTGAGAAAAGCCTGGCTTCATCCTCTTATTCCTCCCCACCAGGTATTTAAACAGATTGGAAAGATCCCACCAGGCCATCTCTCCAAGCTGAACAGTCCTAGCTGTCTTGGGCTTTTCTTCTGTGACAGATGCTCCAATCCCTTAATCATATTTGCTGGACTTCAGACAGAACATTTCAAGATTCTGGCAGTGGTTTCTGTCCCTGTGGTGGAACAGCAATTTTTATTGCCAGTATAGTTGCAGAAGGAGTGCATGTGCACATGAACTGACATAGTGCATTTTTTCCTCTGCTTATCTCATTATTAGTGCTTATGGTTATTGTATTTGCTTTCACTTTTGGTCTGAGTTACGAGCTCAGACCACCCAGGACCCTTCAATTTCTTGAAGATGAGAGTGCCAGACCCTTTACTGGCTTCCTAGCTTTGTGAAGTCTGCTTCTCTTGGTCCTCAAAAATACCCATTTAATTGTATTCCTCTTCTGGTACCTGTCTGGGGTAAGATTTAACCAGATACTCTTCTTTTTGTGCATGTGTGTGTGTGTGTTTCTGTAAAAAATCCATGCAGATGCATGAAAAAAGAATATTGGAGAGATCCCTCTACAATTCCAACCAGTATGACAGCTTCATAGATAGTAGGAACATTTTTGTGACAGTGGGAGATTGATTTGAGTAACTGATTTTTGTTCCCTCTCTCCAGCATGCATTTTACTTTCATTCTTCACACCAAGCCATGTCTTCTGAGTACACATTGCCTGGTGTGCACTCTCAGTCTTTGCACTCTCTAGAAGGCTGGGCACTGTCAGCCATCATGCTTGCTCTCTGAAGTCTGATAGCAAGAGACAGATAGCTGGCAAGCTATGGAAAATGATTCTAGGAGGTAGTTGGACTCGTGTAGAAGTGGGCTGTGCTTGGCATAGTTCTCCAGAGGAAGACAGATTTTGCAGAATTTCTTCAAGATAATTCAGTGCTAAAGTGTGTGACAGTGGTTCTGGCTCTAGCATGCTTTTTATCTATTGCATCTTGTCTTCAGATTCCCATGATCATCTGCCTGGGTGCAGCTCTTTCGCCGTGCTCCCAGCTGCCTTGATAACTGCTCTGCACTACAGTCATCTGGCAGAGGCTTCCAAATTTCTGGTTCATTTAATGGGAACATAACCAATGTGGCTGCAACTGATTACAGCATTACATTTCCCTTGCAGCTTTTTCTGGGTCAGCTGCCAAACAGGTTTGCATCTTGTGCTTGTGTTTTGCAGATCTGTGATCCAGTACTAGTGACCATGTCCTGAGCAGCCACACAGTCTTGAGAACTAACAAAGTTCCTTTCAGAACTGCAAACATTATTATGCAGAACAGACCATTTCAAATCAGTGAGTCTCCTCTTGCTCAGACATGCACAGCTAAAACAGGCTGAGGGAAATGTGCAACATGTGCACAGTTGTGTGTGTGTTCATTTTTCTCAATACTCAGTATTCCCACAGCAACTAAGGGCAATATGATCTGATCCTTTTGAGGAACATGTGAGTTGGCCAGTCCCCCTCTCAATACAACATGTGGTAAATAGTAGGACTTTGCACAAATTTCCATGGGCATACAGAGTTCACTTTTTTCCTTGTAAAGTCACTGCACCAACTGTTTTGCCACTTACAGGATCTTCAGGATGAAAGGTGTTCATTAAAACAGACAAACAGAAAGATAGACATTCAGGTCCATGTCTGACAGCTGTCTTGAAATGCACTTGACATCTATCTGAAAATTTGTGATGCTAGTTTTATTGTGGGCTGCCTTTATATGGGGTAACTTACATTCCTTGTAATACTGTGCAGTCTTCTCTTGGAGGCAGAACCATTTATTTTTATTTCATTTCCCTTTCATGTTTATTTCTGCTAAAGCAGGATCAACCTCATGGTAAAGGACAGAAGAACAAAGTAATTTCACTCAGAACAAATACCTTGTGGTTTCATTTAGAATAAACCCAAACTAAACTCCATTCATTAAACTTAGCAAATCAAGAGCACTTCAGAAATACAACCAGCATCAAATCCAAAGCAAAATGGCCAAAGGTGATTGTTTCATCCCACATGACAAAATAAAACTTAGCAATTGGGGTTTTTTTACACTTTCAAACAGGGCAGGTTTGGGCATCTCTTACCATTTTTTGGATCCATTTGCAAAGCCTGTAGTAGTTATGCAACAGCAAGCAATTTTTTAAAAGGTAAAATAATTGTTGCTATCGAGATTTTACAATAAACATGTAACATGAGTGGATGTCAAGTTTGAGAAGGGCTTGCTCTCATCCAAAGTACAGAATGAGAAATGTGGGCATTTGCCTACCTTGTCTACTCCTGGCAAGTGAATCCAGGATAACACATGGCTGGCTGGCAAGGTCTTGGGACCTGTGTTTTGATGCAGGTGACAGAAGGTAATTTGGTGAAGAGCAACAATGAAATGTTAGAATGTGGTTTTGGGGAAAAGAAGGGGAAATGACAAAGTAACAGCTGGCTTCAGGAAGGACAACTGTAACCAACTCAGAAGTTTGTGTGGAAAGAAGCCTAGCAATAGTTGTTGCCAGGTCCTTAAAGAAACTTGACCTCTTGAGTTGAGTGAGGCTTTTGGCACTGCCTCCCACAACATGCTTATAGTAAGTAGGGAAACTGAGAGTAAGTACAACTATCAGTGGTTAAGTGTGGCTGTCAAACCCCTGTGGTTCTGCAAGGGTCTCTGCTTGCTCTGATGTTAATTGATCCTTTTATTAATGTCATGGATGATGGAAGAGGCACCATGCAGGGAGGTGCCACAAGCACTTCAGAGGACAGAACTGGAGTTCACTCTTGCCTTGAGAAACTGAAGAAACAATCTGGAAAACAGTGACTAATTCAGGGAGGACAAAATTCTGTGCCTGGGGGAATGATGAGTTCCACAAAGAAGGANGGGAGGGATGAATGCCCAGGCACTGCAACTTAAGGGAGGGATCTGGGCTAGTCTTGGTCAGACACTGTATGGAGAGATGACATTGTACATGTTGTGGAAAGGCCAAACATCTGCCTGAGATGCTGGGAATGTTGGCTACCTGGTAATTCTGCTCTACAGCTGGAGCCCTGAATTCCATTTTGGGCTCTCTAATCCAAGAACAATGTGGAGGACAGGGATGGTCAGAGGTTTAGAAAACATGAGCTGTGCATAAAGGCTGAAGAATTTGTGTTTATTTAGTCTGGAGAATAGAAGAGGGGAGACATGATAATGGTACTCAGATATGTCAGATGACAGCTTTAAGAGAAAAAGAATAAACCTTGCCTATGCTCATGTGAGCAGAGTAAGGAAAAGCAAGCTTAAGTGGCAGCAGAGGAGATCTAAGTTAAACACCAAGTAACACTTTTGAACAGTGGTGGTTTTGAACTAGCCTAGCTGTCACAGGAGGCTGTGCAACCTCTGTCAGGGGAGGGCTTTTAAAAAAATAAGTCAGACAAGCAGCTGTCAGGACTGCCAGGTATGTTTGGTGTGTGGCTGCTGAGTGGCTGGGCAAGGGACAGACAAGCTGGGCTCCTGAGGACCCTTCCAGCTCTAATCCTGTGATATAAATGCAGCAGCAAAGCTGTAATGGCGATTAAATAACCTCTTGAAAGAGACTTGATAGATGAGGCTTTTGGTTTATAAATACTCAGCACACTGTGTTTTGGACTCTGCATCTTATTCAGACCCATCTGTAGCTTCATATCCTCTTTTGTCTTCCTTAATATCAGAATCTTCTGTAAAAGTGAACATCAGCATTGAGTCAGACTGTTTCCTGAATATGAAACTTTCCCAAATACCAGCTCAACATGAAATAGAAAGACAGATTTTTAAAATGACTTTTCTCACTCTGCAAAAGGAATTGGAGTACATCATTCCTGACATTTCTTTTTAGAGTTACCTTGAGACTCTCCAGTCCTCACCTATCTTATCTTGTACAAGGTTGTCTTCTATAATATTTGTCTGCCTAAGAGTACACTAGATGCAAATTCATCAGGCTCTTGGGACAGAGATAGATAGATAAGATAGATAGATAGACAGACAGACAGATAGAAAAGCTATTGTTTAAGGATAAGTTAAGCAAAGCTGAGGAGAAGGTTTTTTTTCTCCTACAGCATGATTTCAATCAGGATACAACTTTGCCCTGCTGGTTGCTGAGTGTTTTAGCTGGGTTTGGGACAGTCATAGTGCTGACTAGTGCCCTACAAATGCAACCTGAGTGGAAGGCAGATGGCAGGGTAGTGCAGAAGGATGGAGAGGATGTAGTTGCAGGTAGATGCATGTGCTTGTGGTCAGAGAGAGAGCAAGGAGAGAGGTAAATCTCTTGGAAGACTGAGTTAAGGACTTGAAGGAAATGGCAGATTCACTGCTTATCATTGGTGAACCTGCAATAAAAGTAGTAGGAAATTCTTCTTTACAGCATCAAGCACATAGTGTGATCGGTGGTGCCTTGCCCTGGCAGCTGGCTCAAACATGGAGAGGTGGATCTGGCCAAATGTTCATAGTGATGTTCATCTAGTTTTGGCTTTTGTGTTAATTCAGTCAGCTCAGGAAGAGGGACTCAGTCTGCACTTGGGGCTTTATTTTGCATTCCCCTACTGAGGTTTCGGGTCACCAACCTATAGTTTCGCCAGTATAGCAGCTTTTGCTTCACTGAAAAGGGTGAAGAAGGTTGGAAAGAAAAACGTAGTCTAAAGGCTTATTTGTCTTTATTTGTATCTGAATTCTGGATGGGGAGTACTAGTGTTAGCCTCAGCAAAGTGCCTTCCTTTCTATTTTTGTGGAGAACATAGAAAAACTTGGCATATCTCTGGTTAATAGTGGATGAGTCTGCTCACAGTAAAAGATACATCCTAAAATAAGAGCAGACAGGTTGCTGTGATGCTGGTGGTGACAAATGAAGACTGCAGGACCACTCAGGATCACAGATACCTTATATAAGTTGCAAGACACATCTTACTGGGGAACTATAGTAAGTATCTGGAAGGATTCCACCATTTAACTTACTTAGTAGAAATAAGAATTCTAGTGCTACAAATAAAACTTTTGTGGAAATAAGTTGGGGAGGGAGTAAAATACATAGTATTTGGAGCACTGCAATTTCATACAGTCACTATATTTTTGAGCTTGTGAGCCTTTCACAGCTTGCAGCAAACAAGCTTGGAGCAGAGCCTTAATTACATACTCTGCAAAAGGAGTTCTCAATTTTTAAATCCAGTCTGCTTGCCAGAGGTGACAGAGGAACATGGAAGTGGAAGGCTCCAAAGCAGTGAAGTACATCTTGGATGATGAGGACACTGCAGAAAGTAGGAAGCCTTTATAATAACATACATGAAGTACAGAGAGAAGGAAAGAAAATGTCTTTGAGCAGATAGATGTTTCTGAAGCAGTGTCTGCCTGATTGCCTGGCTGGAACCCCTTGTTTCTGAGTAAATCACTTCTTGAACTTTGTGGGTTTTAGACATAACAAAATAGAAATAGCCCTATGAATGCAACAAGCTTTTAGTGACATTCATATAGAGCTGCATACAGTCTATTTCCCTCTTGGGTACTGAACAGATTGCAAAGGACAGGCTAGCAGCAATCTGCTTTAGGCTGATAGTAACCAAAAGTTGTCTGATGACTGTTTAATGTCCTAAGCCTGTCAGAACGAAGCAAGGTGCCTTGCTGAGGGACATCTGCACTACTGGTAGTGTTCATTCTTTTGCCATGAGCTTATAGAAACCTGCTTAACTTGTCTAGCACTGTTTTTTGGTCAGTTTATTCATTTTCTAGTTTGGTGGATTGTTTTAGATCCATTCTTCCATGGGAGCTTCCTTCCGCATCCCATATTCTAGCATCAGGTTTTATCTCCTGGAGCACAAGGGAGGTACTGCACACTTCCTTTCCTCTTCTATATCAGCTATCATCTACCCCTTCCCAATTCACCTGCTGTTCTGAGTTTGGCCATCTCTCCCTCTTAGTTCTCATCCTCACCCTGGGTGGCTTTTCTGTCACCAGGTCCTCTGGATATCCAACTTGTTTTTGTCATCACATTTGGCTTGCAAGCAATCAAGGTTGAAAACAGTCTAACCACCACTCTGTTTCCTCCCCTCAGAGGACTTTTGTTCTTTTCATTTTCAAAATTACTTACCTGGTTTGTTCTTGACCATCTGTGTGGTGCCAAACTGTCTGAATAACCCAAAGTAGGACATATACTTCCAGAAGAATGGAGAGAGAATAAATGTTGACCTTCCTTGTTAAGACTCATCAGCACCTCTCACTTCCACCTCTTTAAGGAATACTTCCTGCAAAGGAGAGTCTTTCTAATTTATATCTGTAGGGTTCCATGTGAACAGAAGGATCTGTCCTTGTGGGTTTTGTTGCTTATGAGGTCTATGGAAGTGTGAAGATAAAACACAGTAGCAGCTGTTTAAGTGAGTTTAGGATGTGAAAGCAGGCAGTAAACCTGCAAAGGTTATAAAAATGAATTATTATCTTTGAATTGCTCTTCAGGAAGGTTTTTGTTTGTTTTCTTAGCTTTGTCTTTTTCAGTTAAATAGAGGTTTCCTTCTTTCAGTTATTACTTTAAAGGTGTAAAGGTAGGCATGGCACTGAACAACAGATGAAAACATAATGTAGAATAAACCACTGTGAAGCAGTAATTGGAAAATGTGTAAGCTAAGTAAAAGAAAATAAGTAATCAGAGTAGCACACAGCAGAGTCCAGAGCCAGTCCCTGGGGAAGCTCTTGTGCGTGACAGCTACCAGCAGTCACAGGGCTGATTTGGGGACTCCTGACAGTTACTTATGTATTCAGGTCACACTTTGTTCTCCTCTTCAGTTACAGCTTTACCCAGATGTGGTATCCTTTCTTGGCATTTCTTGGCAAAAGTCAGGCTGAAGTCTTTTCAGAAGGGGTGGTTAATGCACTCTCCATATTGGTATTACCAATTTGAGGATAAGAGAAAAAAACCCTAATTGCTAAATGTGTAAACTGAAAATACATGTACAGAATTATGCCCAACAGCTTAGGAAAGGGCTATATAGTAACTCTCTCAAGCTGCTGGGCTTTGCCAGAAATTAATCTTTTTGGAGGGGCAAGAGGAGGAATAGAACAATATTTCTGCAGTTGGTGCCCACCTTATCCTCACCTCAGGGATAATACTGATGGGGACAGCCCTGGCCATTTCCAACCCCATCTTGGATCATCAGCTTTACACAGCTTCTCATTAGGAAGTTGACTTGGGGTTAGTGTGGCAATGATACCAGGTGGCTCAGAAGGGCAGGAAAGCTCTCCAAAAAGATGTATTTCACCAAATTTCATTGAGAATTAGGTTATACCTTTACATAATATTTTTAACTCTTAAAACTTCAATGCAAAATTATTTCAAAATAGTTTTATTACTAGCCTGTAATATACAGAGTTAATCTTTCTGTTACTTTTTAGTGATGTACTGGAGAACTTGGAGACCTTCTATTTTCTGGGCATATTTTGTTTTCAACTCCAAAACCCATACAGAAATGCAGTCAATTTTTAACTTAATTTCAATCTTATATTGTCATGTATGCTTTTGTAACATAGGAATTTAGGAATTTGCTGTGGAGTATTCCTTTAAAGCAGAAACCTTATATCAAGTCTTTTTTTTTCTTTATCTTAGTACAGGAATGTGATGGTGAAAGATGGATTTCTGTGGGACAGCTCTCACAAGAGTGATTTATTATTTAACATTAGTTGGTGTCAGTCCATCTTCTTCCTGGCCACTGTGTAAGGTATTCTTAAAGGATAACAATGCTGGCTTTCCTGACAGAGTGCTTTGGGATACACAGAGAATGCTGTGCAGGAATCAGTACTATGGGCTCTGAGTCACTGGACTTGTACTCACTTCACAGAAAAGACCATTCCCTGGCATTCATTAGAGACAGAACCCAAGGATTGACTCTTGATGTTGATTTACCTGATTCTTTAGGTAACTGGTGAGGTCAGGTGCTGGGTATGTTCTGGGAAGATTTCTGGACCACTGTCTTATGGTTTGGATGAAATAACGAGACTTGTGGATTGGAAAAGGCAGAGTAAGTTTAACTATTTTAATAGAAAGCAGCGGCAGCAGACAAATATATACAAGCAAAGATACAGAGCCAGCACCAAGATCCAAACCTCCCACCTTCCCTCCCGGTTGCTATATTACCGCAGCCAAACTCCCCTGGGCAGGGGAAGAAAGGGAGGAAGCTGGACCCTTGAGCCCTGGACTCAGAAGCGTGGAAGCAGCAAAGCTGGGGTGCCAAGCAGGGCTGCAAGGGAGGTGGAGAAGAGAGAAGAGAGAGAGAGAGGACACCCCCTAAACTTATACAGAGCATGGCGTGTATGAAATGGAATACTCAGTTGGTCAGTTTGGGGTCACTTGCCTTGCCTGTTTCTTTTCCAAGAGGTGTGGACTCTTACCCTGCACCCCCCTGACTTCTCAGCAAAGCCACAGAAGGTTTACATTCCAATTCTCAGGCTGTAACCCAAACATTCAGGCTTAAGCTATTAGAAGCTGATAATAGTTTTTGAAAACATACTGCCAGCTTTCAGAGGAATACAGTCACCTTTAAAGGAACCCTGGCTAGAAGCAATACCATCTTAGCAGAATTAATTCTTCTCCAGCCCAAACCAGGACGCACTGTTTGGACACAGAGCTCCAGTTTGCAGGCTGGAGACAAAGCTGCCCAGTAAACTGGGTGGAAGTAGGTGGTTTGTTTCCCTTGGAGCTGAGAAATCTTCCATAAAGTGCTAAGGCTCCTGTTGCACCAAAGACCAGCTCTGCTTTGCCATCAGAAGCTAAGAAGCTTGCTGAGTAGAATAAACATTTTGCTACAGAGAGAAGACTGAGTCAGAAGCAAAGAAAGAAGCACTGTAGTTAGGACTCAGGAATAAATGTTTGAAGTAAACAGAAGTACTTTGCAAACACCTACAGTATCCCCATTTGCATCAATGAAAAATATGCAGCTGCTTTGCAAGGGACTAGCTTTCACCAGCTCAAGATAATCAGAAAGATGATATTTTTTCAGCTTCCCAGGAGCTCCCCAGAACTGATAGCTATAAATCCAACATAGGGAAGAGGATGTTTTATTTCTTCTTCTTAAGAGATAAACGAGAGCTGATGACTAATGCTGAAGTGAATTATTAAGAGACTTATTTACTTAATTGAACCTGCTTGTTTGGTATGTGTCCCAATTAATTCATTTTTGTTGTGACCATATTGAAGCAACCTACACCCTTGTGACCTTCTCTTATAATTATTACCATATTCCTCTTTTGATGAGGTACTCAAAAAGCTGTGCTAAAATATCTGTAGCATTAGCACAGAGTCAGATTTTTCCATTGTTTTGAACTCAAGGATAGTAACAAAAAGAATCATTCTTTATTGAGGTTCTTGGAGGTTATGGGTCACTTACAGCCCTTAGGGGATGGGGGGGCATGGCGAATTTTCCTTTTCAATTTCACAAAATAACTATTTTGAATAAGCAGAACTTGTTCTTTGACTAGAAATTCCTTTAAGAAAAATGTGTAGTTGGGTGGTAGCAATCAGATGTGCCTCAGTTCCTCTGGTGTGCTGAATTGTACATCGTCGTCGTGGTGGCTAGGCTTGGCGAATGAAGCTCCNGTACATAGAACAGGAGAAACTAACAGCAGTTGCAAGGGACTGTCTTGCTGAGATTGCTGTGTGGGATCAAAACTGACTGTGCCAGGTCTGGACACTGAGGGTGCGAGCGGTGAGCAGCGGAAGTGCAGCAGAGCGCATTGGTCACGCAGCTCCATAAGATTATGAAAAGAAAGCTTGATAGTGCTGCTTCTCCTCAGAATGGAGACCAGCAGAATGGCCGTGGTGATGTATTTTCTGTGCCCAAGAAACTGCGTCGTGATGATGGTCTTGGTGGAGTGGGTGGTTCTTCCAATGGAATTCCCCCTGTGTCTCCACTCCATCTTGACAAGAAAGCTGGCAGTGGCAATACCTTACAGCTTAATGGAAAGGATCCCATGGGGCTAGATGGCATCAACAAGAAGTGTATTCCAGATTCCAGCCTACAAGTGAATGGAGGTGGTGATGCTGATGACTCATTTGCTCCGAGTTTGAACAAAGAGCTGAAGCAGGAGCCTGTGGTTGATCTTCCATGTATGATTGCTGGAGCAGGGCGTTCTATATCTCAGAATAACTTGATGCCTGATCTTAATCTTAATGAGCAAGAATGGAAGGAACTTATTGAGGAGCTTAATAGATCAGTGCCTGATGAAGACATGAAGGATCTCTTTAACGAAGACTTTGAAGAGAAAAAAGATGCAGATTCCTCAAATTCAGCTGCACAGACTCCATTGCCACAAGATATTAACATAAAGACTGAGTTTTCCCCAGCACCATTTGAACAAGAACAGATGGGATCTATACAGGTGAGATCCACTTCATCAGGTTCAGCATTTCTTGGTGCTGCTTCTGTACCTGTAAGTGCATCTTCTCCAGCAGTTGGTAGTTCTCAGGCTATGTTTCAGCCTTCCAGTCAGTCAATGACTGAAAATCAGTCCATGATACAGGCATCAAACCACTCTCAGAACGTCTGGAGGCCTCTCCCCAATGTGTTGTTACCTGGGAAAGGTGCAGGAAGTGCCAAAGAAATGGCTTCTGCACATCAGATGCAGCAGATTGCTGCTAAGCAGAAGAGAGACCAGATGTTGCAGAACCAGCAGCAAGCTTCACAAGTCCACCAAACCAATCAGATGTCTACGTGGCAACAGTCTGGGCCTTCTCATAGTCCACTGGCAGTCCCATACACCATGGAAAATCCCACCAGCCCATCAGTTTATCACCCAGACTTCAACAATCAGAAACTCGTGATGCCTAGTATGGGAAATAAAAGCTCACCAAGAGCTGGAGGCAATTACCATGTGAACATTTTGGGTCATCAGCAAAACAGCTTGAACCAGAACCCCGTGAATAATCAAGGCTCTATGCTAGACTATGGGAACACCAAACCTCTTTCCCATTATAAAGCAGAATGTGAGCAGGGGATTGCAGTACCTGGTCAGAACAAGACTCCTGTGGTGACATATATACAGCAGCGCCAGCAGCCACCGCTGCCTCACATGAGTGAAGACCAAGGTCAGATCATCCTGTTGAAACCCAAGTCTGGAACCATTGCCATCTGAATATCGCACAAGGAAGATCAAACCCCTTCTCCTAATGTTCCATGCCTTCCTGTTTCTGTCCCAGGCCCTGGCGTGGGTGCCCAGGCTTCCAGTGTCTCCATGGCAGGTAACCACAGCAACTCTGCTTACCTCAGCAATCAGCAGCAAGCAGCAGTCATGAAGCAACACCAAATGCTGATGGACCAGCAGAAGCAGAGGGAGCAGCAACGGAAGCACTTGCTCATGGAGCAACAGAAGAAGCAATTCCTAATGGAGCAGAGACAGCAGCATCTTCTGGCTGAGCAGGAGAAGCAGAGGCAGCAGGAACAACAGCTGCAGCAACATCTGACTCGACCACCTCCCCAGTATCAGGATCAACCACAGAATCCATACCAGCAACCAGTTGGGCAGTTCACAGAGTCACTAATTGAGGACAGTCCAACTCCAGCAACCCACGGATGTTTCCTCAGACCCAGAACATGATTCAGATGGGACCTGGACACGGTTCTGTTCCTCCACTCCAGTCAGCAGGATCAAGGGGTGACTCAGTATACCAATATGCAAAACATCCAGCAAGCGGCACTGTACAGCTTGCAGTCTGGTATGACACAGATGGTTCCCCAGCATGCAACTCAAAGTGCCAATGGACAGCCACCAATGCAGAGACAAGGCAGCTTGGGCCAGAGTGCTACTGTTCCTGCTGCATATGGGCAGAATACCTTAGCAAACTCAAGTATTTCTCAGCAGCACAATAAGGGTG